>BFEA01000034.1:3351654-3373614 GCA_003427395.1 Chara braunii
GAGAGAATCTGGGGTCTTTTAAAACAACACACACACACACACACACACACACACACACACACACACACACACACACACACACACACACACACACACACACACAGGCATCTTGTGATGCAATGCATCCGTTCGCCATCCTTGACGTTCTGGCATTGCCGACATTGTTCACCTGTGTGGGCCATTCCAGTTCTCTTCTTTTGAGCAGTGTCTTTCAATTGTGGGCCGGCTGTGTCATTGTCGTGGTCGCGATCTTCTCCTCATTTGTTATTGTGGTTGGAAATTAGTCCCAACTGGTCACCTCGTTGGCTCGATCCTAATCGGTCGAATCAGTCCCGAGTTTCATCTGTTCCCATCGTTGTCAGAAAGTCGTGGTCCTTCGCTTCTCTAGACGGTAGATGGAACACTGAGAACTTGAGGACATTGGATGGTAGATGGCGCACAGAAGCTGATGATCATGATAAGGATGTTGGATAGAAGAGAGAACGAGGTCAGAAAGGCAGAGTTATGGGTCCCTGTTCTTCTCTTCTTTCAGTCTTCAGATTGTGCAAGCTGTACTTTTGTGAGCATCATGGTTCGTTTCATGAACTTTCATCCCTGTAAGACATGCTCACTGACTCGCGAATGGATTCATTCCAGTCTCTTCTCCGGAGGGCTCAAGTCCCGCATGATTTTTGCACACCCGCACCAAGTGCGTCAGGGAAAGAGAGGTTTCACAGTCAGCCCGAGTAAAAAGCTCACAGGCCTCTGATCAGCTCTTACACGTGTTAGGGGGAGTTTATATGGGCGAGA
Organism: Chara braunii; assembly: GCA_003427395.1. Taxonomy (NCBI): domain Eukaryota; kingdom Viridiplantae; phylum Streptophyta; class Charophyceae; order Charales; family Characeae; genus Chara; species Chara braunii. The sequence goes on from BFEA01000034.1 coordinate 3,352,444, forward strand.
ATATGTGGCCCCTTTGTGGGCCCCGAACTCCAGCTCACATTTTCTTTGTGCTATTTTCACTTCGAGGTCATGTGATCATGGTTGATTGAGGCCCTCTCAAGTTGGCTGTGCATATCCAGTGCTGCCTGAGACTTGGAGCCCGCGATGGTGCAGTGGTCATGACAGCAACTGCAGAAGCCTGCTGGACCTCTGTGTATGCGAGTCAAAAAAAGAAAAAAAAAGGAAACGTAAAAAAAAATTAAAAAGCAACATTTGCTGGTTATAGTGTGTTGACGCTTGAGTCTTTTGACGCGACCTTGTCAGTGTTTTGAGAACTTTTGATTGAATAACTGAACAGTGATCAGCTGCCGCTGTGAAAACTGACATGAGCAAAAAAGCCGCCAAGTTGCGCCGATATGCCAACCCCCCTTGCCCAGCCCGTATGGCTGAGTGGAACACATGTAACTGTTTGATGAACAGATCAGGCGTTTGAATCTTGGTGGCATCAGATGGATTTGGTGTGTGAGGGTCTTCCCTATAGCATTGCAAGCCCCCTTCAGTTGTCCCATGATTTCTATTCATATCTTCTCTGCAGTCCATCACGTTAAAATAAATAAATAAACATAGTCAGCTCTGACCCCACAAACGAGCTCAGAGTAAGAGGCGAATAGCTTATTATGGCTACCAGCCTACCAAAAAGAAAAAAAAGAAGAGAAGACAAGGAAGGTTGGGGGGGTGGGCATGTGGTTCATGCCCTAGGTTCAAAGGTCCCATTAAAACAGGGTTGGGTGAGACCCATGAGAAGATAGTTTACAGCTACGTGAATGAAGGAATGGAATGAAGTGAACACTGACTGTGAAGAGTGACTTCAAACTGCAGAAGTTTATGATGATGGCAGGTAGGGTTCTTAGGCGCATGTGCCACCTTCGCTATGTTCATGCTTGGAAAGCCTGCACCTGGTCAGTGGTAAGTAGCAGGCAGGTCTGTGCTTTGGTAGCATGAAAACAGCACCGGTGGGGCCTGCCCCTATCATTGAACGGGTGGGGTAACTAACATCTTCTGCGATCAGAACGCTCGGTCATTTTAGCAGCATTTGGGGAAACTTTCCGTCAGACGGTAGCTGAAGACATCTTGATCAATCCAACTGGGAGCAAGCACAGTTGGATGACATGCCTTACGTCCTCCCGCCCGCACTCTACTAGCCCACTTTGATGTGTATCTGGACTGTCCCATGACCTAGATACATCACGGCTGACCGAGTCTTTTGAATATACCGGGACAATCATAGGCACCAGATGCATTTTGAATACTGTGCAGCAGAGCAAGGCCCTTTGTTCCAAGAAATGGAAGGCATCCATCACGAGTGGTCAGGCTTTGCAAGGGGCGTCGTTGCTGCGACTTGGAAGGGTGGTGACGGCCCCTTGGGCAGAGGTAAGTTGTTCGTCGCACGACCTCTTATCTTGTCATAGAGGTTCGCGAGAGGTCCGGCTGGCGAACTCGGTCAAAGCGGCTTAAAGCTCCCTTGCAAAAAAGTCCTGCAAAATCCTGCGTGACGCGGTCGGGAGGGTCCCCCTGCCAGACCGATACGCTCGATGGGTGGCGCCATTGCCGGGGATCTCGGCTGCTTGTCGGGGTCCTTAGAGAACGAACCCAAGTTAAAGGCAGGGTGATGATCTAGGTAGAACGACAAGTTTTTATTATTCGATCAAATTGATGAGTTAAGGTAAGAGTGAGTAATTAAAATATTGTATTAGAAGTAGTTGAGCTTCGATTGTATGAATCACTGTTATTTGATGATGTGAGGATGTTTCAAGAATGAGAAGCGTCTCATTTATGCACTTGCGTACCTTAGCGCGTACAACGGTAGCTTCAACTAGCACCCATTTGTTTTATATATTTTAGGTGATTAGACCACGCTTTGTATGTCTGATGCCGCTAAGGTTGGGTGAAGTGGCATGAACATTGCTAAGCACGTTCATTGTTGAAGTCATCCCTATAAGTACCTAGTATGGCTGCGGGAGCCATATAGGTTGTCATGGTACGCATGCGCTAGTATGTAGTTTCGAACGAGTGAGAGAGCCTCTTCCTTGCCAAGAGTTGGAATCATAGACATCTGCATAATTGTTATGTTGGAGGTTTTCAGGACCTCGAAGAGAGATAGGCTAAGTGGGTAAGCAATTGGATAAGTATGGATAGGGTTTTTTGGTTCTGGGGCTTAATTCATAGGCAAAATTGTTCGGTCATGGATAAGTTAAAATTTGTCCCATGTTAGTTGACGTGAATAGGTTGAGCGTATAGCATGGTGGACAAATGCAGTGAGTGTTGTGTTAGGACCTCAATGAAGGAGGCTACGAGTGGTAGTAGAAGTGAAGAATGTGTATGGTGCCTTCTTTGCAAAAATTGTTTTCGATCTCGAGTATAGTCAGCATAATAGCAAAGAGACTGACCTTGAACCTTCTTATTCATGTTCAATTTGGTGGAGAGATTCGAATAGTGTGAGGTCTTCGCTTAATCCCTTTCAGTTTAAGACCACCCACTTTAATCTGTACAGCTGGAGCCAAGCGTTTGAGTTTACCTTCTTGAGGTTATCTATTGGAGTTTTTCAGTTTAGATCCATCCATTTGCATCAAGGTCGTTTGAAGTTAAAGTGTACTTAATACTACTCATGCGAGATTATATACTTAATATTATTTTACCTTATGGTTATTCATTCATTATTATTTATTTGAGTTTATTTATTTAAAAATATCCCGATGGGTCCATCTGTATGAACTGCTTAGTTTCATTTGTCTGCCTATATCTATTTTATTAGAGTTTATACGTCGAGATTGCTCTTCAAAAAGGGGGCAGAGATGTTGCGCAGAATCCAAATCCGATGTGGATTCAAGTAAATGAAGTAACCAACTTTTTGAAAAATTGAAAAATTTCGGTAAATTGTCAATGTGTGGAGTTTCCCCTATGGGAAGTTGCAATCCTAAGTTATTATGTCCTTAAAAGATGGATTCTAGGAAGTTATAATCTCGTCTTGTAGATAGTAGTGAAACCCACGTCAGAACTATGTTCCCAGTCCATAGTAGGGTATATTGTTTAACCCTTCGTGGTAGAATGACTACATTACTACGTAATAGGAGGAAAGTTTATGAACCTTGTCAAACCGCGGTCTATGAACGAAGAATCTATTGCATGCGACAAAGAGATAGGAGGTGATTCCCCAAGCCTTTTATGTCAAGTAGGTTTACCAACACGGGACGGGACGGAACATCACATCCTGAAGTGTGTATGGCGAGGTTGTTTACTTTATCAACAAGGAGTTTGCAAGGATCAAATGTTGGAATCGGAGGAAAAAACAGTGAGACTCGATCCTCGAGCGGGCTCGAGAACTTAAGATATTATCCATTTTGAAAAGGATAAGGCTGCCCCTCGGTACAATATACTTTTGCCAAGTCAGCGAGCAGAATGTAGCGGCTCCCTCGGTCAGAGTTGGCTACAAAACGAGGTTTCTAAAATCGGTGTTGGTGTGAGTACCCTTACAAGGGTATTCGCGCGTATTTTTGCACTTCACACCAGTTGCACATGTGATGGTACTTGAGGCATTCACTCGCATGAGTCGCATCAGTATTGTGATCGATTCCTTATTGTCGGAATGACGGGCGTATACGAGATTAGAGAAGAGAGTGTGTGCACGCGCAAGTTTAAAGGCGCGGGTGATTCGTTATCGTGTGCAGAGGGTCTGTTTTCGTGATTGTAGAGTTTTAAATTTTAGTTAAAAGATTGAGATTAAAATTTAATTTTAGTTTAATCGTATGTGCACGCAGGTCATGGGAAGAGCCTCGGCGTCTGCGCGGTCAGGGTGCCAGTTGTGACGGTCGGGAACCCAACCGGTAGGCCAAGACGTGGCCTTGGGGCACTTCGATGAGACTATGTAGTGTGCGAAACCTATTTAAATGGGTTTTCGTTAGTGCTAGTACCAACCTTGGGCGTAGCATTATAGGTTACGGTATCGGACTTTTATGCAATATATGCAGGGATAGGAGCTACTAATCGACGACAAAGGAGCGAAGAGGCATTATGAAGGAAACTAAGGGGTTGAGGGTCTGGCGGGACTATTCCTCTCAGTTTGTTGCCAACCAGAGCAGCAGAACCGGTAGGTGGGACCGAGGGGGTGTCGGCGGTCCCCTCTGTTCCCCAATCTCTACGTGCTTTTGTTTTTTATTTTATTTTTTACTTTATTATTATTTAGTTATTTCATGTGTAGCATCGTGTTTGGGTTCAGTAACCGAGCCCAAACGGTCGCGACCGAACGCGAACGAGCGCCAAAACCCTCCGAACGTGAACATACAAATATTATTAAAAAAAAAAAAAAAACTTATCAGAAAAGTCTGGAAAAAATATATTTTATGTAAAATAATAATACAAACAACTTTTGCCTGGGAGGTATGCTCAAATTCGTAACCAAACTCTAGTTAAAAATCCCAAACCAAAAAAATATATATATATTTTTTCTTAATATATTCGGCCGAACACGTTCGGGAGGCGTTCGTCCAAACATCCCAACATGTTCGGACGTTCGGAAAAGCTCCAAACATGTTCGGTATGCTACACATGTTATTTTTTGTTATATTTCGTTTCAGAAACTGGTTTCAATGTCGATATCGAGATTGGGTCTGATTTCGGGGGGCCTAGCTCAGTTCGTACACGTTTGGGCTGCTGAAATACGGACCCAAGTTCAAATTCAGATGCTTCCAGATGAAGAGAATAGGATCGTCCTGAATTGTCTGGGGACCGGCCAGTCCGACGAGCGATATTTCAGGCCGGTGACCTGGTCCTTCGGGGTATTCGTCAAAATTGGAAAGATACAGAGAAGATAAGCATGGCCCCTGCGCAAGAATCGCGCACATAAATCGATCGAGAGTTATTTTTGTGGTTTTTGTAGATGCCAGGGACGTGAACGCAGTGGGACTGCATGGCGAGGAAGTTGACGTTAATGGAAAGAGACTGAAAGGTAGTGATGAGGCGGAAGAAGGAGACAGAAGAGAGGTGTAATCGTGCATTCCCTAACGGGTTTGGACGAGGTAGGGAGCGAAATTGAGGAGGCTGAAACAACAAGTGTACAGTGACATGCGGAGCGACGGTGATGAGTTGGAGAGGGAGAAAGAGAGCGGAAGCGTGCGAAGCAAAACGTGCGTAAACACGCAACGGAGAAAAACGGGAGACAAGGGAAGTTGGAGCACTCTTCGGGCGGTTGTATCTGATTATGGCCAAATAATGGTTCTCCCTGACCCCTCGATAGCAGCACACAACCTCGGGTGCATGTACCTGTTCGTGTTATACGCGAACACTCATTTTGCATTGTGCAACTATTTAGCGGGTGCAACGGGGAGTATCAACAGGCGAGATGGAGAGTAAGAGAGAGAGAGAGAGAGAGAGAGAGAGAGAGAGAGAGAGAGAGAATACTTAATCAATATGTAATGATGCAGGTGGACCGGAGATCGAGCCGCGGTGTTAAAACCCCACGCTAACTTGGGCGTGGAGGTTACCGACATATCTACCTAGTCAAGATCACAGAGTTCTTGTGTTCACGCTTGTTGTGTGCGTAGTTGTTAGTTAGAACTTGTTGTTATCGTTTTTTTTAGCGACATTTCGAATAGAGCACAGGGGCGTGCTCTATTTAGACACAGGCCTTTCTGGGCAGTATAGCTGCGTTCTGGTCAGTGGTTGGAACACGGTGGCTTAAGGGAGTGTTCGAACTCTTCCAGAAGGTCACCGTAGCAATTGGGGTTGTCAGAGGGCTGTTTTATTCTGCACCTTGGTTGTGATTTCACTATCTTCGCAGTGATTTGGTTGCCATTGCGGGGCTCTCAGGCATGTGAAGGTACAAAGGCTCTCTTATGCGAGTTGACCCCCTCTTGTATCTCGAGAGTATGAAAGTTTTTCTTTATCCTTTTTATTATGAGTCTAATCTGTTGTTCGGAGAGGAAGGCGGCAGGTGGGATCCCAACGCACGAGACCACAGTTAGACCTTGTGGAAGGGTGACCCACCGAGTGCGGGAACTCTGCTGGAACTTAGGGGGTTTGGAGGTAGGGAGTAGACATGTATACCTTCTCTGCCCTGTGTGAATTCTCTAAGCCCTTATTAATATACATCTCTATGTTGACTGCTATGTATGTGTATGTCCCTATGAACTTTGATTCCTTCATAACCTAAGTCATATTAAGTGAAGAGAATGTGTGGTTGATTTCCACGTATTCTTATTGCATGAAACTCAGACAAAAATGAATTAACTGAGGTAAGATGGGAGAAAGGCAGTTTTGCTTGTTGATTGGGTCCTTGAGGGGCAGACAATGTGACTTCGGTTTGGCCTGACCACTTTGTTTATTTTGTTTTCTCTACAGCTAGACAATGTGGTTTCGGTCAGGTCTGATTGTTGTAGTATTTGTTGGTTCCTCATCAATAACAGTCAGGCAATGTGGCTTTTGTTAGGTTTGGTTGTTGTATTGTCTTGTTTTCTTGATAATGATACAACGTGGTTTGAGTCAGGTTTGATTGTCGTACCTATGCAAGTTGTTATCCGTACAGCTAGGGGATGTGGCTTAAGTTTATCCTGACTATGATATGTTGTTGTCTTCCTTACTTCAGACGGACAATGTGGTCTGATTCAAGTTTGGTTGTTTTTCTTATGATGATTAGTCTGATTGAAAAAGTTTAAGAGTTGGGTAATATGACTTCCGTCATATCTAATTACTTATTTTTTATAAGGGAGATTTGGACTAATGACTAAGCAATAAGGCTTCGGTTTGACTTAGTCTACGGTCGCACACATAAAATAAGAGTTTGAAAATATGATTTCTATATAAATATATATTATAATTTTATTATTAAACAAAGTTAATCAAACAATGAGGCTTCGATTTGGTTTGACTATATCTTATCAGAAAAAGGAAGAAAATACTTACTTAAGAATATAATGAGTGTAACATAGAAAGACTGAGTAATGTGGCTTCGGGTTGGCTCATCTTTAGTTTTCATAAGATTAAAAGTTCAGAAATATATTATAATTAGATATTGAACACTTGCCAAGGTTACACAATGTCGCTTCGGTTTCGTCTAGTTTACTGTCTAATGGAGAGAAAAGTAGTTATGCTCTTTATTTGTGTATATAAAGGCAAGAGTTAAGCAATGTGACTTCGGTCTGACTTAACCTTTATTATGCCATATGTAAGCAAGGGTATTGGGGTTTATCCAACCAAAAGACAGTAAATTATTTATGTCAAGAATAACTTGGGTTTTTGGTGAGAGTATTTACCCATTGTGGTATGGATGTGCATGTGGTTGAATAGGGGCTCTGCTTGTTTTGAGTCTTAAGCTTTAATAGGTAGTTGCTTTAGATGTTTGCCACGTGCTGGAGCTATAGGAGTTAGTTCAATTTTTGCATTTTTTGAGTTTATATAGGTAGTTTCTCGTACTTGACTTTATATAAATTTTTGGAAGACATTTTTGCTAATGGAAGTGTTGCTCAAACTTAAACAATCCAAATGCTTAGTAAAAATTTGGGAAGCCTACCTTTGTAGGCGAGGTTCTGCCCAAAGTTTTATTAAATCAGAAAGTTAGATAAAGTTCGACCGTGTGAAGCTAGAACTATTTTCAGACTTTGTATTTGACTTTGTACAAATTTTGGAAAGACACCTATCTAGAGGGAGTGTTGCCAAAATTTTTACAAATCTAAGAAATTAATTAAATTGTTTTGATAAAATTCAAGTTTTATTTCGAGTTCGTATCTAGCGTAGTATGAATCTGAGAATCCTACTTCTCTAAAGGAGATGATGCAAATTTTTTTATTAAATCAGGGAGTTGGACAAAATTTGACTCTGAAAAGTCGAAGATGAGTTTGAATATTTTAAAACTTTGAAGGTTTGGCAGTCTGTCCTTGCTTAGGTAAAACAACGTTGAAAATTTTGATATTCTTAAACATATATGAGAGATAAGGTAGAAATGTAGGAGTATTTCATACTCACTCAAGCATAGCTTGGGCATTGGTCTATGTTGAGTTGCACGTCATTTTTCATTTAGATTATTTTGTGATTTAATTAGCTTCAAGTTGATTTTACGAGGATCATCTTCTATTGTCATTTGATAAGAGATCGGTTTTCAGCTCAACGGAAACTCATTCTTGCTACTCAATATAAGACCTTAACCATTGAGATTTTTTTTATTTTTTTTTTATAAATTAAATGGTCATTTAAAAAGAAACTGGGTGTGTATTTTTTGAAGATTCGACTAAGGTTGGAGCTTGTGTGAATAAGGTAAAAGGTGTGAGTGCAGAGAGTGGTTGAAATTGACCCTGTGTAGAGTATGGTATGTTGATTGAATCTTTGGTGTGATTGCACGTATATTTTTATAAGTCGGAGTGTGAATTTCACTTCGCCTGCGATCATGTGAATATTTTGAAGAAAGTCATACTATGATTATGAGAGTGATCGCCTCATGTTTTATGACGAAGTTATATTTATATTTTTGCGTATACGGAAAGTCTACTTTGATCGTACATAAGGATCAAGTAGATTTGTGTCGAGAGAAAAGAGGGGTCCCTTTTTACTTTTGTTTTTCTTATATTTTTATAGTTGAATGTTGAGGACCGTGGCAACTATCAAAGTCAAACCCCTTTACCTGTTTTCAGGCCTCCGAAGATGGAGCCTCACTTTCAGTATCAAAGGTGTTTGATCGCCACTAAGGGGCGAAGCCCGCCTACCCCTCCTCTTCGTAATGTGCAGAAGAGGGTAGGTCTCACAATCGTACTTGTAATTGTTTGGTGTCAAAAGACCAACCTTACAAGACGAGTGTCAATCGACACTTGAGTGTCGAATGCGACCCTTAAAATTATTGAGGACCACTTGGTTGTGGGTACTAACATAGTACTTCATCAACTTGACCGTTTGCGTATACATGCATGGCTGGTCGATATGATAAAATTTATGTCGTCATAATATTTATTCAAGAGTCTTGCGCGCGACATCCATCTGATTATGTTGTTGAAAGGTACGAGTCAGATATGGAAAAGGGACGAGGCGCAATTTACGTATGAAGTGTGATTTTATTTTCGTGAGATGTATAGCGTTGTTAAATTTTATTATTCTAGTCGACCGGAGTAGGATCGCATTCGAGAAATGAGCGCCCCTGGCGATGATTCGCGCACGGGTCCGATTCTGACGTTAACCGTGCGTACCCCCTATGCTACATCGAACGAGAAACGCCCATGGTCGGACCACTTATGCGATTGCATAAGAAAAACCTTCGCATGTGGTTCGGTAGCTCGACGGGGATACGCCCACTTAAGGGATGGTGACAAGTCCCACGGGTGGAAGAAAGTTATACCTTGCGTGACCCTATCCTATCGTAGGGGTTGGCAAGAGGTATGGTTGGTGCACTCGGTCGGAATGGTGTCGAGCGTAGTGGTCGCGCAGGGGCACCCTCCTGATCACGTCATGCAGAATTATGTTCAATTTTTTTTTGCGGTGGAGTTTTTCGTCGTTTCGACCGAGTGCGCCAACTACACCTCTCGCAAACTCTTACGACAGGATAGGGTCATACGAGATAGAACTTACCGCCGCACAAGGGTCTGTCACCACCCTTGGACGGACGTATCCCCGCTAAGCTACCAAAGCAAGTGTGAAAGCTACTCAATTGCAATTGCAGAGGTGGTCCGATCGATGTCGTTTCTCATACACTGTAGCATAGGGGGTACGGGTGGTCGAACGCCTCTATCGAACTCGTACAGGAGTCGATACACTGGAGGGCTGATATCCGAAACACGACTCGACGCCGATCGACTATGACGATCCACCTAACTACTCGTTACACAATGCCAAAATAAAGAATCAAGTTACTCACACAAAACATTCCTTCCCTTTTTGTGTCTTACCCATAATGTTTCTAACGCAAGAATCGGTTAGGCATCGCACGCGAGTTTTAGAATACATACCGTGTGAACGCAGGTTTCCTCATATCGACTAGTCGTCCATGAATACGCAAGCAATCACAGTGATGTGTATTGTGTAGTACCCACAATTACGTGGCCCTCAGTGGTGTCGAGGGTCGCTTTCAACATTCAAGTGTCAGCGGATAAAGGTCTTGAGGGATTAATCTTTCGACGCTAGACAACTGTTAAGCCGGTTGAGAGTCCTACCCTCTTCTGCATCCTGCGGGGGTGAGTGGTAGGTGAGCCTCGACCCTTTGTCGCTGTTGAACGCCCCTAACACTGGAAGTGGGGTTCGACAAGTGGACACCTGAAAATTGGTCAAGGGGTTTGACAACTGCCACAAACTTTAATGTCCAGTTATAAAAATTAACAAGCAAAATCAATCAGTAAATAAATAAACATTCGAACACACACATTAAATCAGAATTCTATATAAAGTAAAAAGGAGAAAAATAAGTCCATCAGATATGTAGATTGTGCGACACATGATTGTCATTCTCATTGCCTCCAAGGTAAGGCTCGTACATAAACTCCAAAACACTAACCTGCATAAAACACAAGATTATATGAAAACCACATTGCCATACACCAGTGTGGTCAACTTTACTGTTCCATGTAACTCACACCACGACTCTCACACTTATGCCCCAACCATTGTCTAACCTTTCATAAAAACTCAACTATTTATAGTGATCATTAAAAGAAGTCTGGTTAAAATTCTCAAAGAAAAATATCGAGTCTCCAGGCTAAGGCATCAAGTTGAGGTACATGTGTAAGCAAAGTTGTGTCGTAAGCCGACGAATCGGCAACCAACCAATCGACCTGTTATCAAGAGATAAGAAAAGACGATCCTCGTAGGGTTGGGCTAAAACTCAATCGGATTTTCAATCGAAATGACCAAGACGGACCCATTAACACAGCATAGACTAAATCCCAATACTAAATATTAAGTGTATGGAGAATAAACCTCCATATTACATCTCATTCAAGTTCTCATAAAACTAACTTTCAACTTTATCTTTCATTCAGCACCAAAGAATAAGGCAGCATCTTACTTATACAAGGTGGATCGTCAAAACTTTTTCTATCAGAATATAATATAATTCTTCAAAACTAAAAAAATTTGGCAGCGCTTTCCGTGGCAAAAATGCATTTTCAGAATTTATACAAGGCTAAATATAAAACTCTAAATAATTATGACTTCATGAAGTTAAATTTTGTCCAACTTCCTGATTTAGTATTAAAAAAAAAAAAAAAAAAAAAAAAAAAAAAAAAAATTATGTTGGAAAAAAAAAAAAAAAAAAAAAATTATGTTGTGTAAAATTGCAATACAAACAACTTTTGGTTGAGGGTCACATCAGAATTCGTCACAGAACTAAAGATAAAAAAGAAAATAACCATATCACACTAAGGTACTCTTTCCACTCTAGAGGAGAGCCCTTTAAACCTCTTTAGCCCTTTTAAAATTCATTTACATTCCCCTTTCCCCCCTTGACAACCAATATTAAAAAAAAAAAAAAAAAAACGGATTTGAGTTCCTCTCGGAGAGCGCGGAAAAACCCCACCGCTATTTTTTTTTATTTATTTTTTTTTGCCATGACCGGCTCAACCGGGCGTCACGCCCGGGTGACCGGCCGGTCATGAAAATCTTCCTAGCAGAAATAAAACTAAGTCCTATGAAAAATAAACTTAACTCAGAAAATGTAAGAATTTACCTAACTCCCATAGCTCCAGCACGTGGCGGACATCTAAAGCAACTACCTATCAAAGTGGACCCTCAGACTAAGTAGTGCTCACACTCAATCACTTGCAAGTTCAAGATAGTTCATTAATCCTCACGTGATTATCATTTTTACATATCTTACATCTGACATGGCGCTAGACATTTAACTTAGAAACAATGTCTAGCATGCCTTAGATTATACACGAACATGTTGCACAACTACTCCTCTCTTCAATGCGCATGTGACTAAGCCATTTGACTTACAAACCCTACTTAGTCGCCTTGAACTATTTAATATCCAAGTTTACTAATTCTCTAACTTGTCTTCAAAATATGGGAATTGGACTGAGCTATTCAACTTAGAAACAATGCTCAGCTTGCCCAAGCTACTTTCAATTATACTCTTTATTTTTTTTCCTTCTTTTTAATAATATACCTTAACGTTGAAGTATTCGACTTGGAAACAATGTCCAACTGTCTGTTCACATGCAATTATAAATAATATATTTGATGATATCTCTGATTATACTCGTTTATATTTTGTGAGTGGTTTCAGGTTAAACCATTCAGGTTGGAAACGATGTTTATCCCTACGTAAAAAATCCTCCTTTGAAATGAAACAAAAAACTGAACCATTCGACTTGGAAACAATATCCAACGTATCCTAAGTCACTCAAAGCATGAAGTTGAATCAACCCAACTTCAGTCAAAACCCCCCAAAGAAGTAGATAGATAAAGTCATTCAACTTAGAAACAATGCTTGATCTTGAAAATCAATCAAGCAAACCCACTAAAAATAAACGCAATAACCATACCGTTAAATTTATAAACAATGTGAAATAAACAATAAACATAGCACTGAATGATTCAACTTAGAAACAATGCTCAACCTTGAATACTCGGTTCATCCCTTAGCCTGTTTTCAGTGAAAATGAAAAGAAACTGAATTTTATGCATGCGTTTTTTCTATTTAATTTGATTAAGTTCTAAAAACAATAACATAATTCATAGGGGAACACAAACATATATCTCGGTCAAACTAGAGATATGTAATCATAAGGGTATAGTGAGTTTACACAGCAAGAAGAAGGTATACCTAATAGTTATTTGCCTCCGTAACCTCGCCCATGTTTCGACAGAGCTCCCGCAATCAGTGGGGCAAACCTCCCACAGAGGCTTTGACATGGATGGTTGCAATCCTGCCTGCCGCCTTCCTCTTCAAACCAAAAGACTAGACTGATAGTAAGAAGGACAGAGAAAGAAGGATTAAGTCTCTCAGACCCAAAAACGATGCGCTCAGACTCAAGTGAGAAGGCCTTGAAACCTTGAAGCACCGGAGGACCCCGCAATGGTAGCCAAAAATCATAATAAAATGGTGAAACCGAAGTCGAGATATAGAGCAACTGCCAATGACAGTCCTCCCTATCGCAGCAGTAACCCCCCTTTACGACGCCTTGTCATTCCCTCAAGTCACACATCTTTTGCCTCTTACTAAACTGCAACAACGCAGCCTAAAAGGGTTGCGTTAGAATAAAGCACGCCCCCTATGTTCTATCCGAACTACATGTGAAGTGCAGTATTATGCGGCAATCAAAGCATTGCACAACAACAAGGCGCAGCGCAATGCACAGTGTGAGCACAACACATACACAATGAATGCACGATAAGTGCACAACAAGTGAGCAGCAAAAGCACTCTGTGAGCCAGCGTGCACAGCAAACGAGCATTGTCCGTGCAACAAATGCATGAATACAATGCAAACACACAACACTCATCGTATAGCGGCGATACACCACGCGACAGGGAACACCGAAGAAGGGTGGAACATGAGATGAGATGCCAAAATGTTGCAAGTCTGCCTTACAGATCGCAGGTAACCTTCCCTCCAGGAACCACCGCTATTGCCAAAAAGAGAGCGGCCTACACAACCCAACTTAGTCCGCAATATCCACTCCCCCGATTTGGCTGTGAACAACACCCGCTCACTCTACCCCCTGAGACTGTGAGATCAACACACTCTTCAAACAGTGTCGTGTAGTTACCGATCTGTCGGCGAGATGATAGACTTCCAGGTTGCAAGTCGCAATGAAAGCCAGATTTTCGACCGATGTTTGGAAAAATGCACGGACATGACACTGATGGAGAGCCAAGGCAAAAACTCTGTTATCGGAGAGCGCTTATACTCGCTACCACGACAATACGAACACAACTCTCTCTCTCCTTTTCGATGCCCCTCCTTCACCGAATCTGGTCGCGACCGAGCCAGATGTGGGCAACTCAAGATAAGCTCGAACCAACCTTTTCCAATAAATAGATCGCCTCTTGAAGTTGGGATATGCTGCACATTTTAGCTCTAGAATTACCACAATTATGTCCAGTTGCTCAGTGGTTAGAGCACCGGTTGGAAATGCGCATTGTGGTATGAGGTTGCGGGTTATTACAGACATTGTCTGCGCACCACCCAAGGGGTAGTCCATGGTTGTTGTATGTGGGGATTGGGTGATGGTGGGTATCCTGATGTCCTTGGTCTACGGGGTTGTCATCAGACTGCTAGCCCAGCAGAGCACAGCTACAGAATATTTCACAGTGTAGGTCAATAGGATAAGTTACTTGCACAATTCACATAAGGTCCTGTGTTCCATACCAAACTGTATCTTAGGGCTGGTCATCCTCTTAGTACGTGGTAAAAGGATTGAGGCTGGCATAGCAGTTCCTTAGTACGGGTTGTCAGGAGTGTCACGAGATAGTGCATTTTATTGCAGGGCCGGAACGGGCTCCAGGGACATACGAGGGAACAGAGGATTGCCTGCTCTCATATTTACCATACAACACAAGGCTAAGAGACTATCCAGGGTCAATACATACAGTACATGATTCACGATTGAGGGTGGGCTATCCACCTAGTACGTACCTTAGAGTTAAGGCTGGCATAGCAGTCCTTAGTACGGACGTCGGGGGTGTCAGGAGATATTGCACCTTACCGAGGGGTCGGAACGGGCTTCAGGGATATACGAGGGAACGGAGGATCCCCATCTCTCTACCATCAACATCATAGTACACTTAGTAAAAAGACAACATAAGGATAAAGAAAGAAACTCAGTCCATAACTCATGACCTACGGTTGGCTATCCTCCTAGTACGTAGCATAGGGTTGAGGCTGACATAGCAGTTCCTTAGTATGGGATGTCGAGGGTGTCATGGCCGAAACGGGCTCCAGGGACATACAAGGGAACAGAGGATACCCAGCTCTCTATCATCACCACACAACTAAGCTAGATGGGAGTCACTGTGCGCCCTCCTGTAGTAGCATGTTCAAACCTAGCTCTCAAAGTCCCCGTGCAATCAGGCTTGCACGACGTCTGTTTCAACCAGGGCTGAGCAGGGGGTAGGCATCTCTGCTTAGCCCCGGTACCTGCAACCGCTGTCTGGTCAGGTCACCCCGCCAAGATGGCAATGGGTGATGGTCCTGGGTGGTTAACACTAGGGTAGGACAGGCGGGGTGGGGGTTCACCAGGGCAAAACGATAAGAGGAAGGGTGGGTGGGGTTTTCAGAGGGGTCCATCTGGACAACCGAGTGGGCGAGTACTGTGGATGACTGCCATCCGTCTAGTATCCCACCTCTACAACAAGCCAGGCTTTAAAAAAAAAAAAAAAAAAAAAAAAACCACAATTATCCGAGTGGTAAGAACACCACTACACAAATGATAACTAATTTAATGAGTCTTCTCAGTTCCACAGTAAAGCATGTTCACACTTAGACGAGATTGGCTCTTCGAAACAAGGAGTGGTCACTGTTCGGGCCAGATGGTCGGTGGATATAATGAGTTGTCGCAACAAGCGGTGATGGAAGGGCATGTAGCCATATCAGGCCGATCAGCCTACCAAGAGAACGTCAAACAACCATGGGGCGTGAGATGAAATATCCAGACGCCGAAAAGTTTTGCTACTTTGGATTTGCAGGTGAACTCTCTCTCTCTCTCTCGGGGTAAAAATAAACGATAGCAAAATGACAAAAATCTCGAGTGCAAGTTCACATTGGAGGCCAGAAAGTGCAACGCTGCTAAAAAAAAAAGAGATAGAAAAACTCTGATACTCTTCCTGCTAGAGAACTGAAGTATTGAGTTTGTTGTCAATGAGAGCATGTTCTTGCCACCACCAACATACGTATCCAAAACTCTTCCTCTTACTTGGCACTTTGTGCCCAGACTACTACTACACAACTACTAGCAGCGTACACATTGGCAATGCACTCCCTTGACGTTCTCAGCAACAATCGAAATGCATGAAGATGTCGACCTCGTCGACCAGCATCAAGACCAGGTACCTGCCCTCACACCATTATCCTCATCTCTCTTACTCTCTGATGGGCGGCCTCACACTAAGTCGCTCCTAGCAGATCGTGGTTGATGGGCGATGCTCCCACTGCGGTGCCGTCCTTGTGAAACCCCCCATCTGACAATGCCTTTCGCTTGGATTGGACAGGCCACAAGGGCCCGCATCTTGGATCGAGACGCCGGGGTTAAGCCCCGGCTCAATAACATCAATAGTAGCGGGATTTCACCTGTGTTGTAAAGCTCCCACCAGTGAGGTCATAACGTAGGTTTGAATTTCAACAGGTGGTGGGCCTGTCAAACTGAGCTAGGCCAGCAAGTGCTAGTCCCACGGGCCTGATCACACCCAAAACTCTCATTGCATATTACGAGTTGGCGGACGGTACATACATAATCGGGCCCCATCATTCAACTTTTTTTCCGCCCTGTGTGCTAAGCACCCAACAGGGTCACCAAAAAGAGTCGCGTGCTCAAGGTCCTCGACCACTGTGACGACTTTCCGTGGGCATTCAGACACCCCTCACTACCATGTCGGCGACAGCAATCGACGCCGACAGGGTTCTTACATCCAGATCAAAAGGGTAACGACCTTGAGATATCATCTTGCGTCGAACGACCATCATCGTGATACAGACTTGGATCTGTATTTCAAAAGTCCATCGATATAGCCATTGAGCTAGGCCCGATGCCAGTCTCGGAGCCGATCACCGAACAATAGTTAGAAGTAAAAAAAAAAAAAAAAAAAAAAAAAAAAAAAAAAAATAATAATAATAATAATAATAATAATAATGATAAAAAAATAAAAATGGTCAAGCAAAAAGATAGAGGGAAGAGGAGATCGCGTGTTCCGGCCTACGACGCCGTGCACACTTGGGCTTCAGTAGGCTGCCCTTCGTCCCCGTCACACTGCACATACCGCTCACTCGGGCAAGGAGTGTGACTTTCTCTCGCACGAGCATTGTCAACTATGGACAAGGCCGCACCGACATGACTTACAAAAAAAACACGCCAAATACACTTGTAAGGGTATCTGGTACGACAACGAGAACACTCTCCATGACAAATCCGGCAAAATCCTACGTTACGAGGCCGAGAGGGTCACCTTTGCGGGACCGATGCGCTCGACAGGTTACGTCGTTGTCGGGGATCTCGACTGCCTACCGGGGTCCTTAGTGAACTAGCCTACGTTAGAAGCAAGTTGATGATCCAGGCAGAACGAGAACTTTTATTGGTTATGATAGATAGATGAGGGATGATTGGTATGTTGATGGTTGTGATAGGATCATACTATTGAAATGCAGTGTGTGGTAGGAACGCCTGTGTACTTTGGTAGTTAGTAGTGACAACTCCAGTAAGAAATTTGCGGACCGAAATACCATAGAGTAATTCAGACGACGCTAAGCGTATCTAATGCCTTGGATTGATCGTCGCTTGCATTACTGCAACGCTGCGTGTTCGGTTACCCGAGCAAGGACCTTAGGTACTTGAACACAACTGCTAAGCTACCTAAGTTGTCATAACAGTGTCATTGTGTGCATGCCTTATAATTTGTATAAAGATTCCTTCTCATAGACCCTTGGTAGAATGACTTTTTATAAACGACTACCAGAGTCCTAAATGGTGTCAATTAGAGTAAAAAGTAGTAAGAGAGTTAGCAAAGAGGTTTGTGTGAAGGGTTACTTTGGGTTGTATTTTCAGGGAAAAACCAAGGCAATGAAGAAGGGGGACGCAGATGGAAGTCTGTCGCAAGGAGGGCTTGCGAATCGGGTCATATCGGTTGATGTGCTGGTGAGAGTTGAGAAAACGGGCAAGGTAAGATCCCAGCTACCGAAAGTTGATATCTTCTACTTTAAGGGAGAAAGACTATCAGAATGGTTGTCTTTGCCACTGCCTTCGAAAATATGGTAAGGAAAGTGTCAGGTATGGCAGAAGAAGAGCAGTGTGTCATGTTCTTAGGGCACTTCTTGCAGACAGAGGTAGCAACCCTGACCGCAAAGGGGGCAGTTGGCCAAAAACTGACATGGACGACGATAAAGGATAGTGTGGCAGTCAGATAGTTAGACCAAGTTTACCTTTTCCAAATAAGACAATAAAGCGAGAGAGGCTACAGTCGGCGGAGGGTCGGACGTTAGAAAAATAATAGAGGAAATAGTGACCTGGTTGGCATCCATGCGAGAGGCTAGCACCCGAAAGAAAGTAATGGCTATGGCTCATATAAGAGGGAAGAGAAAAAAAAGTTGTAAGGGAGGCGCCGGAAGAAGAAGAAGATGAAGAGGAAGAAGAGTCTGAACC
Organism: Chara braunii; assembly: GCA_003427395.1. Lineage (NCBI taxonomy): Eukaryota > Viridiplantae > Streptophyta > Charophyceae > Charales > Characeae > Chara > Chara braunii. Next base: position 3,370,743 of record BFEA01000034.1, read on the forward strand.
TCAAAGATTGACGAAGGCCCAGCGAAGGGCTAAGAACTTAACGCAAGGGGGTCAAAACTCAGGAAGAGGGCAGTGTCTGCAGGCAATAGAGGTAGCACCGCCCGAATCAGGGGACCAAGTGGGTAAAGTTGGGCCATCACAAATTGGCCACCCGTCACACGGGTCGTGGCTGCAATATGAGCCGCCAGGGCATTGGCCTGGGTTTAACCCGTATGCATCATGGTCGATCAAGTCGACCAATCTGGTGGTTGTGAATAAGGCCAAGGTTGGGGAAGAGGCAGAGGGAATGGAGGGCATGAAATGGAGGTCGTGGAGGAAATGGGAGTGGAAATGCGAGAGGAAATAATGGCGGAAATGGAGAAGATTGGAACACAGTGGGAGATAAAGGGGTTCAGGAAGGTGGTCAGGGATACAGAAGAGGAAGGCAAGACTAGAGGAATGCCATTTGTAGGTGTTGTGCGCCAAAAGGGCACACCATGAAATTCTTCCATGTTAGGAAAATTGACGAAAGGATGGTTTAATAAGTACGAACATCGATGAGGATGTCTATGATAAATTAGAGAACTATATTGATTCGAGTATTGCAGGATGAACAAGGCAGAAAACTTTGAGGCGTGAAAATTCGCCAAGTGCCCCGACGCCCCCCGCAATATTTCCATATTTGGCAAGAAAAAAAAATTGTCCTTGATGTGAGAGTGAAAAAACTCGAAGAAGGAGAAGTGGTGGATCAAAGACTAAGGCAGGTATTGCGCTGGAGGGGCCGATAATAATCGACTCAGATGGGAAAGATGATGGAAGTAATCACATACCTGTGATGAGGACTCTGGAAAGGATGGAGGATTTAGTGGGGAAAATAAGAAGGTATCAGGAGAAGATGAGGAGGATATGTTAGGAAGTGAGAGAGTGGAGGGCAAGGACTCCGATGATTTTCCTTTACGAGTCAGAACCAGAAAGGTTAGGGGAATAGGCAAGTGTCACTGGAGTCAATGTCTTGGGCCCAGGGCCGCGTTCAGGAATGACATTTAGACCCCCTTCTAGGCAAGGGAGAGTGCCTCAGGCGGTGTAAACGAGAAGTAGAGGTCGGGCGAGCTCTAGCCAACCAATGCCCGAAGAGACTGAACCCAACCATGAGAAAAAAAACTTTGGATGTCCTTGATGATGATGAGGAGGAGGAGGAAGATGATAGAATACGTGAGGAAGAGGATAGGTGTGCGGAGCATAGGGTAAAAGAAGAGGCATTAGGGTCAATGAGAATCCTACTCAACAAAGCCAGGTATTGAAAAAGAGGAAATATATGGTTAGAATGGAGGAAGACTTTGATGTAGAAATGATGGTGGAAAAGCTCATGGAAGATCATAACGAGCTCCTCAACTTGAAGAATATCCTCAGGTCGGCCCCAAAGTTGCGTAATGAGCTGAAAACATGTCTTTCTTGAAAATTGGTAGCTAGCGTATGCCTGAGTACTTTGATTCCAAAGGAAGTTGAGTGGGCTAAGACCGGTACAAAAATGGATTGGAAGTCCACCGTCATGGGCTCCGTGGAGGTAACAATCAAAGAGAGGCCTTGTATTATCATGATTGACACATGGACGAAAATAGAACTCATCAAGGAAAAGCATGTCATACGGTTAGGTCTGGAGATCGGTCGTGCGGACAGTGGGATACTTATGGGAGCCAACAACAAAGTGATTTTTATAGGCACTGCTTCAAATATGGTCGTGGAAATCGAAATGGTAAAAGTAAGGAGTTGTTTCTTCATAATGTCGGATCTCGACCACCACATGATCCTTGTCCGATCCTTCCTCGGTAGAACAAAGTCCCTCATAAGAAGCATAATGGAACCATGTTCCTCATACTTTGCGATTCCGTAGGCGGCAACCATGAAGTGGTGGTTTGTAAGAATACGGGATCGCGTTGTGTGAAAAACAAACCTGATCCTGACTCATTCACTATTGAGGAGTCAGAAGAGGAAAGGAAAATGATAAAATGGAAATAGGTTGAGGTGGAGAAGCCGCCAAAGGCCTTATCCCTCAATCTCACCAATATGAGTGAGACGATGGAGATGGCGTCCACATTCGGAACGACAGACCTTGATGCAATAAAGACATTGAGAGAGAAGGTCATGAAAAGTTCAGTGGAAGACGAGGTGAAGTTCGTTTGTCGACTGTCTGGGCGAGTACAAGAGCAAGCCGCACCCCAGACCCAAACTGCAAGCCGACTTTGTTTAGGGGCGGGCTCAAGCAGGGCTCGCAAAGGCGGTACAAGAGAATAGGTTAGAAGTGTCACCCCATCCCCATTCTTGTAACTGAAGAAAAGGATACATACTATAAGCGGGAAAGGGAATTAATACGACAGATGAGGGAAAAAGTCAAAGAAAGACCATGTATTAGCGAAGAGAATGAATTGAGTTTGGTTATGGGAAAGTCGAGGTTCCTCAGCAAGGAGGAGGAAGTTTTAATGATAAAAGCTATAAAACACCAGCAGCCGTGAGGCCGCGGTTATAATCGCGGCGACCACGGTCTGTCGCGGCCCGCAGCGGCCGAGGGAAAAGGGGGTTGGGGGTGTGGGTTTCAGACTGGGGTTCCGAAACCCCGACCCTAACCCCTCGAATAAAAAAAAATAAAAATAATAATTTTCGGGGGGGCCTTCTTGGTGTGTGAAAAAAAAAAAAAAAAAAATCTTGATTGTTTAATTGTTATTTGATTGATTGATTGATTGGTTGGTTGGTTGATTGATTGATTGATTGGTTGATTGATTGATTGATTGATTAATTGATTGATTGATTGATTGATTGATTGATTGGTGGGGGAGGTCCTCCCTACCCTCCCCCTGGCACACACACACACACACACACACACACACACACACACACA
>BFEA01000034.1:3374254-3403774 GCA_003427395.1 Chara braunii
ATATATATTTATTTTTTTTTTTTTCGTTTTTTATTTTTTTTTCCTTCTAGTAAATGTCACAAAAGATTATTAAAAATCATAGGCGTGTAGAACTTTTTTTTATCTACACGTTTTGTTTTTTTTTCCGCCTATTTTTAGGCCCCCAAAAAATTCTCGGAGTTTCATGCCCGCACTCGGTTGCGGGCGGTCGACCGGAGTGGGCGGGATCCCGACCGCGGGCGGTAAAATGGCCCGCGGATGTGACCGCGGGTGATACATAGGATAAAGTTATAAAAGAAAGACATACTGCCTATGCGTTTAATGACGGATGCCTCGATGTGGACAAGATTCTCAATATTAGGATTCATAATGTGCCGCATTAACCCTGGAATCTGTGAGGGGCAAGGTACAAAAATCCTGAGGACGAGAGAAGGGTATTGAACTATCTAGATGGGAAAATTCGTTCTCACATCGCAAACTATTCCAGTGAGTCATATGCCTCGCCATGGTTTTGCTTCATCAAGTCAAACGGGACCCTGAGATGGGTACAAGACCTACAACGATTGAATGCGGTGACAGTGAGAGATGCATATGGTTTGCCTAATGCAGATGCAATTCCATAGTCATGTGTGGGTAAAGCTATAATTTCACTTATAAACCTATATTCTGGATAGGACAAATTTCCCGTATATCCACCAAACTGGCCTATGATTATCATGCATACATCTAGGGGGTTAGTTCACATGAATGTTGCCCCTCAAGGATGGACAAACGCAGTTGTCATGGTGCAGAGGCACATGGTACGAGTGATGCAGACAGTCAACCCTCACATTACTGAGCCATATATCGATGATTTGACTGTGAAGAAAAGGACGAGTCAGAGGCGATGCCTGGAGTAAGGAAATTTGTATGGGGCCACATTCAGGATGTTTGTAAAGTCCTAGGCTTATTGGAAGAGCACAACCTCACCGCTAGTGAGCCAAAATCTAAGCACTGCATGCGAAAAACTACGATTTTTTTGTTTGTTTGGGACGAGAGGGGTCGTCGCCTGTACATTAGGAAGACAAACAAGATTCTTGAGTGACCAAATTCATTTGGAACGGTTACCGAAGTAAGAGGCTTCCTGGCTACGTGCGGGTTTTGAAGAGCCTTTATCAAGGAGTTTGCGGCAAAGACAAAACAACTACAGAAACTCGTCCGTCAGGATCAAGAGTGGAATTGGGGAGAAAAACAGGGGGCAATGGTGAAAGAAATAAAGAGTGAGTTTGAGGATGGGGGCCTGGTATTGGGAGTTCTAGATTATACAGCCACCATGACTAGACCAGTTATCGTAGAGACGGATGTTGGTCCTATTGCTCTGCGGGAAGTCCTTATTCAGAAAGATCGCAGGGCAGAGGAGAAACCATTAAGATTTGAGAGTCGCACTCTTAACACTACAGAAAAACATTTTTTGCAGTTTAAGTGTGAGACATTGGCAATCCTCCACTGCGTACACATCTTTAGGAATTATCTTTTCGGGAGAAGGTTTGTACTAAGGGTGGACAGGACTGCTTTTACTGGCTCTGTTAAGAATTACACACCTTTGGATCCGACCATTGTCAGATGACTTCCGTACATTTTGGATGTTTGATTTTCAATTGGAGCGTATACCAGAGAGCAAGAATAAAGCGAATGGACTAGATCGGATCAATCGGGATAGGAAGAAAGGTTATTCAAATGAGGGTTCGTCACCGGTGGACGACTTCTTGGATTGCGAAGAAGATATAGTGCTCTACATTAATGCATGGCCCGCGACCACAAAGCAGTTGGTAACTCCATGCCAACACTCATGGATCACCCCGTAGAGGTACAAATGAGGTGCAAATATTGTACTCAAACCATTTGCAGAAGAGGACCCCTTGCGTGAGCAAGGAGTTGACTGGATGATGAAGTGGACACCTACATATTACACGAGGAGCCATCTATGATTGAAGATAAACCACATCACGTGGAGGCGCATGAAAGATTGAAGGGAGTTTTATATATTTCAGTCAATGCTCTGGTGCAGGAAGAAGCATTGAGGATAGATGACCAAGGGTTCAGTAAAGAAGGGGAAGAGACTCTAGGAGAGGAGGATTCCGCAAGAGTGAATATGCAGGTATATATCTAGAGCTGAGACTACTCCTTCCATGCGAAATAAGGGAAAGGGAGGCAAGTCAGAAAACCCTCACGATGAAGTCGCGCTTTTTAGTAAGGGATAGTCATCTATTTATTCGAGGGAGAGCAAGTGAACCGAGGAGAGTGGTTTGTCCGCTGTCGGACCAAATACCCTTACAAGGGCATTTAACCATGTTTTTACAATCAACACACCGATCGCACTGACCACCATGACGGGGTCGGTCTGAACTTAAAAGTGTACGTGTTTGTAGCGCGACACTTCGAAAACGATTTCCTCGACTATTGAGGCCGGGGAAAATTGGTGAGAAAATTTTGTCAAGTACGCGCGCACGTTATTGAGACGCGCGCTCTGATGGTTATGGTCAATACTAATATCCTTCGGCCAAAGAGGTCGAGGGGTCGATTGGGTTAGTGATGTGTTAGATAGACTTACGACACACAATGAGACTTAATCGTCAGTACGTTATTTGGGATAAATTAATATACACCCCGGTCATACGGCCATACGGCCGAAGCAAACTAAAAGTGTGTGATCATCGGGTCTACAATAGCGCCCAAATTGCTAAGCACTTACTTGAGCAGTACCTCTGTCCTACTCATATACAACAAATGAGGTTTTGAGTCTACCGCTCGGTCTCCCATGTGAAGGGAGGTGTCTGTCTCTTAGACGATGACTTCCTGACCTCGAGGCACCCAAACAACCGGTGGCTTCGTCCCTTTCGGAAGGAAACATCATTGCGGACCCTGATATCGCGTATACATGCCCTAAACTCAGACTACTTGAACTGGTACCCACCTATCTACCGGTACTGGGCCTCTAAAAATGCCAACTTTTGTCTTCTTCTACTCGACCTCGGATACCCGGCACATCTACCTTTACTTGGTGTGGTACCGACCTACCTGCTACTTGAGTGTTTTATCTTCCTCTCAAGTGTCGCGGACCTCCTGCCCCGCCACCCGAGTGTTTTCCCAGTTGCAACCCTCAATGTCATTGCTACATGTAAGTACCAGCCCTCGACCTTCCGAGCAATCAAGTGCCCTTGTAGGGAACACACTCATCCAAGTCGACAAGCACTCAGGCAGGCACGCAGACTAGCAAGCGCACACACACACAGACTTAGAATTGGGCTCGGGTCACTAGGCGAACCGAGCCTCATTCCTTTACTTATATCGGGACTGCTTCTGTCTTGCTCGAAGCAGGAGCTAGCCTGATAGGTTTCGGTATAAATTGACAAGTAACAAACTCGAGGATCGAGTCCACCTGCCTGCGGGTCAACTCCTTTTGACAAGGAGCCCCATATGATTTCGCCCCTGTTCTCGGCAAACGGGGCTCGAACCCGCGACCTCGGTATTAGAATTAGTTATGTAGGAGAGGTACGACACTTGGCACGAGCAGATAGTTAGTAGTTAGATTCTGTTCTTTTATTTTATTTTCGTTAGTTATTGCTAGATTTTTTATTTTTTATTTTTTTTATTATTATTATCGTTTTGGTTTGTCTTTCTTTTTCTTTCTCTCGATCTCGTACTTCACGAGACTCGTCTGCATAAATGAATCCGTAGCGGAACCGCGGGAAGGTTCATTCCCCTCGGGGTTGTTGATACGGGGCCTTAGGCTTGGCTCACTCGATACTAGCCTGCACACTCGGGAGAGAGGCGAGCTGTAGCAGGTGAGCCAGCGGACGACGCGACCCCGACATCAAGAAGAGCAGCGGAGGGGTCGTGAAGTGGTAGCAAGGAGGAGTCGCGCGAGGAGTAAAGAAGATGGTCGCGCGAAGGAAAGGAGATGGCTGCACAGAAAAAGGAAGCGCAGCGGGAAGCAGGAGGAGCAGTTAAGGGAAAAGCAAGAAGTAGGAGTTGTGCGGGGGAAATAGTGGAAATGACCGAGCAAAAAGATGTGGAACATGGAACGCGTGGAGAACAACGGAGATGGCGCATGGGGAGTAGCGAAGATGGCCGTGGGGTAGAAGGAGGGCGAGGGGAGGTAGCGCAAGCGGGCAAAAAGAAGAAATGTATGCATGAAGAGAGGAGGAGATGATTGTGTGGTGGTAGCAGAAGGTGAATGTGCGGAGGAAAAGAGGATGGTCGCGCAGAAGAAGGCGGAGCGAAGAAAGGCAGTGAGAAAAGTAGCGGGAGGAGGGAGTAGAAGAAGTAGTAGTAGTAGTAATAGAAGAAGAAGAAGATGATGAAGAAGAAGAAGAAGAGGAGGAGGAAGAGGAGGAGATAAGGGGAGAGGGCGACTTACCTGGCAGTAGGTGCACCCTCCCTTGTAGTCGATAATGGCGCCAGGAGGTTGGGCCCGTCATCGTCGACTTGTTAGAATGCGCGTTGTACCGTCACTGCCCGACCTGCACGAGTGCACACTTGTGCCTTCCGTTTGGCCCGTGACCTGATCACGATATGCTGCACTTCATGTCGGACATCGTTGCTTTGTGGGACGACGACAATGACGACGACGATGAGGAGGGAGATAAGACAGGTAAGTCTCCTACCCTGCGATTGGCGTCTCGCTATTTTCATCAATAGGATATGTGTGTGTGCGTGTGTGTGTGTGTGTGTGTGTGTGTGTGTGTGTGTTTGAGTGTGTGTGTGTGTGTGCGTGTGTGTATGTGTGTGTGTGTGTGTGTGTGTGAGTGTGTGTGTGTGTGTGAGAGAGAGAGAGAGAGAGAGGAGCAAGAGAGAGAGAGAGAGAGAGAGAGAGAGAGAGAGAGAGAGAGAGAGAGAGAGAGAGAGAGAGAGTTACCAACTCGCTCGGTGATCGCCGCTGCGGCAATCGGACTTCCGTCCCTGAACACAACGCGCCGTCAGTTTGGCTGCATCTGCCCGGGAAAGTAGCTAGTATACACCAGCTAACCCTTTTTGCTACTATTATTACTGTTATTACTATTATTATTATTATTGTTATTATTATTATTATTGTTATTATTATTATTATTGTTATTATTATTATTATTATTGACAAGGATGATACCTGGCCGCGATTATGGTTAGGATACGTGTCGGCAAGTACTACCGTTATAAGCGACACAGTCACTAGACAGAATGTCGTGCAAACACGCAGTAAGGGAAAATTTTATAAGGAAGAAGAAAGAAGGCGTGAGAGGGAAAGAAGAGATGGGTTGGTCAAGGAGGAGATATGAGAGGAGGAGGAAGGAGAAGAAGATGAAGAGACGAAGCGGATCACGAGGAACGTAGAGGGGCATCTTAAGGGAATGATGAGCAACGTCACGCGGGAATGAAGGAGAACGGCGTTGCATGGGAAGATGAAAAGTGCAGCGGGAATGAAGGAGAACAACTTAGCTTACGGTGCATGAGGTCATAGTTGCGTGGCAGAAGAAGAAGAAGAAGTGTGTGTGTGAGAGAGGTGAGGATGATAATGTGAGGGCACATACCTAGTATTGGCGATGGTCTGCATAGGTCGACATCTTCATGTACTTCGGTTGTTGATGCTGACAGTCTGCTCAGGCTGCATTTGACTGACGACAAAGGACTGATCACGTCGCCCAGAAGTAGCGACACCCTTGAGAAAAGTGTGTGTGTGTGTCTACGTGTGTGAGAGATGGTTAACGACATACACTATTTATAGACCACTTTCAGCCACTTCAGGTCCCCACCTGAAACTCATGAAATGACCTGAAGTGACTAAAGTTTCTGAAAGGGGTTTCAGGTACCCCCATCCAAATGGTTGGATGGGGGTACCTGAAACCCCTTTCAGAAACTTTAGCCACTTCAGCGGTTTTAGGTCCCCACCTAAAATTCCTGAAATGACCTGAAGTGGCTGAAAAAACAGGCAGAAAAAAGAAAAAGAAAAAAAACATAAAACTTATCCTCCAAACCACCCGAAACTTATGAAATGACCTGAAGTGTCTCCAGGCCATTTCAGCAGTTTCAGACCACTTCAGAATCTTTTATTCTGAAATTTCAGGTGGTCATTAACCGCAAGTGGCGTGTGTGTGTGTCTGTGTGCATGGTTTTTTTTTTTTTTTTTTTTTTTTTTTTTTTAGATTAAAAAACAGGCATACAAAAAGACAGACAGACAGACAGACAGACAGACAGACAGACAAATAGACAGACCGTGACAGACAGACAAAGACACAGATTCAAAAACACACAGTCATGGTGAAACACACAGTTACTGTGACACACACATGGTCACGGTGACACACACAGACATGGTGAAACACAGACACGATGAAACACACAGTCACTGTGGCACACACAAACATAGTGAAACTGTGACACAGACACAGTGCACGGTGACGCACAGATGCACAATGACATTGATACCCAGTGAAACACACAGTCCCACTGACATGGACATTATGACACATACAAAAAACTGTGACACACACACAAAGACTATGATACAGTGACACACACTGTGACACATACATAGACACAGTAAAACACATTGTCGCAGTGACACATACATAATGAAACGCACACAAACAAGTGACACAAATACACAGCGACCTGTACACAGTGACACAGAGAGAGAGAGAGACAAAGAGAGAGAGAGAGAGAGAGAGAGAGAGAGAGAGAGAGAGAGAGAGAGGAGAGAGATACGTACCGGGTGTACGTGAGAGGTCGGCTATGGTATTGACGTCATGAACATTGGTCTTCAAAGTCGAAGTGAGCATGTTGCGTGAATGCGGCCCTGAAAGGATCGACGAGTAGTGTAGGCTGGGCCAGGGGGTCCACATAGTCCCACATGGTACTTGCTGACTTAACAAAGCGTGACCGGGACTGGGTACCGCTGACTGGGCTGGGTTAGACTACCCACTTGCCCACGTACCTGCGGACTGTAGCCTAAGACTTTATTGAAGGCCACCTCCGAATCTTCCTGGAAAAGTTGTAGGCTTGACCTTTCGAGACTGCAGCAACTACGACCTTGACTCTTCGGAGCTGTAGCAGCCACAACTCCTACCACTGCTAAGATTTTAACCTACGGACCTACTGTTCGAGGCCCAACGACCGCCCTATCTACAACAAGCAAACAGTCAGCAGCAGCAGCAGCAGCAACACCTCCCATATGAGGGGGAGGCCAACCAGTCTTCGACATTCAGGCCTAGGCAGGCAATGCGGACATGCTGCTGCAATGGTGCGCAAGTGCCTGCATGTGCACTAGCGGCCGTAGCCGAGTTGTAGGGCACGAGTACTGGGAGGTGAGAATGTGGTAGGCAGGTAGAGAGTGAGTGGGTGAGTCAATGTTGTCTACAGCCAATCAGGTGAGTAGACACTGTGCACAACCGATCGAGTGAGTCAAATGTTGTGCACAACCAATCGAGAAAGTGAGTGTTGTGTGTTGCCAATCGAGTGAGTAGATGCGGTACACTATGTTGTATTATGTGGTCTGCTTGCACTCTGGCAATGGGCTTGGCCACGAGAAAGGAGAGAGGGAGATAAATAAAGAGTCAGTGAAGGAGCTCTGCGCAAGTGCAAATCAAGTCTACTAGTGTAGGATGAGCAAGGTTATCCCCATCACATCATATATATCTTTGTATCAGGTTGTATATACTACCCTATATTACTATGCATCCATTTGTGCTTGAATATATGAATTTGCGGCTTTCTTCTTGATTAAACCTGAGCTAGGGAAAAATGCTATGCATGTATAAGCAATGGTTGGAGTGAGTTTATCTTTCTTCTAATGCAAATGCATGATGTAATGAAGGTTTCATGCGTGTTGGTTTCACTGTTTGAGGGTTAGTTGATATGAATTATGTATGGCTAACTGTTTCTGAAAACGCATAGTGGGAACGAGAAACTCTCGTACGGGTTGTCTCACCATGTGTGTGTTTAGTTTGGGTAGATAAGGCAACGGGAATGTGGACTCCATGAAGTTTTGTACTGCTTGATAGGATTTGCTAACATTGATGAGGGTTGAGTGCACTACAAAAGTTATTGGATTGTGCATGGTTATGTATGTTTGGGATTATTGATTGGCTAACCCAGGATGTATGCATGTGTCCTTGTCGAAACACTTCGACTAACGCTCATCTTCTCAAAGTTAGATTGACTCAAGTCAAAAGTTAGTTGAAGGTCTTCTGAGAAATACGTAATGAGGTGAGAATACCCGTATGAACTTCCTCATTATGTGATTTATTGAGTCATTGGGATGTGACCTCGTGTGGTCTGCGAGTCCGACTTTAAGACCTTCAATTGACCTAAGACACAAGGGTTCTTCTAAAAGAAAGTAAACTAGCAGGGGTAATAAGAGGAGTAAGGTCTCGAGAGACCCGCCTTATTACCTGAATTTGCTTTAAGTAAGGGAATGGGGTAATAAGAGGAGTGAGGTCCCGAGAGACCCGCCTTATTACCAGAATCTGCTTTAAGTAAGGGAATGGGGTAATAAGAGGAGTGAGGTCCCGAGAGACCCGCCTTATTACCGAAATCTGCTTTAAGTAAGGGAATGTGCTAATAGGAGGAGCAAGACCCCAAGAGGTGTTAAGACCGTGTTGACCTGTGTGTGATTGCAGGTCACCTTTACTTTCAAAACGAGTCATTATGAGTCTATACAAGACTGAATGTAATTGCCTTATGGTAACACGTTGGTTCGTCAACTCAACCCTCACTCGTCCTCGACACCCACATTTTGCATCGACCTCTGCACAAAAAGGCATTTCTGAATTTTCGGGTCATTGTCTAAATGATCTGTTTGGTCACGAGGGGTCCTTGAATTGACTAAAATCAGATACGGTTGAATGACTAGGTCGAAAAGGTGATGTCTGACTGAGAGGTTTGAAAGCGTAAGTGTAATGTGGATGAAAGTGAATAAAAGGTTGACTTTATCGGAATTGTGTAATGTGATTGACTCTTGTCTGCAGGTTAGTAAAATGACCAGTCACACTATTCACTGCAACCCGCTGAGAAACTTACGCTATCCTGGGCCTTGATCCAAGCATTTTATCAACGCGCGAATTTGTACATTTGGTTTGAGTACCCAACCTTGTGCTTTTCCCTGATGTTAAGCAAATTAGGATTATTGACAAGGCTAAAAACATTATTCATCTCATGTCCATTTCATCTACATTGATTTGAAAGGTCAATGGCCTATGTTTTCCCTGATCAAATCATACTGTTTATGTGAATGTGTTAAGTGTATGTGACATCTCCTTGCCTTATTACTCCGTCTTATTTCATTTCCTATGTATGTATGATATAACAAAGGGTTTCCATAAAGAGATATGTTGAATGGACTTAATCACTAAGTAGGATAGGGTATATGTTTTACGAGTGACCCCTGATAATTCAAGTACTGAGGGGATCCTGCTTCGAAGAACAAAAAAAGTTTGTTGTGAGTCATTACCTATTGAAGCTAGTTATAGTCAGAATTTAGAATGCGCGAACGTTCATCAGTCGAGTCGACCTGATTTGTAAGTCGGTCCGGGAGATCAGCGTTCCGATGCCCAACACGTGATCGTGATACGGGTCAGTCTTAGGCGTTCAACCGTACGTATGCCCATGCTACGGCGATCGAGAAAACACCCTTGGCTGACCTACCTCTGCGATTGCATGTAAAAGTCTTCGCACGTGGGTCAGTAGCTCAGGAGGGATACGCCAACCTAAGGGATGGTGATAGCTCTCACAGGTGGAGGTGAGTTGTACCTCGCGGAACCTTTGTCCTGTCACAAGGGACCGCGGGAGGTATAGCTGGCGCGCACGGTCGGAGTTGGTCTTTGGTTAAAACGGTTCTAAAACTTCTGCGTGATGCGACCGTGAGGTCCAACACTAAAAATGTTTCACGTCTGGGTGTGGAACCACCGCGCCTGACACCGCAATCGACAGATTGACGTCATAGTTGCTCTACATGATGGAAGAGTCGGCAGTCACTCGAGCAAGGATGCCACGCTTGGAAATATATATGGTCTCTACTGCTATTGGGAAAATATAAGAAAGATGATCCGCATGTATTGAGAATCTTGTGTTCAATGTCAGGAAAGATCATCTGTTAGATATAAATAGTCACTTCATCCGAGGTAGGTGTGGGAAGTAGGGGATGTGGTTCACTTGGGCCTGTTGGGGATGTGGTCCACTTGGACCTGTTGGGGATGTGGTCCACTTGGACTTGTTGGGGATGTGGTCCACTTGGACCTGTTGGGGATGTGGTCCACTTGGACCTGTTGGTAATGTCACTAGGAATAGGAGGGTACAATTATATCTTTTATGCATGAGACAACCTAACATGGTTTGTGGACGGTAAGGTTATTCGCACGAAAAATGGAGAAGTATTGACACAGTGCATCGAAGAATCTTACCTTCAATACCCGTTTGTGGTAGAGTTTGTAATGGACAGAGGATCGGAGTTCACTTGTGCTGAGGTAAAGGCGCTCTTGAAGGCATATAGGGTAATTGCTAAGTACAAAACTGCAACACATCCCCAAGCAAATTCACCAGTGGAAAGGGGGCACAATACACGCACGAACCTCTTCGCAAACTGGACAAGTTGTAGACCATACCATAGCTGAAAGGTTTAAGTGCGACGTTTTTTCGTGGAAAATATAACTGTTAAAAAAATCACAAGGTATGCGCCGACAACATTATGGTATGGGAGGCACGCAACATTTCCGATCGAGAGTTTCCTAAAGACTTGGTGGCGCCAAGACCTTGAAACTACTTTGTCGTTCGAAGACCTGGTAGACCTAATAGCATGTCATATTGGTGTCACAGAAGAAAGGATTAGGGATGCAGTTAATAGTTCAACAAATCGTCGCACTAAAGATAAATTCATATGGGACTGAATAACACACTTGCGATGGGAGTCATTGAAGTTTGGAGGCGTTGCACTATTATACGACTCCTCACCGGAAAAGTAGTGGTCTAGAAAGCTTGATAAAAGATGGCTAGAGCCATACAGAATTGCTCGTTGCAGAGAATACAGAGCATACCAAATTGAAGAACTGAATCGGACGACATGAAAAGATTGGATGTTAGGAACTAATTTGAAGAAGTTTGTGGCGCGAGAAGGGGTGAGTGCAGTAAAAGGATTAGACAGATAATTAGAATAATAGAGGGGGAAAAATGGATCCGTGAGGTTTGAGGGGTGAGCGGGATAAGACGTAAAGCATGATGAAATTTTCTATTTAGATAGGTCGAGCCAACCAAAGTAGGGAGGGTAAGATTGTTAAAAATTATATATATAAATGGATTGTCAAGTATGTCCGATTACTAAAGTATGAGTATGCCTGCTACACTGATTGATTGCCCTATGTTTACCCCTTTGTATGCATGTCATTTTCTCTCGCCTTATATGCAGGTCTGACTTTACGAAGACTGCTATGCGGAAGGGGCAGGAGGGACAGATAGCCACAGGAAGAACCCCGAGGGGGTTCAGGAGGTAGAGTCACGACGGTCACATCAACGAGATGGCACTTCAGTCAATAATGAAAGTAATTCAGACATGTTAATCGAGTTGTACACACGGCATGCAGCGGGTATGGGATGGTTTGTGAGAACGATGATTGAGCACTTGAGAGGTACAAGAGAGATGAGGGAGAGGACTAACGAGTTGAGGGTGAGAGGAGAAGGTTGGTCTGAGATAGAGACAAGTCTACGGATGTTGCAACCATCATCATTGGGACTTGATAGGTTACCCATCCGCATGACCGCAGATAACTTGGAGGACGTCTTTCCAGTAGAGGAGGAGCACTGCAAGAACGTTGGTATTATAAAAGAGGAGTATACGAGGATGATCCAGTAGTGGGCGACACCAGCGCTAAGGAGGGACGTCACACATATAGGGCGCATGACCCGTGATTGGGAAGACTACAAGGCTCGGATTAGGAGTGCTTGCGAGCTATTTCGACACGGATCCCCGAGACCATGAGTTGAGAGGAGGAGAAGTGATAGGCCACAAGCTACAGAGAGGAGGCGAGTTGATTCTCATCATCACAGGGCGGTCATTGATTTGGGAGATAATAGCCCACCTTCGCCACCCGACCCTGAGTGAGAGCTCGAGGTGGGACCAGTACTAGAGGCTGTCCTTGAGCTAGGAAACCTACCGAAGGACGAGATATTGGAGGGAGCTCAACCCATTGCGGATTTGGAGGAGCTAGAGGCACACTTGGAGCCATCACCGTGACTCTCCTCTAAGGCATCTCCTACCGCTACACTTGGTATTACCCCTAGGACAGTGGCAAGTCGGGAGTGCACACCTATAGCTGCATCTGAGGCGCGAAGTCCAGAGGTCGAGAGTGAGGAGGTCTGGCGAGTGCAGGCGAGTAGAGTGATCGATATACATCTTGTTGTTGAGGCAAGAAAAATTGTTGACATCGACGGGATGCCACGAGCTGAACCACTTGGAGGGATGCCACATCGAGACAGAGATCCGAGGAGAGGCCACGGAGCAGGTCATTCACCAGAGGAGAGAGGAAGAGGCCGTTGAGGAGCGACGAGCTAGAGTGGAGGCGAGACTTGAGGAGATAAGGTGAGAGAGAGATAGGAGAGAGGCAGTTAGGATATCGTTGAACCCACTGGTAGACGTGAGGCCGTAGGAGAGATTAGTGGATGTCATTTGGGCTAGTTGGCAGCGGCAGAGGGACACAGCGCGCCAGGGATCGCAGGATCCTGACCCCATAGACACGAGACTGGAAAAGCAGGGATCTGATGGACACCGGCTTCACTGCAGCGAGGGGCGTTGATCAGGACCTGGATAGGAGGATAAGCCAGATTGAGACCACTTCCTTTGATAGATACTCGCTGGTTAACGCTGAGCTCGCGGCAAGGAAATTAAAGGTGGAAAATTTGTCTGGACGGGTGGAGAAAGCAGAGACAAAAATCAAGGAGCATAAGGCTGCGTTTCAGACGTAAGAGGCTGAGTGGGTGAAAAAACTTCAGGAGATGTGAGCAAGGATGGACAGATTCACGTCCACAACAGTAGTAAACTGGACTGAATAGAGCAGATATGGTATCCAGGGTCAGTGGTGCAGAGCCTCTTTGGACCGAAGGGTAGAGTAGAGCCTCCTCAACAGCAGGGATTGGGCAGAGTAATCATGGACCCTGTTGAGGCAGAGGAGAAGAAGGAGAGAGAGAAGGGAGCTTTGAGTTCAAGGTCCCCATAAAATTTGTATCTTAGTGACCGACACCTACGCAGCAGGAGTTGGTTGTCGAAGAGTTTGCCCAAGTACTTGCAACCGAGCCAATTAGGAGACATGCGCATGAGATGGTTGAGGAGGTCGCACAAGCTTCATCGAGGGACCTTTGGATAGGTTGTTGGAGGTGGTTGTTGAGAGGCTAACGCCATTGCCCATTTCTATGCCAGTTGCGAGATTTGCTCGGGTTCCAAATATGGCGATTGCTCAAGGATCGAGTGGGAGGTTAGAGGAGACAGTGTTGGGGATGCCATGAGGATGGCAGAGGAGTGAGTTGAGTTTTATGCTAGTCACAGAGAGGGACACTCAATTATCCGGGGAAGCGTCGTGCAAGCCTGCACTAGTTGCTACTATGGAATTTAGCACTCCCTTGAAGAGACCACTTGGGTTGGATCCATCAGAATATATACTTCTGCCAGTCTGGGAAAGAGGATGAGCTTGTGGCTGTCAGGGTCAATTTCAGGAGGATCAACGCCAAGATCAGTACAGCAGGGAGCTACGAGTCAGGTCGCGAACACCCCCTCATCGTCTATCCCCCGAGAGAAAAAAGAGAAGAGAGTAAGAAAGCGCGATCGGGAGCAAGAGGCTTCGGATCCCCGCTAATCAGAAGGACTTTGTAAGGCTTTAGGTTAATAGGAAAGACGGACGGCTATGACGATGGGATTTTTCTTCATAAGGGTCCGGAAAGGGTGAGGATGTATCGTTGGGATGTGGTCCTAGTTGGTAGGTGTACATATGACACTATTTTACGACCATTGAGTGGTTGTGTGAGTTAAGATGGATTGAGATTGTAAGGATTTCAGACTTGTGATGAGATAACGTTAGGTGTGAATATTGATTGAATTTGTATCTGGATTAGATTACGATCGTACTACCCTTGGTTGTTTTGAGCAGTCGTACCTAAACACACATATGTGCCGTAGAGTGTATTAGGATAGGATGTGTGCTTATAAGTGTACAAGATTTTTTTTAATATAGTGTAGTGAGAGAGAGTTTTACACATGTATGATGACTTGAGCTTGCTCTGGGCTCAGACATTTGAGACTATCTTTCCTCTTTTTTTTATTGTTATTTTGTATGATATATGTGAATTTTCCGATAAGGATTTTTGTCGGACGACATTTTGAGGTTTCTATCATTTGTAAAGTCACATTAGCAAATAATTTTTTCTTTTTTATTTTACATAATGATCGTTATCACTCTCACATGTGTTAACTCGTCCAGATGTATGAAAGTTTTGTGTGGTTCAGATGCGTGACATCTCATTGTGTATTATAACAAGATAAAGATGTGAGTTGCGTGTCTCCTGCCTATGCCTATGCAAGCTTGTTGAAAAGACAGGCAAGTGTCCAAGTATGGGTAGGAGAAATGCAATCATAACTTGAGTAAATGTATGAGAAATTAAGAAAGTCTCTGTGATGGTCAAATAAATCTGATAATTGGGCAAACGTTTGTTTTGAAAAGAGATATGTGAGGAAAACCCAAAGATTGGTCACCCAAAAAAGTTGAGGTATTTTTGTGAGAGTTCCCTTGAATAGGGAGCTAATTGAGATTCTTGAGCGACATAACAAAGTTAGATGTGTCAAAGTCTGACGAGAAAGGTCAAATGTTTGTGTGATATGAATGTGAGGTTTATTGTTCCTCGAATGTGTGGCCTACTCCACCTTAATTAGAGTGGGGAGGCTACGACCTTGTGTACGATGGTGGTGGAAGGTTTGTGAGTGTCTTAAATTTTTGCAGTATGGTTTGTGTATGCCCAGCAAACGCCGATTATTTAAAAAGGGCACCAATTGTTTACTATAATGTTAATCTGGGAATAATATATTGAGGCTCGACTAAGGGGTTAAGCTTAGTATTATCGAGGCACAACTTTCGATGTTTGCTGCTAACTGGCTCAATCTAGCAACAGACCCACGACTTATCAATGGATTGGAGTCTGATGAGTAGGTCACCTCGAGAGTTCTAATTCGGCGAGAGGGCGAAGGGATTGAATAAAGTATAGAGTTGGAATCCTTATGGTTATCAAATAGGTAGGAACTGCTTATCGTTGCACAACTAACGAAGGCACTATCGCTGTATAACAACGCGATGGGCCATAGGTTTGGTTTGATAAACTAGTCTATGGTGAGCCAAGATGGAGACCTGCCCACCTGTGCTAAACTCCAAGGTGGATGTGGTGTAGGTTATAAGGTTATGATGGATGAACCATTACTTTTGGCGGAAAAAAAACTTTGAGAAGTAGAAAGGTTTCGGTTAGGGTACGCAACTAATCTTGATCTCGCACGTTAAACCAAAGCAATAAACACCCAACAAGCAATTGAATGATGTCTAAGACAAAGGAAGAGGAATGACAACTATTACACGCAATCGAAATTCAAGATGTAGTACTAATTAAGTATCCCCGTAATCCGAGGCCAGGATTCAGGAGACCCAGGTTGAAACCCTGACAGTTCTGAGTCGTAATGAGAATCAGTTGGTCGAATGACTCGAACACAGTCAAACCGACGGATCGGATTGGTTGCCTTCTCGTCAACAAAAAGGTGCTAAGTATGTTTTGTAATAGTTGATAATTCGATGGAATGGGGATGTCGCTTCGATGAGACTATGCAGTATGCGGAACCCGTTTAAATGGGATTTCGTTAGTGCTAGTACCAGCCTGGGGCCTAACACTATTGGTTACAGTGCCAGACTTTTGTGCAACAGATTCAAGGATTGAGGCCAGCCGCCCGCGACAAAGGAGCGAAGAGGCACTATGAAGGAAACTGAGGGGTGGAGGGCTCAGCGGGGCTATCCCCCTCAGTTTTGTTGTTGACCAAAGCAACAGAACCGATAGGTGGGACCGGGGGGGTGCCGATAGTCCCCTCTGTTCCCCAATCTCCACTTCCTTTTGTTTTTTATATTTTATTTTTACTTAATTATTATTTAGTTATTTCTTTTAATCTTTCGTTTTCAAAATCGGTTTTGGTGTCGGTACCAAGATCGGGCCTGAGATCGGTGGGCGTAGCTCAGTTGGTTCACGCCCGGACTGCTGAAATACAGGCCCAAGTTCAAATTCAGATGCTTTCAGATGAAGAGAATAGGATCGTTCTGAATTGCCTAGGGACTGACCAGTCCAACGAGTGATATCTCAAACCGGTGGCTTGGTCCTTTGGGACATCCGTTAAAATTGGAACGATACAAAGAAGATAAGCATGACCCCTGTGCAAGAATCGCACACATAAATCAATCGAGAGTTATTTTTGTTGTTTTTGTAGACACGGAGGACGTGAACGCAGTGAGATTGCGTGGCGTGAAAGTTGATGTTAACGAAGAGAGATTGAGGAAGGCAATGGGATTGGGTAAGAGGGAGAGTGAGCGACAGAGAGAAAGAGAGAGAAAATACTTAATCAATATGTAATGATGTAGGTGAACCGAAGATCGAACTGTGGTGTTAAAACCCCACGCTAACTCAGTGTGGAGGGCATCGACCAAGTCCTAACGATCGACTCATTCCCGTTTTGCACATATTAGTGAGAGTTAGATCATGGCCATTGTTGCTCCTCGTGGTTGTTTTTCTTGTTCCATTTTCGAGGTCGTACTGCCTTTACTCTCATCGCGGCAATGCTGCCCCGCCTCTTGAACCTCACAGTCGCATTATTGTTAGGCGCGTCAGAAGCCGTGTGAATGTGGGCGAGATATTGGCCAGATGTGACATGTTTTTTCGTGTTCTAACGGACGGTCTAATGAAATGGCAGATCTTGTGAGTGGCGGATCAGGGCTACCGTTGTCGTCAGTGAGCTCATAGTCGCCTTCAAAAATTATAGGTGGTTACCTACTTCGTTGTAAGGTCTTCCTTGAGTCCCTCGTCCGTTAGTACGGGGTAGTCATGTTGACTTTGATCGTTGTTGCTCTAATGATGGTACTCGGCGAAGTACTATAGTGTGTCTTCTTTTGTTTTAGCGGGGGATTCATTCACTGTCGACACTCGTAGTGAATAGCGGAACAAAGTTCTTTGTGTGGTCGCCCCTTACTCAATTCGGACTCATTTCGTAGGAAATTGCCTTCTTCGACTTCAGTGTTGTGTTTTCCAATCGAGATCTTCATTTTGTGGCTGTTTGTCGGACCGCTTGACGTTTTCTCGACCCTCAAGTAGGTCTAGCTGGACCAACGACCAAATACAGCTAAGTTGTTGTATAAAGCAAGTTGCTAGATCGGTTGGCTAGGCACATAAGGGGTATTCAGGAGGTCGTGGGGTTAAGCCCATCCCCCACCCCCCCTGTTCGTTACTGGTTATCTAGTTGGTAATCCTGTTCATGTTCGTTGTTAGCGATCTTCTTCTTCAAAAGTGGGGCTTTGATCAAGTTACAACATGCATCTTTTTCACAGTCACTGGAGTTGTATTCATCGCATATGTGAACTGCTGAGATTTTCATGAAGTACAGTTAATGAGGTTTCGCTGATGGTTGAGCTGCTGTTTCATTGAGTCGTTGTTTGTTGAGTTTTTTGTTTGTTGGGCAGTTGTTCGTTGATTGTTGCTCGCTAGGTCTGTTGGGCACTGCTGACTATTGAATTGCAGAGCATTAACTGTCAGTGATTACTATGCTTTGTTGTTATTGATATGCTTTTTATCGTTGCGAGTTTACTATCTGTGAATGTTATGTTTTGCGGTTGGTTGTGCATAGTTGGCGTGCAGCTGTCAGCGCTGTGCTTTGCAGTGTACATCAAGATCACCGAGTTTTTGTGTCCCTGCTTATTGTGCTCGTAGTTGTTAGTCAGACCTTGTTGTGATTGTTTTTTACCGACATTTCCAAGAGAGTGCAGGGCGAGCTCTATTTGAACACATGCTTTTCTAGGTTGCGTAGTTACGTTATGATTCGTGGTTGGAGCACAGTGCCTTGAGGGAGTGGTCGGACTCTTCAGAAAGGTCACCGCAACAACTCGAACTTCGGAGTTGTCAGAGGGCCGTTTTATTCATCTTCTTAGTTGGGATTCCACCATCTTCACTTCGATTTGGTCACCATTGAGGGGCCCTCAGGCGTGTCAAGGTACCAAGGTCCTCTCATGCGAGTTGAATTACTCCCCTCTTGTATCTCGAGAGTCTGAAACCCGTTCTTCTGCCCTTCTTATTCCAAGTCTAATCTGTGGTTCGGAGAGGAAGGCAGCAGATGGGATTGCAACCCACAAGAACGCAGCAAGACCTTGTGGGAGGTTCACCCACCGATTGCGGGAGCTTTGCCGGTTCTCGGGAGGAGTTTTGGAGGCATGGAACAGACATGTATACCTTCTCTACCATGTGTGAACCCTCTACACCCTTATCAACATATCTCTCTATGTTAACTACTATATATGTGTATGTCCCTATGAACTTTGTTTCGTTCAAAACCTAAGTCGGATTAAGTAAAGGGAATGCATGGTTGAATTTTACCTATTTTTATTGCTTGAAACTCAGACAGAAAGGGATTAATTTGGGGAAGATGGGAATGCATGGTTGAATTTCACCTATTCTTATTGCTTGTTGATTGGGTCCTCAAGGGTTAGGCAATGTGGCTTCGGCTTAGCTGACCGCTTTGTTTATTTTGTTTCCTCTGCAACTAGACAATGCGACTTCAGTAAGGTCTAGTTGTTGTGGTGTTTGTTGGTTCTCGCCAATTACAGTCAGACAAACAGACGTTTATCAGACTTGGTTGTTGTATTGTCTTGTCTTCTTGACAATTAGACAATGTGGCTTCGGTCAGGTCTGATTGTCATACCTCTATAAGTTGTTATCCGTGCGGCTAGGCAATGTGGCTTCGGTTTGCCCTAGATGACTATGCTATGTCGTTTTGGTCCTTACTCAAACTGGACAATGTGACTTCGGTCAGGTCTAGTACTTGTTTTTATGGTGATTTGCCTTATTGAAACGATTTAAGAGTTTGGTAATGTGGCTTCAATCAGATCCAACTACTTATATTTTCTAAGGGAGGTTTTGACTAATGACTAAGCAATGTGGCTTCAGTTTTGTTTAATATAAGATTGCGCAATTTAAATAAAAGTTGGAAAATATGACTTTCTATATAAACAAATATTATAGTTCTATTATTGAACAAAGTTAGTCAGACAATGTGACTTCAATTTAATCTGACTATAGTTTATCACAAAAGGAAGAAAATACTTAATTAAGAATATAATGAGTGTAACCTAAGGTGGAGTGAGCAATGTGGCTTCCATTTGGCTCAGCCTTAGTCTTCAAAAGATTAATGTTGATAAAGATATTATAAATTGGATATTAAATATTTGGGAGGGCTAGGCAACGTGACTTCGGTTTGGTCTACTTAACTGTCTAATGAAGAGATAAATAGTTGTGTCCTTTGTTTGTGTATACAAAGGAAAGGGTTAAGTAATGTGGCTTCGGTTTCGCTTAACCTTCTTATGTCATATGTAAACAAAGGTATTGGGGTTTATCCAACCGAGAGACAACAAATTATTTATAAGAATAATAATTTGAGGGGTTTGTGAAAGTACTTACCCATTGTGGTATAGACTTACATGTGGTTGAATGTGGACTCTACTTGTTTTAAGTCTTAAGTTTTGATAGGTAGTTGTTTTAGATGTTCGCCACGTGCTCGAGTTATAAGAGTTGGTTCAATTTTTGCATTTTCTAAATTAAGTTTATTTCACATACTTGGCTTTGTATAATCTTTGGAAAGACACTTTCCGTAAGGAAAGTACTACCAAAATTTCTGGAAATGCAAGGGGTTAGTCAAATTTTTCTTTATAAAAACTCAACTTTTGTCTAAGTTTTATATATGACTTAGTAAAAGTTTTGGAAGCCTACTTTTATAGGGGTGGTTCTGACCAAATTTTATAGGATTATTTTGTGAAGCATAAGTAATTGTCATATTTTGTATTTAGCTTTGTACAAATTTTGGAAAGGATCCTATCTAGAGGGAGTGTTGCTGAAATTTCTGCAAATCCTAGCCTACCAGTCAGGGCGTCCGGATTCCGGTTGGCCAGCCCGTGTAAGAACCAGGGAAGGTCCAAAAAATAATAATAACAGTAATAATTTTAAAAACTCTGAAAAAATATTATATTATGCAGAAAGTTAACTGAGCAACTTTTGTCTCAGGGTCACATCGAAATTCTTCACCGATTAGTTTTTTTTTTTTTTTTTTTTTTTTTTTTTTTTTTTTTTTTTTGCCCGGTCAGGTGACCCCGGACCACTTCGATAGCTTATTACAAATCTCAAAATTAGTTTAGTTTTGTCTTCGTAAAATTCAAGTTTCATATTGAGTTCATGTATGGTTTCATATGAATCTGATAAACCTACTTCTCTAAAGGAGATGTTTCCCAACTTTTTTATAAGTTCGGCAGTTAGACAAAAGATGACTCTGAAAAATCAAAAATCGCTTTCAGATTTCATATTTAGTCTTATATAAATTATGCTCAAACTGTTTTTCTGCGGGAAGCGCTGCCTAAATTTTTTGAAATCTAGAGGAGAAAATATTTTAGAATTTTTAAGGTTTGACAATCTGTCCTTACTTAGGGCAGATACTGCCGAAATTCGTGACATTTTTAGACATATATAAAAGGTAAGGTAGGAAGGTAAGAGTACTTCATACTTACTCAAACATAGTTTGGGCACTGTTTTGTGTTGTGTTGCAGGTCATTTTTCATTCGGATTATTTCGATATTTGACTAGCTTCAAGCTGATTCTACGAGGATCATCTTCTGTTGTCTTTTGATATCAGGTTTGTTTCCGACTCAACCCTAACTCATTCTCGCTGCTCAACCTAAGCCCTTAACCACTGAGGGTTGAATTGTTTCTTTGAGGTTTTACCCGGACTTTTATTAAATGACCATTTGTGTTCTTTTGGAAGGTTGGACAAAGGTTGGAGCTTGTGTGAATAAGGCAGGGGGTGTGAGTGTAAAGAGTCGTTGAAGTTGACCACGTGTAGTGTGTGGTATATCGATGATTGAATCCTTGGTGTGACTGCAGATATGTTTTTTTAAATCGAAGTCCGGATTTAACTTTGTTTGTGATCATGTGAATATTTTGAAGGAAGTCACATTGTGATTGTGAGAGTCATTGCCTCGTGTTTTATAACCCCGTTGTATGTATATTTTTGCGTATACGCGCTGTCTACTTTGATCGTATATAAGGATTGAGTAAATTTGTGTCGAGAGAAAAAAAAAGGTTTCCTTTTACTTCTGCATTTTTAGATTTTTATAATTGGACGTTGAGGTTTGTGGCGACTGTTAAAGTCAAACCCCGTTACTTGTTTTCAACCTCTGAAGATGGAGCCCCACTTGAGGATCCGAGGCGTTTGACCTCCACTAAGGGACGACGCCCTTGTACCTCTCCTCTCCGTAGTGTGTAGAAGAGGGTAGGTTTCGCAATCACAAATGTGATTATCTAACATCAAAAGATTAACCCTCTAGGACGTGTGTCAGCCGACACTTGAGTGTCGAATGTGGCCTTCAAAATTATTGAGGACCTCATGCTTGTGAATACTACATAGTACTTCACAATCTCGATCGCTTGCGTATTCATCCATGGTTGGTCGATATGATAAAATTTATATAGTTGCGATATTTATTCAAGAGTCTCGTTCGCGACACCCACCTAATTTTGTCGTCGAAAGTTATGGGTCAGATGTGGAAAAAGAGACTAGGTGTGATTTACGTACGAAGTTTAATTTTATTTTTATGAGATGTATCAAGTGGTTAGATTTTACCGTCCTAATCGGCTGGAGTAGGATTGGGTTCGAGAGATTGCCGCATCAGACGACGATTCACTCACTCGTGCAATTCGGGTGTTAACTGCGCGTACCCCCTATACTTCAACGAACAAGAAACGCCCTTGGTCGGGCCACCTTTGTGATTGCATACAAAAAGTTTTTGCATGTGGTTCAGTAGCTCGGTGAGGATACGTCCACCTAAGGGATGGTGATAGGTCCCACGAGTGGAGTAAAGTTGTATCTCGCATGACCCTATCCTGTCGTAGGGGTTCGTGAGAGGTATGGTTGACGCACTCGGCCGGAACGGTAACGCTCTTCTTGACAAGCCTTGCAAAATTATGTGTGACGCGGCCTAGAGGGTCCCCCTTGCGCGATGGAAACACTCGATATCGACGATCTATAAGATGATTCCTATAATCTGTAAAAATTAGAGGAAATTTTAAAATAGGAAATCGGTCAGCTTTCCTTCCAGGCCGATCAAGTTCAAGAACTTCGACTCGGAATCCTGCTGTCGAGCGCATCGGCTCCTACCTTTTTTGCAAACGGCGGCAATTCTCTGACTATGTCATACAAGAGTTAAAAAAAAAAAAAAAAAAAAAAGAGACAATTTGGAGACAATACGTAAGTAGTCCCATAAACCGCCTAAACGGACGTAGTTGTGATGCCACCTCGCCACTCTGGCTGAGTGCCTCAACTCCACCTCTCACGATCCCTTGCGACAAGACAAGTTTTCACGAGTTACAACTTACCTTCCCTAAGGGACTGTCACCATGCTTAGGCGTATACCCCTAGCGAGCTTCTGACCCACAAATGAAAGTTTTTATATGTAGTCCCAAAGGTAGATCGATCGAGGATGTTTGCTCATTCGCTGCACTATAGGCACGCGTGGTTGAAACACAGTTTGAACCTAAACATCGTTTGTTCCCCAGGGTGTTGATCTCCTAAGTACAAACTCACTTCGATTGACTAGGACGGTCCTCACCAAGCATGAAACTCACAAGCAGTTTTAATCCCTTAGATACAATTAAGAAAAAATACAACGCATTTGGTGGAACCGGTGAACCATTCAGGTCGAATGGGACAGAGGGCTCGTAGTACCTAACTAAGTGAATCAGCAGACGGGAAGGAGCCTAAATCGACGGACTTGAGTTAGTCCGTCGCACACTCAAGGCCAGCGAACGAAGTGGGCGCTCGAACTCCGAAACTGCTTGCTGGAGGCAGCACCCGCATTTGTACTAACAATTAAACTAAACTACAATATGATTGATCGACTTTGGTCAATAGAAAGACATACATACACAAAAATATAATTTCTACAACTATCACACATTTATATAATCAACGTGACCTTTGAATATGAAAGTATTCAAATATCATAAGGTATAACACAAACTATAAATAATATCAGTCGAATTTCGTAGATTCGAGTACGAGAAGTCGAACCACTCGAGGTTGGGCTTATAAGATAAGCCGACAAGGTAGTCGGGCTACCCTAGTTTTGACTTAATAAGTTGAGCCGCCAAAGTTATCCATTTCATTCCTATGTTGATTGGGGACACCTAAGTTTTAGCCATCGTGAGAAATGATTATTTTCTATGTTTTATGAATGATGAAGTATCACCTTTTCCATAAGGACATTCGAAGCATTGTCGTAGTCGTTGCCTTTTCCTGAAAAACGCCACCACCTCTCCTCTTTAATCGTCGCGCACCTAACGATGTAAGAAGTGGTTTGGGGTACTTCTCCTCCTCGCCTGAGTGCATGACTCGGATTTCAGAAGTTAAGTCTTCTCCTTCGAAGAGTCCACTTTGGGTTGACGATAGGGCTGACTCCTAAGGCAACAAACCTCCACCCTAAATATCTCACAAAGAGGAGGAGCTCCCGTACTCCGAGCGAAATCGTCACATTTCTTCCTCTATTGCAAAAGTAGCTTAGACGAAATAGAACCAGAGAGGATAAAGGATGAAAGTTATTTTGATGGGTATAGGCAAGATGGGTCACTCGGGATAGTATGAGGACCATTGGAAATAAAATTAAGTTCATGTTAACTTTCTTCATTTTGTTATCGAGAATATTCTCTTTTTGTTATAGAGTTTTTTTAATCCCACTTACTCTACGCTTAGTTTTTGAAAATAATTAAACAACCATTAGTGGAGGACCACTCAGGATACAAAATTTACGCATATAAGGTTTCTTTTCCATTCAACCATATTCATATTTGCACATCCATTCAATCAAGAAGCAAGAAAACCACAATCTACATCTGTGGGTCAAACCTTTCCATTCACATTAGAACACACATTTCCTTTCCCTTTTCAAATAACATTTTATTAAATAGGGTCAAGAAAGTGTGAGTTCATAGGTGTGAAGAGAGTCTGAGCCAAACTGTCTGACCTTGAGTGAAGTATATACTGACTCACTCAAGAAAGCCACATAATATCTCAATCAAGTAGGAAAACAAACGTTATCGATGTCAAATATATTTGATCCACAACTCGTTCAATCGCAGTCTCGTGGCCAAAAGACAATCATTTTTTTTCCCCCAACCGCCAAGTCCGACAAAACGAACTCAATGAGATAAACCTCGAGGAGGCCGGTCTCAAAGTAAGCCCCAAATGGTCCCAACGTAGTCCCAACTACACCACCAAGACCTAAGGATTGTCCTAAGTTTATCACCAATCCCAAACTGCATCACCAAAAAAATAATATGCATTTCATTGAATGTCGTAAACCAAAAGTCATCCCCCAATCGCCGCACCTAGAAAAATCAATTTTCGTCGCACACCATAGCCAAGATTCACGCTTCATGCAACAACCGCGGCCCCAGTGACGTCGGGCAACACTTCCACCTCACCACCAAAAAAATGGTGCTTCGCTCCGAAACATTTCGGCATCATGATCCCACAAAAAATTCAGCCGCCGACGTACCAAAATTTGGCAACATAACCCCTAAAAATCGGGGTGCAGCCTGCCACACATCCACTCCACCGCAGGATGCCAACGTCGTCGAAGTCCTGTTAAAAACAAAACCTCAGACCGAAAATATCCCGGTCCAAAGGTCTCTTAAAGAGTCTGGTTAAGAGCCCTGGTTTTACAAGACGGTCACAGGGATGACCCCGTAGACAAAACACCAACCTAGACTTGGGGCAGAGTGCCCCCAGTTTTGGCTATGACTGCTCCACTCCTCCTCTAGCTCCCTGCAAACCTCAAACTTCACCAGCCTAGCAAACCTCCATGTTCCCTCGTAGCTCCTCCAACAGGTCTATCAGCCTAGCAGACTTCCATGTCCCCTTTTATACTTGTTGAAAGGTTGTGGGAGCAACTTGGCCCATAGACAAAAATTCAGCTAAACCTAGGTCCTTCATCTGAACTCAAGATCAAGGGTCACAATCATTGGTTTCCCCCTAGAAGAAACAGGGGCCTTCAAACTTTAATGTACCTGGGTTTTTGTCAGGCTGCGTGTGTCAAGGAAATGGTACACCAAGCCATTCCTTGTGGCATTGCTCTATCTCCAACTACTCCCTTTAACTATGCACCTTTTCAACATTGCAGTCATGTTCAGACCATCCCCCTACTGCCCCTTTCTACTATGGATCCAAAAAGGGCTCAACGTAAAAACAAGGTCAGAATAAAAATAAAATAAAATAATAAAAAAAATAAAAATAAAAAAAATAAAAAAACTCGTTTTCCCCCAAACATGCTTTATTGGTAGGGAGTGCTCAGGGGTGCCCGTTAGGCCGTCCCAACCTGCTGAAAAGCAGGTCCGAGTTCAAGCCCCTGCTATGATCAGGTGGGGGTACTAAAAAGTATGTCAACTATAACGGATTTTAGTTAAAAGTTAGTTCAATAAAAAAAAAATCTAACAAAAATCAAGCATGTGGGATAGGTGGCGGTAAAAAAAAATCATTTCAGACATCAAAAACTACTGGCGCAAGTTAAAACATATGTTTTTTTTCAAGATCTTTATCCCGTCTTCCCCCCCCCCCCTTTTTCAACAGGCTCTACCAACGAGGCAAGGCACGTCGTGGTGTCATTAGATCTCCACGAGCTGCTGAAACACAGACCCAAACTCGAAGTCGGGTACAACAAGGGTGCCATCACCTCCTAAAGGTACAACCCATTGAACAACGTCCCATCGTTTCACACAAATTAACAACAAATATCATAATTCTTATGAAATTTTTATGTGACAGCAACAATCACAATATACGAGAACTCAAATGATGGTATGAAATTAGGTCAGAACTTTGCACAAACAAGGCCACAATACAAATACAACACCAAAACTGGTTTTAACCTCCATAAGTCTAAACATTAAAAACAAAAAAAAACTTGATTTTGGCTTCAAAAACCTAAAAATCAGCATCCTCACTCAATAGTTGGAATGTTACCAGATTTCGCTCTTCGCAAGACTAAAATAAAAACTTGAATCCAAATTCTGCCCATGGAAACCTAAAGTTTTAAACATATTTTTCATAATGGTAACAACATCATCCTACTGGGGGCCAACTATTTGTCTCTCTGGATGGTACCAGATGCGTCCGGCTAGTACAAAAATGACATCCATTCAGTTGACACACGCATATGTATCATTGGGAAAACGCCCATTACTATCGGGAATCAAACTTCAATCTCGCATGTCCATGGGGATGCATTTTTCACACCTCGGCGCGCCAAAGTACTGCCAGGAGTTTAACGTGGGTCACCTACATAACACAGGGATACTCAAAGTATACTACAGTAATGGATGCCGAAAAAAAAAAAAACACGTGGGTCTTCAACTATCTCTTTCTGAAAACTCTTTTTAACCTTTAGCAAAACTCTCATGAACTGGTACTAATTCCTGACAGTTTTTCATATAATACAACCACTTGGAAGTTGTTCATATGTAGTCTAAACAAACCATCCAGAGAGAAACCATTTATCTAAAGTCCCCTCATGCAGTTCATAGTGAGATGTTGTCTTTCGGATCTTATGTACAAAGCTCATAATTTTTCAAAAAATTATCTCGACATGATAACAACTTCAATAAGAAATATTCAACAACAATGATACGACTCTCAACAATCATTTTTACATAAAATTTCATAATGATTCAAACCAATAATTTTCAATGAATAAGACGCATTTGTGTTATAGAGATGCATCACATCTGTATAAAAAGAAAAATCTCATAATTAATGAGTTTAAGGTAAGTATATCAATCTACATATATATCATTTCAAATGCACTAGTTCATAATAAAATGTTTAACAAAAGCAGTTTGTAAATAATATAAAAGGAAGGTCAACCTCTGGTTGATAAAATTTCATAATAAAATCATATAATAATGATTATCACAATAAATTCAAACGACTCAAATAATTTTCTTAATGATAATCACTATCACAAAAATAAAAATATTATAAACCAAATGATGTCACGAAGGTTGAAGAATAATATTCAATTGAGGTTATTCAAATAACTAACGTAACCTTGAAACAACACTTGGTTGATGATCCTCTGAAATAATACAAAATCAAATAAGGATAATCAAATTAACTCAAAGAAGATGGAGTGTGATCAATTAATCAATCAAAGAAATAAAATACCCGAGTATCGTTCCATCAGGGATATCGATAGGTAGCCGCTATCCACGACAACGACGTCAGGTGTTGAGCCCATCGGTTGCTGCCTTTTCGCAAAAGGCGGAAGTCCTCCCGACAACGTCACGCATGAGTTAAGAAATACAACAGACAACTCGAAGACAACGCGTAAGTAATATTGAGAACCGTCGAGATGGATGTGGTTGTGTTTCCACCTCGTCGTTCTTGTCGAGTGTGTCAATTGTACCTCTCATGATCCCTTGCCACAGGACAAGTTTTCACGAAACACAACTCATCTTTCCCAACGGATTGTCACCACCCTTCACTCCCGGACGTCGGCAAACATCCGAACTCGAGTCCTGTAGATTTTTGCTAGGCTTTTCGGTCATAGGTCTAGTTTGAATAAACTTTTGGCAGATGCGTCAAATCTCATCAAGTCATTTATTTCGAAAACTTTGTCTATAAAGTTCGGACAACGTCCGACATGAAAAAAAAAAGATACCCTTGTAAGGGTTTCTGCTCTAACACTACATGAATGGAGGGCCCTGCTAGGACCGAAAGGACTGGACCCCCTTGGGATATGGTAAAGATGAGATCGGGAGGAGGGTGAATGATACTTTAGGTTGGAGAGTTAGGACAAAAAGAGACTTGGTAGGTGTTGGCAGGAAACATTCCAACGTGAGACTCCTAACCGCCCGACCCTAGTTCGAGTGGGCATCCACTTCCAGTATGGGCTCCAAGGTCTAACAAAAGTCCAGATGAGGTTGAAGACACCCTCGGAGGAAAGCCTCATAAGGATCTTGTACTTGGTGTATAATGGAGCACCACTTGAAAACTTGCGGATGGTCAGGTAGTAGGGTTGGGCCGCCAGTGGGGAGGGTGACTAACGCAAAGCCTTAGCATTTTGGCAGTAGCTGCACCTCCCCATCTACTTCCCCTACCCCCCATTGAGTAGCAACAGTGGCTATGTCCAACATTGTCTCATACACCACACACAGCCCACTTACACTCACACTCACACCAGTGTTGGTCATAGACCCAACTAATACCGATCAGGGGTATCAAGCGGAGTATCACAGTTGATTGGCTCTTAGTGCGCCACATGCGTTTATGGGGCTCGTACCCACAACCTCCTGAATGCCTCTTACGTGCCTAACCAACTGAGTTAGGTCGGGGGGCAATATGCACTCTCTTAATTTTGAGAGGTAGCTATGCTAGCAAGGGTTCTGTGTATAGGCTTAGGAGTAGTGGTAGGTAGATAGTGAAAGGTGAAATTGAGAGAAAAATATAGCTTAGTTAAAAAAAAAAAAAAAAAAACCTTGCGGATTAACTCTGTAATGTGGGGTCGGAAGCCGGCGAATAAACAATAGACTGGCCTAGACAAACTAAGCGTACAAGTGGTCTCAGTTCCCCCTGATACACATGGCAAAATCTCGGGGCGCTGGACCATACACTTGTCTGATCTCACTCCTCCAACCGAACAAGAAGTTACCAGACTCTGGATACAACTCAAAGCAGTTGCCTACCAGGAACTTGCCTCCTCATTGTGGCTGCAATCACACCTGGTAGTCCCTACTGCCAAGAGCCTCGTTGAGAACGGTATGCAGGTCAGACCTTTTTGTGATCGGTTCACAGCCCGTCCGGGTTGCATTTTCACCCCTCAGTCAATTTCATTGTCATTCATTCCACTGGTCATCTGCTTGGGTCCAACGGTAGTTGGAAAGGTGGTGAATTTGCTGAGGGGTAATTCATGGGGAACGGGCGATTGTTGCTTGAGGAGGACCGATAGCTGCCTGTGGGAGGCCGAGGAGGCCGCTTTCCTCGAACAGAAGGACACTTAAAATAAACTGCGTAGGTGTTGTATTCAAATAGAACATTACCTTTTTTTTTCCTTTCGAGGTTAGTGTATGGCCTTGTGCTCCGCCACTGACATGCTGCGTGCTGCAGGGCTCTCTCTCTCTCTCTCTCTCTCTCTCTCTCTCTCTCTCTCTCTCTCTCTCTCTCTCTCTCTCTCTCTC
>BFEA01000034.1:3415975-3446617 GCA_003427395.1 Chara braunii
TCTCTCTCTCTCTCTCTCTCTCTCTCTCTCTCTCTCTCTCTCTCTCTTTCTCTCTCTCTCTCTCTCTTGTCCGAGCTCTTAGCCTCAGTGATTTGGCTACCTTAGGGCTGTGTTGCCCGTGCCCACGCAGTAGACAATATTATTCCTGGAAAGAACATGACCTCATCTATGGATTCTGAAAATTTCAGATTTTTCCGCGGGTTTGTCCGAGCACAGAAAAACGCCAAAGTTGCCACTTGCAACACACTTGTTTCGTTGCGCCTAACCTCCCTGTTTTGAGAAGACGGACCTCAACGCCTAGGCCTGAGGGGCCTTTTGCCGTTCACATGCCCTCACTTTTTTTTGGTGTCCACTTTTACCCGAGGACTGGTCCATGCCCCCCACTTTTTTTTGGGGTCCTTTTCCACATGAGGAGCGGTTCTTCCTTTTTCCAAAAGTCCCGGTTCTACCAGAGCTAGCATGTAGGTGGTCCAATTGTGCCAAGGACCGGTCCCCAAATTTGTTTTGCCTCCTAAGAACCCACTTTGCGTCCTGGTCGCCCGCCACCAAAAATGTGACACCTTGACACAGACGCCAAGGCCCACTATACCACAGCCTTAGGGCTGCGAACATCCCCCTATAGTGGACTTCCGGCAAAATGCCTTTTTCTGTTAGGTACTGGTGGGGCGCCTGAAGTACCCGGGCGACAGGCTCGTTCGACTATGCTTCCATCAGGGCGGAGTGGGGCAAGTAGGGCTCATCTTAGCCCTGGTACCTGCAACTGCGGTCTGGTGATGGTCACCCCCAGACTGGAGGGTGGCGCCCCTGACTGGTAGACACTGAGGTAGGATAGTAGGAGTAGGGGTGCGCCGGAAAGAAATACGAGAGTGGTGGGTGGGGAGGGAGTCCCATAGGAATAGGGGGGCTCAGCCACATGGCCGAGTGCCGAAGGTGACTCTCATACGTCTAGAACCCAGCCTCTACAACAACGTGGGCTTTCAAAAAAAAAAAAAAAAAAAGGTACTGGTGGAAACAAAAAAAAGAAACATTTTTGCGTCCTATGGACTCAAGGCCCGGGGGCGTACGGTGGTTGGCGCGATGCGCTCTAAGCCCGTACGATCACGTAGGACTGACGTAGCCATCACCAATCGTTGTCATCATTACGTCGTAGGTGAAGTCGTTTGTCTTGCTCGGTAATATCCGAACTCTCCTCATGGGAAGTCGAGTGAATGACTGTCTCCCACTATGATGCAGAACGTGTAGTAATGAAGGCGTGGTCCTATGAGAACGTGTATGGTTGTGAGCAGAGGTGCATAATTCAGACTGATGTCGCTGGCGAGCGCCGAGAGGGCGCCCGCTTTTGATATGAATCGTAGGACTAAGTGAAGTCGTGCTAGTGTTAGGGCTACGGGAGAAGCCACATGCTGGAGCAGGTGATCTGGAGGAAAGTAATCGCTCACAAGTCCGAGAAAAGCGTCTGGTGGATACCTTTTTAAGTCCCTTCCTTGTCGTCTTGCGTTTCGAAAGCGAGGGTTCTATCTAGGAATAGGTTGGAAGACCTACATGTTTGGGCAGGTGTCCCAATAGGCACGCAAGCGCGGAGATCTCCGGGTACAGGAGGAGGATCAAGCCTTCCTTAGGGGTTAATAAGACGAGCAAGAGCATGGCGGCAAGTCAACAGCGGAGTAAGGGTCGCTCTTCTCCAGCACATACATACGTACCTCTCTCAGACGAGGATAGGATGAAGTTGCTTATTTCAAAGTGCTACGATGATGGGATTCTGTCGGAGAAATTCCAACATGGGGAACGGGTTGTAGAAGGCGGCATCCGTACTTTTATGGTCAATACTCGGTTGGATTAGCTGACCACTAACTGGTTGAAGGAGAGGACTCTTACAATCATATTTCAAGGAGAGGCTCGAGATCTTCCTATGCGCGTGAGATAAGACTTGATCAGAGCATACGAGAACGACTGGTATAGACAACGAATATTCGACCGGATCGTTATACGGGGAAGGGTCCACGTTGAGGGACAAAATGTGGTATCCTACGTGGCACGCTCTAAGGAAGTCGCCCAATGGCTGATTGCAAAAGTCGAGGATACGGTGATGATTAGGGGTGTTGAGTATGGTATGCTATTCAAACCCTGACTCACTCGTACCGAATTGGAGGAAAAGAGGCGATTGGAGGATGAGTCCAAGTTTTGGGTCATGGCGATCAGGGTACCTTTAAGAGGTATGTTCCATGTTGAGAGTATGGTCAAAACAGCGATGGGGCACGTCATCAACAGTCAGCCTCCGAAGCAAGATCGGTTGAGACCGAAACTGATGAACTTAAAATTGGACTTGGTGAAAGAAGCGGAAGGGAATTTTGAGCCTGAGTTGCCAATTCGGTTGGGAAATGAGGTGCTTCGTATAAAATTTGTCTGTAAAAACACCCCGTGGTCGACAGATGCAAGTGATGGCTTCATACTACCGAGGAAGGATCTCCCAGAGCGGAGGAGGAGGAAGGGGAGCAAAAACGGTCAGCGATTTAGAAGAAGAGAAGGAGGGACTGATCGCTCGGACCGATCGGAGGATAACCGCTATATTCGGGCAGCGGCAAGGGACCAAACTGGGGGAGGTGGAGAAGGGGGACTTCCTCGGCCGGCGGGAGCTGAAGGTAGGAATGAGAATTCGGTTGTAGCTTAGTCATCAAGGCCTCGGGCAGCAGTTCAAACCAGTTCTACTAGAAGCAGTGGGGCTGGCATTCGGCAAGCCTCCGGGAACGCGGGAGGAGCTAGAGCCTTGCAGGTACTTGCATCAAAGGCCAGGTCTGCCCCTTTTACCCCGAGACCGCCACAACCCCCTTTCATCCAAGCCAGGGCGCCCTGCATGTATGGAAGTGAGTTGCAGCAGTACGCCCCACGATGGGGTCCTACGCAGTGGCAGGGTTTTGGATATCAGCCGATTGGTATGAATCTCATGGGTATGGATTTATACCAACAGAGCTTTTATGGGGCAGATCGAGCTATGAACCATAGGGTGAATCACTTTAATGACAATGTCATGAGACAAGGCCACGATCAAGGAGGTTCGAGGGGAGGTCAAAGTCGTGCATTAGACCCTCCCCAAGAGGAACAGGTACCGGCTATACAAGAACAGCAGGCTACCCAAGTGGAGGACGACGCAGAAGGCTCAGAGGGCGATAGTGAAACAGGAAGCGGTCCTAGGAACGAGCTACAGGTGGAAGTCGAGGAGTTACATCCGGGAGATTTTATCCCGAACGGAGCAGAGTTACAGGGCCAAGTGGCGACAAATCGGGAAGAGCAAATGCTGCTTTCGATTGTCGTGTCTCTACAAGATCAAGTGGTCCATGTGATAGGGCTACTTGACAACAAGGAGATCATGTCTCTCCCATCCATTGCCCTGACAAAAGTTCTCACGCCTGCTATAATCACCGAGAAAGTGAAATACTTGTATGCTGATAGATTGCATTTCAAGATCTTTCTAGAATTTTACTTGCCAAAGATGAGAGTAGTTTTAGAGGACGATTACATCATCCGTTATACTGTTGTTTTTATTGATGCGCGGTTCTCACTTGATGAGTGGGCAGGTAGGCAAAGGGTTGGTATAGGGTCTTTCTCTTTGGATGCCCTCATTCAGGCATCGGACGAAATCCTGTCACAAGTAGTGGTTGGCCCAGGCGTTTCTGCTACTTTTATAGCCAACCTGCATCCTAGCATGCCTAGAACTTGTAATCTCGCTTCCAGTCCTTTTTTCCGGTGTGTAAGCGTGAATCGGGCGGATATGGATGAGTCAGACGCAGCAGAGGGTGCGTGTGCAACAAACCCCGCTCCAGAAGGAATCCAATATGCAGACGGGTGGAAGCTCAATTAGTAGACTTTGATAGTGATGTGTGGGGTCAGTAGTGTTGAATCAGACCACAAATCGGAGATGCGACATGGGTGTTCGCCACAGTATATGTTCCGAACGACTCGACCAGTCGGGCGGTGTTTTTTTATACCCTACCGTATATTCTGTCATGTGTTGGGAACCTGGTAATTGGCGGAGATTGAAATACCACATGCTGTCCAGGACTGGATTCAAAAGCGGGGGAAGGGATGCCTGCCGATAGAATCAGACTGATCAGGTGGATGGAACAGTGGGCGCTTAGGGATGTGTACAGAGACCTGAACCTAACAGCCACAGGCTGTACATGGTTCGGTCCAGCCCCTCGATTGGGAGGGGTGAGGAGGAGGATCGATTTTTTCCTGGTGTCAGAGGAAGCAAAGAGTTGTGTTCTAAGCATGGAGGTGCAGAATGTCCCGCTCTCTAACCACAAACCAGTGGTGATGAAGTGTGTGGTGGCAGAGTTGGGGGATAGAGGCCCAGGGTGTTTCCGTTCAAATACGGAAGTCCTTTTAGATGCAGACATTACCTCATGGGTGGAGGGTTTCAAGGCGAGTTGGAACACAGCTAAAACATCCTTCGCCTCGTTAGCCGAGTGGATTAATGCTGGCCTGCGAATCATTTCATTGAGGTTTGACTCTTATTCAAGAATTGCTGCTTTGCTTCGGAACAAGGAGACGGTCCGACTTAAAAAGAGGGTAGAAAATGTTGAACAGAAACTGGGGGTGAATCCTTTGTCGGACCTCTATTGGTCAAAGGAAAGACTGGACAAACTTCGAGATTGGGATGAACATCAGATCCAATAGCAGGAGTGGAGGGCAAAAGTGCAGGAAGTAAAGGGGATTGTCTCTGCAGACAGACTATCTAAGGAAGCATTCAGACACCTTCTACCAAAGAATACAGCAGTGCAAATGAGAGAGTTGAAACACCACCACCTGCAGGGCCTACCAAATGCTACCTTAAATGAGGACATGTGTAAGCAGTGTCCAACTTTCAGGACATCATGACTACAAGGAGACCGTTCGACGACCTGGATGACGATATGATTGCAGAATCAACGGTATGGGACAACTTGGACTGCAGACTCCCGGAGGAAGGGAGACTCTTAATGAACCGGCCGATGACATTAGAGGAACTTACCTCCACACTCAATTGCATGGCTCGTGGAAAGACGCCAGGGGATGACGGACTGCCAGTAGAGTTTTTTGCTGCATGCTGGGATGTCTTGGCAGCGGATCTAGTACAAATGTTTAATGAGGTTCGCGTGGGAGGAAGGCTTGGAGCAACAATGACGAGAGGCATTCATTTGGAAACCAGGTGGGGATGCAGAAAAGGGATACATCAGTAAAGTGGCGTGGGACACTTTATGCAGACCTCGTAGCGAGGGGGGGCTTGCTCTGATTGACCCTGGCGCGCAGAATACAACACTGTTGGCAAATTGGATCGTGCGGGTGGCCGAAGTCGAAGTAGATACCGATTGGGTGCTGCTGGCAGAGACCTTGCTGGCAAAAGAATGGGGCTTTTCTCGACCATCAGATATCTGGGTGACTCTGATGACTGATACCTATGCACGTAAGCGTCCCAAGTCTCGATTGTGGAATGACGTTCTCCAAGCGTGGAGGAAATGCAAACCTACTTTGAATTGGGCTCCGAAGTCCAAGACCGATGTCAAATGCCAGCACCTGTTCGAAAACGATCAGATCAAAGGTATGAACGGGGAGTGGTTCTCATTAGAGAGGTAACCTGAATGCTTTGGACAGAGCTGAATGCAGAAAGGTGTTTGCCTGATTGGTGACCTGTGGGAGGCCAGTACCAATTGCTGGATTTCTATGGATCAGTTAAAGGAATTGTTGGGGTCAATTGCCAGATCAGCAAGCTCGGTTCACTCAATTTGTACATGCCATTTCGTCAGAGTGGAGGCAGCTCCTGGGACCTGAGGGTATCGACCCACCAGGTACATGTAACGGACATAGGCGAGGCGGAACGGTATTGCAGATTGGAGAGTTGGACGGAGGATAAATCCGGCAAGTGTTGGCTGGAGACGTACAAGCGAATGCTTCCAAACCTCCCTACGCTAGAAAGAAGTGGGATGCGGATTCAATATGGGCTGGCCGGACTAAAAGAAATTCGGGTCAGACTAAGACTTCCGAAAGAGGAAGGTCTTTCACTGATCCCCGTTTCGGTGGGGAATGGGGTAGGTTTGGATAAGCTGAAGATAGATCCGGAGAGTTGGGGTTGGCGTCTAGGTGATTTGGTGGTAATGGGGTTGGAGAAATTGGATGCAAGCCTGATCCTTAAAATGTATATGGACTCAGAGACGGTAAGCGCAAAGACAGGCATACGGTGGGCACTGCAAGTTCCCCACCTTCAGCCACCATCAGAATCTGAACTCACCAGGTTGTGGTCGCAACTCCAAGCCCTGCCGTCACAAAAAATGGCATCCCTGTTGTGGCTGCAGTCACACCTAGTGGTTCCCACCTCCCAGTGGCTGGCAAATAAGGGAATGTTAGTGAACACAATCTGTGACCGGTGTAAGGAAGGGCCAGAGACAATGCAACATCTTTGGTGGGGCTGCCCAAGGTTGCGAAAATGGTGGAAGTGGTGGGTGTTTCACTGGAATAGATTTGCAGAGAGGAAGGAGCTGTCAGGAGAAAGGTGGGTCTTAACTGGTAGCCTACCAGCCAACATCAGCAGCACTGAAGGCTGGGGCTATGTCCAGAAAATCAGGCCGAAGATCTGTTCAAGAGTCTCTTAGCCACAACTATAAGAGCGGACTGGGCGAGGAGACGGGGCCAGGAGGCTCACACCAGGGGGGAGGGATGGTTCCGAAGAACGTGGGGCTTGGGGTTGGCTCACATATCCCCAGAAGGGAACTTGGTGTTGGGACGATGGATTGAAAGGGGGTAGGAAGGGCAGGGAAAGTAGGATTAGAGTTAGATTTGTAGATTTAGTGGGGGTAAGTGCAGGGTAGCAAATGGGTAGGAACCAGGTGCACTTGGTTCCAGTCGGCGGTCACAGTAGGCGGCACGGGGGTGGGGGGTTTGGAGAGTGCCAGGTTACCTAAAAGGAACCAATGTTCCTCCCGACCGAGGTAGGTCGAGGCCCAGATCGCCAAATAGATCTAGTATTGGTAGCTTAGGCTAGAGTAGGTTGGATTAGGACAATTTGAGGTTGCTGTCAAGTGTTCTGATCTGGTTTTATGATAGGTTTACACAGGTATTGTTAAGGAGGTTGAAGCGAGAAGAATTCTTTTAAGCTAAACCGGCTGATGCTGCCGGGATAACTCCGGGTTGAATTGTGAGGTTCCCGGCCTCTTTGCGAGAATTGGTATGAATGGAATGTTTTTTTTTTCTGGAAAAAAAAAAGAAACATCATCTTTCTAATGGGACAATTTGCGAAATACCCCCATAGGTTGAGATATATGCCAAAATGCTCCTGTAAGATGTGGGTAGAGCGGAATGCCCTTTCGGGCCAAAATCTTTGTGTTATGCCCCTGTCAGGCAGGTGTACAAATTTGCGAGGTCCACCGTTTGGGCATGGCCTTTTGCAATTGGGCGTTAGGAAAGTTGCCAAGTTCTGGGCATTTTGCAAAGTTGGA
This sequence comes from Chara braunii, assembly GCA_003427395.1. Classification (NCBI taxonomy): domain Eukaryota; kingdom Viridiplantae; phylum Streptophyta; class Charophyceae; order Charales; family Characeae; genus Chara; species Chara braunii. The sequence continues at coordinate 3,423,442 of BFEA01000034.1, forward strand.
TGGTACCCAGTAGGGGTATAAAGATGGGGGGTCCAACCTACGCGAAGGGTATTTCACAAAGTTTTATTTTTGTCAGAGGGGCATTCCGCTCTACCCATACCTTTCAGGGGCATTTTGGCACATATCCCAACTTATGGGGGTATTTCGTAATTAGTCCCTTTCTAATTCTTTCAATTAGAAAAAGAATATAGCGTAGTTAGGAACCACCCCCCCCCCCCCCCCCCCCCCNCCCCCCCCCCCCCCCCCCCTTCCTGCAGGCTGACAGCTTACAGCCTACAGGCTGCAAACATCCTGCAGCGCCTGCAGGAGCCCGAACAGAATGCATGTCCGCGGTGCTGGGCGAGTCAGCAGGTGCCCACCTTTTATGGTCATCACTCGTACCCCTCAACTTCTCTGCTCCCGTCGCCTTCTTTTCTTTTCCTTTTTTGAAAGGCCACGGTATCGTCATCGAACTGACCAGCCCCAGAGCAATTTTATTCGTTGATTCCATAAGCCGGACTGGAGGTGGTTCCATTTTCAGTCGAAAGCTGTATTCGAAAGAAAAAGCGGCTTTCGAAAAGCGGAGATAGGGCACAATGACGAATGATGCGCGGACGCGGGAAGATTTTCACTCAAACAAATTTCACTCGAAGGCAAAAAAATTGGGCACAAATGCGTCCCTCATGCTTCTTTTGCGCCCGCCGACGAATTGTCGCGCACCTCCATGCCGCCGCTTTTCCCTGGGTACACGGGAATCGACCGTTGTGATGAGCGAGACACTTCGCTTCCCTTCGCGACTACCCAACAGTAGACCTTACCACTGCACTCGATGGACCTGCAGCCAATCCGTTCTGCGCTCAGTCGCGAGATTTGCCGGGGTAGCGAGATTTCGCCAGTCCATTTCGTGCACATTGCCAACTGTCTGAGCGGCGCAAGGACGCTCTTTGTCCTTGCAGGTGGTGGTCCTGCCGCGCATCCTTCATCCCAGGGACTAATTGGTGGGCGCCCTTCTCAGTCAGGTCGCTGGATGCCGGAGGGAGGGGGAGGGCATGGTCGTAGAAGCATCGTGCTGGGCGACTTCCTGATCATCGTGCGGATGCCCGCGCGCGGGTTCGGGGTTCTCTGCTGTGTATGTGCACTCCCCGGGGTAATCAAACGTTGTATATTTCACTAAACTAAATCGTTGTTGGCCGCGCGGCCATCCCGGGTGATTGGCATTATTCGTGGCTTCGCACAGTATGGTGGCGAGTGGAAAGGGAGAAGTGTATCTGTATCTGTAGCTGTAGCCTTCCGGCCGACCAGGTTTCGTTGGGCAGAGAAGAGGAGGCGCGGTGGGAGGCGGGGAGAGGGAAAGAAACGGAAAAGTCACGGAGCTGCGTGGAACGAGAAAGGATGGTTCGGTGGTAATCGAGACCCCGAGGGCCTTGCGCGGCCTTCACTCCGCGTGGAGAATGCGCAGGCCCGAAAGGGGCAGCGCGAGCAAGCGGAACAGAAGACTCGGGAGGAGACGGAATCTACTGTTGTACCCTGCTGGCTTATTCGCTAGACCGACAGCAAAAAGACGTGGTGCGGCGTGGCAGCAGGTGGCATTTTCTTGCCTCGATCCCATTTTTTTTCGCCGTCACGGATGTGAAGCCTTGTGACCGCTGCGAGACGACGTTCGGCGCCGTCGTTTCTTGCTCCAGCCGAGTGTAGGGAGTCGAGTCGAGTAGAGAAGAGAGCACGCAGGGCGGCGCAAAGAGGATGATAACGGACAGCGAACGCGCTTGAGGCGGCTTGCTGACGTGCATGCTTGCGTGGAGTCGGGGCGGGTGGGTGGCTCACTGACTCACCTGTCTATATAATCTGTGGGGTTGACCTCCATCGCTGCCTCTGGGTAATTGGCCATGTGGTCGCCGCTACCGGAGGGGAGTAGGAGCTCTGTAGGCGCGGAGCTTCCCGGGTGCGCGTCTCTCAGTCCTGTGGCCATCGAAGTATGCCGGAGGGATTGCGGTGGTCGTGATCGACGGTCGCGCTCACGTAGTAATCGACCGCGACCGTGACACGGAGTGGTCGCTGTAGCTGGGAGGGAGGTGTGCTGCGTGTCTCTCTGCGGACGTGGAGGCCAGGACCTTAGGCGCGGTCGGCGCTCGCCCACAACGACGACGACGACAACGATATCGCTCCCGTCGTTCTGTGATTGGGTATGGAGAGCTCAGGTGGAGCTCTCTCTGTCTGCCACGTGGCCACCCGGGATTCCCTGCGCGCACACGGTGGTTGTGCTAGCTCCTCGTTGACGGTGAAAGATTGCGGAGAAGGGGGTGCGGGTGGGAAGGCAGACGAGGTGCACGCCTACACGCTGGCGCCATGCGTATCGTCGGGAGGATGCGCGCGAGCGGACCCCGTGCCGGCGCAGTCGTCGTCGTCGTCGGCGGCGACGACGGCGCCCTCGAAAGCGCAGAGCAGAGGGTCGCGCCTGCGCCGAGAGGACAAAGAAGGGCGAGACAGGGCGGCGATCGGCAGAAGTACAAAGCTGCAGTCGCGCAGGTGTCAGCAGCCAACGGAAGCAGCGCTAGATAACGAAGATGGCGTGGCCGGAGGAGGCTTACCTCTGATTGGAAGGGAGGGGAACGGTGCGCGAGTACGCGCCATTATTCCAGATGGAGGACGAAGCTCAGGGGCTGCTGAGAAACTTGCCGCGGATGGTGACGAATGCCTGTCCAGAGGGTCGCAGCGATTCAACACCATAGAAACTACCGACCTAAGGGGAGCCATGGGGGATGATGATCCGGGTGAAGTTATTGATATCTCCCCCACCGGCCATTCCGTGGGCTCTTTAGAGTGTATTTCGCGGTGCAGTGGGGGAGGGCCCGGAAAAGGGGGGGATGGCTCCAATGCGAACAGAGGGCGTAGGGAATGGAATGCCGCGCCCGACGCTCAGCCGTTGCCTTCGTCTTTGATTCGAGCTGGGGATCGTGAGTGTGGAGGAGAGGAAGGGAGGGAAGAAGAGGAGGTGCTGGTAGATGAGGGGGAGGATGGGCTTGGCGGAGCGGAGACTGGTCCGAGGAAGATGTACGTGTACGATAACACATTCAACGTTTTGCCGTCCGAAGTGGGGTGTCTTCATTCGTTACAAGTGCTGAAGTTTTTTTCCAACGAGGTGCGGCTCATCCCTAGAGAAATAGGCGGCATCAGCTCGCTGGAACAGCTGTACGTGAAAACTGAGCCTGTGGGGATGAGCGTGCTGCCTCCCTTAGGTCGACTCCGCTCTTTGAAAGCTCTGGAACTCCATGAGGCACCAGCTCGACCCTCTGTAAGAGCTCTGCCAAGCGACATCAGCCAGCTTGAGTCCTTGACGAGGCTCGCCGTCTGCCACTATGGAATCACGTAAGTCTTGCATCTCCCGCCCGTGTTTCCTTCGACTTCTCGCCCGCAGTATTTCTCTGCGGCCCCCTTCTTTTCCACCGTCTCCTCTCCTCTTTTCCTTTTTTGTTCGTGTGTTCGTTTCCGCCCGTGTTCCGTCGACTTTGGGAAGGGGTTCCAGAACGGACGCCCGGCGGGGAGGGAGCCAAGAGCGGGTAACCCTGCTCTCTGTCCCTGCGCTGTGCGCGTGTCATTCGTTAACCAGCTGCAAGTGCGGCGGTTAGTGGTGAATTGGATTCATTAGGCTGCGCTCCGCTAGACAACATTCGAAATGTTTGTGTTCTATCCGCCATCCAGATACATTCGGATTGAGGGAACATTTCGAGCGTATGGGGGGGCCCAATGCCAGAACCAGATGCATTTGGAGTGTTGTGTAGTGGAGTGAGGCCCATGCGCATTGGATTGTGGGACTGTTATTGTGAATGCGAGGTGAACGTCGGGGGACTGATGAATGATCAGAAATCATTTTTTCTATGGCTCAGCGAAACTATTGGAATGCGCACTTTTCTCCAGGCAATTATACTGTAAATCAATCTCCCCTTCTGCTACAGGGATTGGGGCCGCAACGAAGGATATGAATTACTATAATAATCTCAACATGTTGAGATACTTACATGTTGAGATTATCTCAGCAGGAAACGGCTGTTCTAATCCTCCAATACAGTAAGTATCTTTGGGGGGGCGTTTTCACTATCGCTCCCGACTCTCGAGGCTCTCTCTTAGGGAATCAAGTCGCACAACTAAATAGCGTGTCAGAGACCTCTTTCCCTTTCGAAGTGGCAATGCACGCGTAAGCGGATGTATTCGCCTGTTGCCTGTAATATCCATGTCTACAGACACCGTCGACTGCAAATATCATGAATCAGGGCGGAATCCTCGGACGCCAGGCTTTCCTGTCTACACATCGTCGTGTAAAGTTGTGGGCCGCGGGAGATGATTACGCGGGCTTTGGAGCGGAGGGGGCAGGGCTTTGGGTTGAAACGGTTGGGGAAGGCGGGGGCTTGGCAGATTGGCGGGAAGGGAGGTGGGCGAGGGGAATTTTCCCCGCGCTACTCGCTCACATGAACGAGGGAGAGAGAGAGAAAGAGTGAGAGAGAGGGAGAAAGACTGAGAGAGAGAGAGAGAAAAAGTTAGAGAGAGAGAGAGAGCTGTGGGCTATATAAGTAATTGAGTCTTTTGGATGTGAAGCAACCATCTCTGCATTGAGAGACGCAGTCATCGCCGTTGGAGATGATGCTTCTGGGACGAGAAAGCCAAGGATAGATGTCCGAATTGCTGCACTTTGTGCCTGGAGGCTCGCAAGAGTCAGTCAAGTACAAAATACAGGTAGGTCCTTGAAACAGATACGCCGAGATTTTCGACGGGCGGCTGTCTGGTACTACGGGATTTCTGCATTCTCCTTGGTATGGTACCACCGTGGAGTTGTTTCCCCAGTTCCCACGATGTCGACTTTAATTGAATTGTCTCCTCAAGGCATAGGTCCTAGGGGATCAGCCTAAACCCGTTGTGTTCCGACATACGTGACAGTTTCCTGTCACACAGCTCTCCATCGGCGTTCCATCTCGAACCGCATAACACTAAGCAGGTTTTACTCTACCACACAGCGTGAGGGAACGAGTCCCTTGGGGATCCCGGAGTGGATGTGACCGAAAATGTACGGTATGTACGGTATGCAGTTGACTCCTACGTCTTCGTACGGTGCTTTTTTTACCTTTCTGCAGTGCTTCGCGCCTTTGAAATCGTGCCTGGCTGCGTGTGTTTAGACAAAATTTTGCCGCACACCCCGGGGACGCGTGCTGAAGGGCTCGCATTCCCAATGTGGTACTTCATGAGCTTGAGAAATTCGTCATGCGGGCGACTGAAGAGCATTCCCGATAGAGGGTCGTCGATAGAGAGCAGAGGGCAACCAACCCCCGTCGCAGGTTGCGGACAGGACGGACTGCGAAGATCCGGCGGCGATCGGAGAGCAGCCGAGGTCGAAAACTCAAATTGAATAGTGCTGCTAAGTTTTTTTTTTTTTTTTTTTTTTTTTTTTTTTTTTTTTTTTTTCGCTGCTAAGGTTTTCAAACGTTTCTCTTCTCCACTTTCCATTACCCGTACGGGAAAAGAGGAGGAAGTCTTTATGCTAGAGCCAGTGCAAACGCAGACATTGAAAAGCTGACGATAGAGGATTTTGGGGTGGGAGGACACAGAGGCAGTTGGCGTCTCGTCGTCCGAACGTTGACTGTAACACGATCAGGTGCATGGTTGAGTGCGGTATTGCGGCCCATGTCTCTTATTCATTCATGGGGTACCTCTTTGTAAGGGCGGAGGGAGGCAGGGGAGATGCGACCTTGGAAGGCGGGGAAAATAACAGACCAGCAATCAGGGATAAGGAGGAAGGAAAGAAGAGGAGGGGGTGGTGGTGGGGGCGTGCAGATGCGGGGAGGGTAGGGAAGCGAGGAGAAAGTGAGGGCGACGCCAGTTCATAGAACGTGGCGGCGAGGGAGAGGCGCGAAGAGACGGAAGGTGAATTATGGGAGACATCGAGAGTGAGTGATAAGCCCAACCCGTGAGCGGGGTACGGTTGAGCGCGGGAGAGGGAAGTCTGGTAGAGCGCGCGGAAAAAGAAGAGAGAAGAGGGGGAAATACAGTACAGTATAAAAGTTTGGGCGGCGGGAGTTGGGTCTGGAGGAGGTGAGAATGTAGGAGGTTGGCGGGGATGGAATGCCTCGTAGTTTTGGACGCATTGTGGGAGGTAATTCATGCCCGTGCCCACGTTTAGCCACATCTTTTCGGGGAAAAAAAACAGGACTAACCACATATTTTTCGGTAGCTCATGCGTGTGCTAACGTCTAACAACGCAGCAAGGGTCAAATACGTTGTATCTGTGTATACACAAGGGGAGGGGAGGGTGGTCGAGTTGAGGACGGAAGAGATGTGGAGGAGGTTTGGCCATGTGGCAATGATGATTTGTAACATGCTTTTTCGGGCCTGGTTGACGGACTTTGTGCGGTCCTTTGAGGAAAGGGATGTTATTACGCGCGTTTAGGGGGCTGTTTCCTACTCTCACTATCAGCTAGGGGTGCCGGAGGTTCGATCTGGCTCAGAGATGAAGAAGTCTTAATTTTGAGTCTTAATTTTGAATGGATTCGCTGAGCGACAGTAATGTGTCGGTGTCGGCGTCGCTAAAGTGTGCATTTGCAGCACGGGCTTTCTGTAAGGATTGATGCCGCGATCTACGTGCTCTTTCTATTTATAATAATGATGTCTGTAGCTGGGGGGTAGAGGGAAAAAATGGTTCCATGGCGGAACTGCTCTTACCAGAGCACTGGGACTGGAGTTTCAGGAGGGGTATTAGTTCCGCGGCGGAACTTCTCTTACCAAAGCACTGGAACTGGATTTTCAGGAGGGATGGTAGGGAGAGTGTAGAGGGTCAGAGCCATGGGAGAGGGAGGAGGGTTGGGGGGGGGGGGGGGGGGGGGGGGGGGGGGGGGGGGGGGGGGGGGGGGGGGGGGAGGAGAGGGAGGTGGGGGTGTTGTAGAGAGAGGCGTTGAGAAAGTCGGAGAGGCGAAGATCATAAGAGGGAGGACGTTAGAAGGGAGGGAAGGGAGAGACGGAGAGCACAGGGGTACCGTCTTCAGCCGAATAGAACGTACGGTCATTATTGCTGTCTCTACGCAGAAATTGCCCCAAATACAGCTATGATGACCGAGTTGGGGAAATGAGAGAGGCAAGGATGGGGAGAGGGAAAGAGTGTGGAGGATTAAACTAGGCAGAGAGAGGAAGGTTGGAGTAGAAGTGGGAGAGAGGGGAAGGGGGAAGGGGGGAGAGTGCAGATGATCAGACTTAGGAGAGAGGGAACGGGCAAAGATCGAAGGAGAGAGAGGAAGGAGTTTAGGGAGGGAGGGAGAGAAGTGAATGAGCCTAGGAGAGGCGTACAGGACAGGGCAAGGGCACACAAGCAGGGAAAGGAGGGAGGCAAAAAAGCGGAAAGGGAAAATACAAAGAAGGGCCCTGCTGCTGATACAAGAGGGCTCGCGGCTTTGGGAGACGAATCGGTCAATGGAATGGTTTGGGAGATTGCTAATTAAGGGGGGAAGAGGGGGGCGGGGGGGGGGGATGGGGAAGCGAATGGGAGACCACGCGGGAAAGGGAGGGGAGGGTGTGCGCAACCTCGAGAAGATAGCGAGACTACGATGTTCCGCGGTGAGTGGGGGCCGCCACGAGCGGCGGAGCCACGAGAAGTGATGCCATATCGATTGGAGAATGGTGGGTGTAGGAGAGGAGATGCCTGCCTCTCAGGGTAATTGCTTCGCCGCCTCGATTTTTTTTTTGTCCATTTATTTTTTGAAACTGGGAGTTAGTGATGGTGCGATTTCTGGGTTCGGCAAAGAAAATCTGCAGTTCGATCCGCGATGTCCGTACAGTGTGGGGGGGAAGGAGACTGGAACCGTGGCCGCTGCCCCCTTCTATTTGGTGGCGTGAACTCCCGACTATGAGGACTGTATTAGGGGCGGGAGGTAGACGTCGGTTGATGCGGTTAGGCGTGCACGAGCGGCATATACAATGGGCTGGGGCTGTTGGGAGCTATGTATGGCTTTTTCTTTCGCGGCAACGGGGGGGGAGGAGATAGGCGGAGGGAAATATAGAGGGGGGCAGGTATGGGTTAAATATTGCGTAACCCTTGCCATTCATCTCGGTTTTGCAACCACGTGCTTTTCAAAGCATCGGCCAAAAAATAGGAATATTTGAAAAGAGATACTGGGAGTATTTGGACCGTTTATTTATGCATGCAAGATCCATCCCGGCGGTCCAAGTATCATAGCTATAGCGATGCTTGGTGGCCCGTTTTGGACCGTTTCTGCACAGGCAGAGTCCGGCTACCGAGGCAGGTGTTTTCTTTCACTGCTACCGTCTTCACCCGAATACAACGGCCGGTCATTACTGCTGTAGCTACCTTCTTCCCCCGAATACAACGTACGGTCATTATAGATGTATTTGAGGCATCTTTTAGTCTAGATACAACTATAATGACCGTACGTTGTATTCGGAGGAAGAAGGTAGACTGAAAGTTGCTCCACGCACAGACAGCTGTTATGACCGGGCGTTCTATTCGGGCGAGGACCGAAGAAGGCAATATGGGCTGATGATGTTGGTTGGGCAGCTTGTGCACGATCAACGGTCCTTGGAATGTTTGATATCTGGTTTGCCGAAAAGGGTCCCGCCCAAATTTGTTGCCATCGTGAGGATTGAGTAATTAGTCAATTATTACAGTATTACGGTATTACTGTGATCAAAGTTGATGCTGGACCCGGTCTCGATCAGGTGCGGATCCACCCGGATCCTCACCAGCAGGAAGGAGTCATCAAGCACAGTGCTGAGCTTCAATTCTGATTGCAAGGGTGCTCTTATAATCTCCTCAGAATGGAAGTCCCACCCAGCGAATGTTTCACCAAAAAAGAAAGGAAAAAAAAAAGAAAAGAAAAAGGAAGAGATCTTGTTATGCGTTGTTGCTCGTATGCGAATGCTCTCTGAAATTTCTCTCTCTCGCTCGAACCGTCGCGTCTCATTACCCTTTTGTCAGGTCTGTTCCAGCGGACATAGGAACGCTGAAGCAACTGGAGGAGCTGGATCTGTCTTTCAATAAGATCACGCTGCTTCCCCCTGAGATTGGGGAATTGAAGTCGCTCAAGACTTTGTATGTTGCGAGCAACAAACTGAGAAGTCTGCCGATCCAGCTGTCTGATTTGGTCAGCCTGACAGATCTGGACGTCGCGCACAATAAAATAACATCTCTTTGCAATCTGCCGTTGACGTCGATGACTGCGCTCGTCTCTCTCAATGCCAAGGTAAGCAAAGTTCCGTACAAGATGCCAATCACTTTTCTTGAACACCGAGTATCCGACCGAATGAAGAAAAGCGTCTGTTTTTTACGTCAGGTATGCAAAAGATTTTGTTCTACGAAGCGCCCAGTTGTTCTTTGTGTCCCGGCGCCGTTTGGATGTTCTTTAGTATATAAAAAAGCTTGCCTTTTGTGCCTTTTTTCTTTCTTTTCTCTCTCAGGCTCTCTCTTCAGGGCATGCTCACACTGGCTACCAAAATTCAGGGTCTGTCTTCAGGGCATGCTCACACTGGCTACTACCGAAATCCCAGATTCGTAAAAAAACATTGTGTTGCGTGGTAGTCACACGGATTGCCCATTTCCCCAAATACCTGATTCGTAGCATCATTTGTGTCAGCGGCCTGGCAAGCCGCGGGGACCATCGGGGAATTTGCGGTAAGCTCCGAAGGTTACAGCAAATTACCTTTTTTTTTTTTTTTTTTTTGGAAAGAACACACAGAAATGTTGGGAAGATAGAGGACGAAGATTGAGGCGAAGGACTGGCCCTAACATCCGGCAGAAAAAAAAAAAACTCATGAAACGTGGTAGGTGCCGTGTGACTGGAGGCGGCCTCAAAACGCACCACACCGGGTGCCAGTCTGCAACCGTGTCTTTTTTTAGCGATTTGGGGACATGGACGGTGGGATCAGCAGCACCACTGTATTCGCAAATCCTCTGTCCCCGTGTTTTCTCATATTTTAGTGATTTGGGACGGCAGTGTGAGCATGCCCTCCCTCACTCTCGCTCTTCTGTTCACTCTCTTTTTGTTCACTGTCCCTGCTTCGCCATTCACTCTCTGTTGTGTTTTATTTACTTTGGTAACTCGCATCTTTAGCACACTTGATCTTGCCAGGCTGCCGCCAGTGGCTCACCGGACGCAGTCCAGGGCTAAGATCGGGATATGCTGTCTACGAGGCCTTTGGTTTCAATGAAACAGCGCTTTTGTTAAGTCGGCGAAAGTCTGTGCTGGTTGTAGTCATGGTGCACACTAGCGTCCTCCCCTAAACACACCGCACCCTCATCATGGATGTATCGAGCTATTTTTTTGGTTTGATACAATCATAATGGGGGTGCGCTGTGTCGAGTGAAGAGCGCAGGGCACCAAGTAGTTGATATCCTGGTGCCCGTTGTGGGGTCCGGATTGGATCAACCGATGCAAAGCACTGCTTCGTGCACATGTGCACTGGGGACAAGGATGAGTTTTTTTTTTTCCACGTGAAAGCAGAAGTAGAGAAGTGTGTAGGCTGTCCGGTTCAGACTGTCGATGAGGCGTGAGAATCTGGATGAAAGCAAGGTCCATGTCTTTTGCTATATGATGTGTCCGTGTAGTTTGCGCTCTGTGTGGTTATGCCTAGGAAAGCTAGAGTGTATTCCTTTGTTTAATCCCTAAAGCTACTTTCGTGGTGGTGGATGATTTAGTCTCTTGTCTGACGTCATATGCATGGTGACTCGTGTGTGCTGTTCTTAACCGTGAATTGGATTGGAATTTGGAATTTGCATTTCTGCACTCTTCGGGTCGGGGGTAGAGGTGGGAATGGCGGTGGGGGTTTGGCGATGTGGGCGTTGAAGCGTGCTCTTTTGTTTGCACCTCCGAGGCTGCTCATTGTGGTGGATGGCGCACGGATTCTCTTGTCGGATGTGATGTGGATTGTATGTGCTGTTCTTAGCAGTGTAATAGGCTGCAAGTTGCATTTCCTGTGCCAAGTTGGATTAAATGCAATCTTGAAGGGAACGAGGGTATTGGAAGTGCTGCTCTGGACAAGGATGAAGAAGAGCGCAGAAGTGTAGACTCAGGACTGGCGTGTGCAGCGACGGATAGTCCACGTGCTTCCCTCAAAGGTGCTGCATTTCAGGCCTTGTCTCCCCTTCACCCCCTGTTCCATGTTGTTTTCCATGCCAATCTCTTTGTCTCGTCTGGCGGGGCCTTCCGCCCTTCTCTCCTGGGGTGCTTGCTGTTTTTCACGCTTCAAAATGCTTCTGCAAAACACATATTTGAGCAGGCTCTGTGGAAATTGAACCTGTGAGCGATACACATCCAGTATCCGACAATGAACTTGAGTTGGCCGTGAACATTTTCTGTGGCATTCAGATCTCCGAGGGCGCATTCTGTGGAGGGATTACAATTCATGGTCCAGAAGGGGACCAGAAGTGAATGAGGAAGGGATAACCGCGTCTGTAGGTCGGGTCCGAGTTTAGTGATAGCCGCGTCTGTAGGTCGGATCCGAGTTTAGGCAGGCGATGAGGGCTATAGCTGCAGAATATATGGTGCCCAGGTATGGGGCACTGCAGGTCCTCATGCAGACTGGTAAGTCGGGCTTCACACAGCTGGTGGATTGAGGGTCAGTGGCACTAGCCCAAGCCCAACTACACATCTTTTGGGAAAATGCTGCTCTGCTCTGTGAGGTTACCCTCTGGCCTGGTTTGCTGCGATCTATTCCTCTGCCTTTTGCTGCTTTTCTCTCCGCCTTTACTGACGGCTGTACCTGTTGTCTTGTCCTGTAGTCCTGGCTATCTGTTTGAAACTGATCAGGCTATTTGAAAAGAAAGAATCAAGGCAGTCCCTTGGCGAATCCTGAACTTTCCTCTGACACGGAAGAAGATAGTGTCACAATTTGTCAAGAACGAGCAAGGGGGAAGAAGATAGTGTCAGAATTTGTCGAGAATGAGCAAGGGGGGCAGAGAGGTGGAACAAGAGGAAGGTAGAAAAGGAGGAGGAGGAGGAGGGGAGAGGTTCGGGAGTAGGGAGGGGGATTTGGACGTGGGCAGGTCAGGAGTGGGGGGGGAATGTTTGGTGGAATAGGAAGATAGAATGGGTGTCAGAAAAAGTTGCTGCTTGAGAAAATGAGAACAAGGGTGGAGGAGATGGGAACATAGTAAATTGCAAAGGACAATGAGGAGCGGGGAGGGAAAGGGAAGTGAAATGTGGAGGATGATGATGGTGGATGACAGGGACGAGCAGGAGGACGATGAGGACAAGAAGAAGTAGAGGTGATAAGAATAAGGAAGGTCTTGTGCGAGACTTGACCAGGCGTCATGATGTAGAGGTGAAACAAGCTGAGGTGAGGGAGCGGGAGGTGTAGGGAGTGGGGAGGTGTAGGGAAAGGAAGTTGCAGAAGGCGAACATGTTGGAGGAGGAGGAGGCAGGAGAAGAAGATAAATGATGAAATGTTAATACTGGAAGCAAGTAGAAAACAGAAGAAAGAGAGAGAGAGAGAGAGAGAGAGAGAGAGAGAGAGAGAGAGAGAGAGAGAGGTACAGAAGAAACATAGTGTACGTTTTGCATAGAGGTGCACATGCGTACAAACACTTGCTGACTCATGCATGCCGGTGCCAGGCCCCTAATACACCCACAAGCACACGCATGCACAAGCCCCCTCCTCGAGCTGCGCACATCGTCACGCATGCCCGGGGAAAAAAAGAAGGGAGGCACCGTTGGACACACACTCATTTATAGACCTAAAACTGAGACGTACAAATTTTGTATGTGAACACAGTATGTATGTCCCTATATCTACAGCTGTTGCGCAATTTACGTAGGGCTCTGTGTGTCTATCCAACACACTCTGCAAAGTTTTGGAAACTTGTTGCGCAAGAGATGCTGCATTGGGTGTAGTGGCAGGAGAGGCTCTGGGAGACTAATAATCAGGACTAGCCGGAAGAGTACCTTCAAGTAGGGATGCTGAGAGGGGCAAGAGGTCTAATGATACGGTGGCCGCGGCGGGGAGTTTTCTCAAGTTCTGTTACCTGGAGACGGTTGCCAGCTGTGGATTCTAGGGAGAGGCAGTATGAAGTTGGTAGAATTGCACATGCGGTGAATTTGGGAGCAGGAGAAAGGTGACCGGAAGGTGGTTTGACCATGAGTTCAATTTTGCTGCGTGTGTATCTCCTATAATTGGATCTGATTTCTGAACGCGTTTCATATAACTACTGTGCAAGTTGCGAAGGGTACTCTGTATGGCCGTGTGTGTCGTTGCCTGTGTGAAAGAAGTGGGGGTTGATTGCAGGGTGGTGTGGCATGTGGACTATTTTTTTGTTTCGTCTTGTACAAGGTCCTGTTTTCTTTTTTCACCGTGTATGCTAAGGAGATGGGGCAACGGGCATTTGGAGAGGGGTTCCTGTCCTGTTCTGTTCTGACTGCTGGAGGCAGCATCACTAGGCCATGGGAAGCTTGACTTTAGTAGCTTGCTGCTGTTATTCAACCTGTCAAATTCACACAAGTAGTTATGTATTGCATCAGTTTCTGCTGAGTGCGGCGTTCTTTATGAGATGGATCCGCCTTAGAAGTGTTTAGCGAGTTGGCACCTTGGGAGGCAGCTATGTCCTCTGGTTGTGACTCTGTGAATATAGGACATTCCTCAATCCGCGAGTGCTTTTGAGCTCTGTTGGTTTTCGTTCTGGATGCCTGCGGTAGGTTCATGATTGATTGTGATGTTTTGCAGGCGTTGTTTTCTTTGGTCAGATTACCTGTAGTTGTCCACCTGTAATATCCTGGATTGTCCTGCATGTGGATTTTTGAGTTGTCTGTGAATGAACATTGTGGCAATAATATAATATTTAAGGTTCTCCAATTGTGATGATGTCCCGCAAGATTTTGAAAGCGCACCCGAGTCTGAATGGAAGTTGAGGGGGGAACTGCGGTTCGATGGATGGTTGTATTTTTGGATGGCAGTGTAGGTAGGTGGCTGGACACTCTGGTTTTGCCTCTGGTGGTTTGAGAGTGTTCATTGGAGCCTCGTTGATGCCATTTGGTGGTCGGCTGATTGACACTATTTTTTTTTCTATAATGCACTTGTGATGTACCACATTGGCACAATTTCATTTGTGGTTTTGTTGCTTAGGTTGTGAGCAGCATGATCGAAGTGGGAGTCGTGTAAATAAATGGGAGACAAGGAGGGAACGAGAGAACGTGACTGGCAATGCGTCCAGGGACATTGAACAGCGAGAAGAGGATGAGAACGCGAGTAGTAGGTTAGCATCTGTAGAGGGTGATGAAGAGGTAACTTGTTCAGGTAGGGGAGAAGAGGAGGGTTGTGTGGAGAGGACACAGTCTGGGGCAACTGAAGCTAGTGATGCAGAGCATGCGGGTGCTGTGAGAGTCAACTCGTCGCTGCCTTCAAGGGAGGATACAGATGCATCCGATGTTTGTGGCAAAGTTGGCAGCTTTGCTGGAAGTCAAAGGTCTCTGGCATCGGGTGAGGGAAGGGTCACTGTCGTGGGAGTGCCCTCTACGGAGAGGGGGAATAAGGTCAGGGCATTTCGAAGTAGGATGAGGCCGTTTGAAGGCGAACTTAGGAAGGCAAGGCTGGGGGCTTTGGAAGAGCCTGACAGGAGTCCGTGTGATGGACAACAGTGTCAAGATGGCGGACCGAACTCGTGCTCAAGCAAAGTGTACGATGGGGCGGAAGTAGCAGGCCAAGAGAATGGAAGGGACGGTGGTGAGAGTGCTGGTCCAGCTGAGGAGCAGTTGCGCCTTGGCAGACGTTCTCTGGGGAGAAACGAGGAGGCCATGATTCCAAATAAACGAATACGGCGGTCGTCAGCTGGGTTCTCCGAGGTTGCTCGAAAGTATCATCAAGAGTCTTTCTGTGGTTTTGATGATCGCTTGGAAGATGGATTTCATGATGCTGGCAGAGAACGCCCGTTCTTGTCGCTGGATGTGCTGGAGAAAGAACCTCCTTGCCTGGATTCTCGGGAAGTCATCGTGGTTGACAGGTAAGCATTAACTGATTAAAGATTGTAAGTGCTAGTCCCCACTGGTGCTATTTCCATTGCTCAGGAAGCACGCACCTGGCAGTGAGAATGGCCAGGTTATACTTTCTAGCACGGACATACCACTGACAGGGCATGGGCCTAAGTGCAATTGCCGCACACCAAGCTCAAAGCAAATGGATGTGTGGTCGATGCCCACAGGGTGTGTATTGTTGACAGTTTGCTTTCTCGATGCATGGCATTTGAGCAAGTGTCAGCAGGCAGGTACAGGTTGAGTGCCCGTTGAGGCTGAAGGCTTGAGGTAGATACAGGTAGCCTTAGATCTTGAAAGCCTTTTTTTCTGTAATTCAGAGATGTTTCCTCAGTTCTAGGTAAATGTCAGTTTGGCACCAGGTTGAGCAAACCATGGTGTCTCAAGTGGGTTGCTACATCGGGTCGGCAGAACAAGAAAAAAAGCTCGAGGAAAGCAAATGTGTGTTCCCTTCCTTTTTTTGCTTTTTCCTGCCCGCTGTGGTCTTGCTGGGATCTTTATCTGAATCATCTGAATTGGGCTGTCATCCTTACGGGTCAGGAGCTGTGACTACAGTGGGAGAAAGAAGAGGAGGGAGGTTTTCTTCGGACTAAGGCAGCAAAACCTGTTATCAGTAGCGTGTTCGAAGTGAAATGGTATTTAAGTTACCGGAACCTCTTATTGCCTTGATGTCTTGGGTGATATAAACAGGAGGCTTGCGTCCAGGACGAGACTTGGGTCAGGGCTGGCTTAGATATAGATGAAACCCAGCTTTGGGGACTACTGAGCCTCAACTTTTCTCTGCTGTCTGTGGGGAGAAGGCATCCCCAGCAGTGGCACATGCCGCTGTTCGTCGCAACCTATGGTCTCTGAACCCTCAATGTTCTTTTTCTTTCCTGTGTCTCATGATTTGTCTCCTCTTTGCAATGGGCCGAACTTCAAACATCTCAAGCGCACCCCGGGTTGCACACCACAACACATGAAGATGAACTCCATAGACAATCTATATGAGAACTCAAGTTATCGTGAAATCAGGATCATGTACAAGTGAGTTTGTATACATCTTGCTGGGTGTCTATAGCCGCCAGTATCAACAACAAGAGGAAGAACTCTCGCACATTGACCCTCAGGCCCCTATCTCCCCTCTATGGACGTCTTCTGTCTCTCTCTCTTTCTCTCTCTGTGCTCGCCACATGATATGCCTACTATATGGTGCCCAGCGCCTGTTCACCACTGCCTGTCTACTCTGTTTCTTCTACTTCCTGCTTCGCCAGTCGCAGGGTCACTCCTTGGGAAGCTGCGCTTCCACATACACAACTGAATGATGGGTGAGAACAACGGCTGCTGTGCTTTTTCATATGGCATTCAGCTTCTTGTCCTTGACTTTCCAGACCTGGTTCATCTGGTACCTTGCCAACTTCGGCCTCTCATCCTTTGACGTTTCAAAAAAGTCGGCTGACATGACGGGACAGAACTGGACCGCACTGGACCGCAGTGGACCCGATGGGGCCGAACGGGCTGGACTGGGCTGACACATATAGCCTCTGCTATCCCAACTTCACTTGGGACTGGCCAACGGACCCTACAGTGCCGACATTCTGAGACTCCAGGTTCCTTGCATTTTTCCTTGTCCGTTGTCTTTTCTACTGGATTCAACTTGTGGGGATGCTGGCGGTTAAGAAAGAAAAGAGTAAACAAATGTCTAGCGAATAAGTTTTCTTTTTCAGTCTTGTTTTTGAAAGGGTGATGCCCGTGAGGTATCATTATCAAACTGACGAACCCCAGGTAATTCAGAGTTGTCTTATTCGTCCGATTCTGTCAAGATTCGTACTCATGTCTGCTTGTCGAGACTTATATGTGTACCCTTCAGCGCCATTGGTTGGGTGCAAATACGATGTGCAAATAAGATTGTGGAGCATCGTCCCAGCCAAAAGTTGCTTGAAATAAATTTTCACATCACGTTTTCTTCGGGTGTTCGTACCATGTTTGCATGTTTTCGTTCTTTTTATTTTGGAAATCTGGTGTCTTTGCACCAAGTGCGGCTTGGCTGTGCAGTGCTGGCTGGATGCCACGCATGTACACTTTGCACAAACTTGGTATGGATTATGCAGCAAATATGCTGAATGTGAAACCTGAGCTTCTGGTTGGCGGGGTCACTGCCATGCCCAGGTCTCGACCTGGTAACAGGACTAGGAAATGGCTTCTGTTGCTTAGCCACACTGGTAATTCAGGCTAGAAAGCAGGCAAGGGTTTTGGTTGGACAGGAAGGCCGGCACATCTACTAGAGTTTGATTTCCTTCTCTTGACGTGGATGTTGGAACTGTATGTTGGCACTGTTGTGTGAAATTATCTTAAAATGGCTATTCCTCTGCCTTTTGACTTGTTTTCTTACCAAGTTCCTTATTCTGTGCTGCAATGTTCTCCAGGGGAAAAGATGAGGATCTGGATCTGGCTCTTGGCACTGTTCGGAAACTGCTGGTGGGCCGATCTAGCACATCATGGGGGAGGAGTGAGGGCTGTGGCAAAGAGGCAAGCCAGAACAAGGAGTCGGTTTCAGCGGAGCTTGTACGGCTGCATGTGACGATCCTTGCACAGTTTGTCTCTGACTGGTTTGGTGGGAGTGATAAAGCTCAGCTGGTCATGTCGATGCGGACTGCCATGCTTGGAGGCTCGCGAGTCCCTGGATCAAAAGACTGTGCTTGTGTATGTAGTGAGTTAGGACAGGGGTGGGGCGCTCGAGCTGTCTGTGGCAACGTCCTTTCTGATAGGCAGACAAGATTAACATATGGATTGGAAGCAGGAATTCAGCTGCCAAGCGTCCAGCTTTTGTGTGGAGAAAGTGTGAGGGTTCTGAAGGCGCAGCGGCAGTCAAACATCGTACCCATTGGAGCTCTGAAATATGGCATATGTAGGCATCGGGCAATCATGCTGAAGGTGTGTGTTGGCAGGACTCTGGAAAGCTGCTTCCAGAACATTGCCACTCTGTGTTTGCCCCCTTCCTGTTCCATCGAGTCTTTTGGTATCCAGCGTGCCTGCCTTTTCCTTACTGATCACACATAATCAGGGTGAAGCACTCGCTCAGTCCAACTCTCCTGCCTCCTTCCATAATATGCACAGAAGTATTTGGCGAACTTGTCCGTGTAGACTATAGTATCCTTCTGTTCTTTGTTCTTCTTTCTTTCTTAATTTAGTTTCTAGTGATGAATGCTTGTTGAATGCAGAGGCACTCTTTCCCATCCAAGGTCTCAAAAATGATAAGCATCCCTCTCGTCCTGGAGGACACAAGTCCCTTGATTGCTCTGATATGTCTGCTTGGTTTTCTTGATCTTCGCTTACTGTTGCCACTTCCATGGTACTTCTGTGACCTCCTTGAAGAATGTTGGACCTCACAGTGCTTGTGGCATGCATGCTTTGGAACCTGACCTGCCAAAGAAATTTGATTGCATGCGACTTTCATGATAATCACTTACCACAACAGCTAGCACCGGATGGAATTAGGGCGGAGGTGATGGCTTGATTGCACTGCAGTGTGTCTGGCACGAACTTGGCACGAAGAGTGTGATGTGAACACCAGATTCTTGTCAATTTAGTGTACAACGACCTCCAGAGTGCAGCTCCTTATTTACATGAAGATAATGTGAAATGCAGACCAGACACATTCTAGTTGAGCAAATATTGAAATGCAGAGTGTGCAGGGCCTTGGCTACAACAGGCTGGTAGCTCTGGTGATCGCTGTCTCTGTAGCACTCACTGGCCTTTTCCAGGTGTGCTTGATCTGCAGTTCATGGGCTTCCCAATACTCCAAGAAGAGGGATTTGTGGCATCTCCCGCCCAACAAGTATGAAATGACAGTGCAGGAGTTGTCCGGCATTGTACTGATGCAAGTGGCCCTTGTCTCTTTGTGTGGCACTCATTTGTGCAGTACCTGTGTGATCATCTGGATCCTGCGATACCTTGTGAGCTTGTCCGAGGGTATATGGACAACATTCCACATGCATGGAATGTGGTGCTGGTGGGAGGCGTGCGAATGCTGGTGGATGCCTGCCGGCCTGCTGACATTCGACCCGAAACTAATGCTGAATACCTTTGCAGGTAATTTGGGGGAGGTGGGTCTTATGTTTTCGTGCTTGCTTTCCTCATATGTCTTGGCAGTTGCTTTTTTTCTGCTTGTTCCACCCCTCCACGCTTTACCTTCTCGTCCTTCTCTTCTAACCTCTCAGCCTCCCCAACACGCCACGAAAAATGCTTCAGTGACCATAATTCTGAGATCCTGACTTGCTTCGCTTCTTTGCATACATGTGGCAGGGAATCTGATCAAGTAGGCAGGGTTTATTGAAACATGTTGGCGCACTCTGGGTTTATTGAAGTTTCCTTTCTGATTCTTTTCTTCGTCTTTCCACCTAGTTCTGTCTCTACCTTGTTCTTGGTTCCACTGCGCAGAGGTCATGCCCCAAGCCCCCTATAGCCCACATTGTGATGACACATGCAGTCATTATTTATAGCTGCTGTTCGAGATGCAGCGTTGCTGGACACGCCGCTGAGTCATTGGGATTTGGTGGTCTTTTACATACCACTCTATGGCCATGTATTATGCTGTTTGATGTGTTGGGCGGAAGTCTCTTAGCTGTCATAATTTTTCAAGGGATTAGGAATGCAATGCTGTTGAATGCTGCTACTAGGTGCTCTTCTGCATTGGCATTTGTTTGACAAGAAGTGGAGTATGTAGGGCTGGGAAAGCATGCATGCCGAAGGCTGCAGGTATTTTGATCCCCTGTTGGCATTTGGCAGCGAGCTGTTGTTTATTCCTCTTATGTTTCACTTTGGCTTTGCTCAAGCATCGGTGTTGTGGGTAAGGTAATCTAATATCAATTTGGCATTCGAGTGCTGTGTCTTTTTCTCCTTTCCTGATTAATGCTAGTGAACTACATTACCTTCCTGATTACCTATTACCTTCCCTGAGTTCCTGTTCGATGCTGAGGACGGTTCTGACATTGGTGGATTCTGCCTCATTGTTGTTGAAGGACTCTGGGGTTTCTGTAATTTGGATTGGGCGGGTAATGCTAACATGCTGCTGAGTAAGAAAAACGGGAAGTGATTTTGAGACATCAACAACTAAGATGGCGAGTAGGAGGAGAAGTAAAAGATGGCCGGGGGGGGGCTCGAAATTAACTAAGATGGCGAGTAGGAGGAGAAGTAAAGAAGGTGAGGAGGATATAAGCAAGAGATGGCGAGTAGGGGACGATGTAAAAGATGGCAAAAGGAGTAAAGATGCCGAGGAGGGGATAAGTAAAAGATGCAGAGGAGGAGGAGAAGTAAAAGATGGCATTGGAGAGCTCTTGCTCGGGTCTGCCTGTTTTACTGTATGTCCAGGGACGGTTCTGCATCAGCTCAGAAAGATCTCAGTGATGAATTGGCCGGGGCAGCTCGATTGGCAACAGAAGTACCTGTGGTGGATGAACAACAGCTTATGGCTGCAATAGATTCTGTTAAACAACGGGGGGTGGGGGAAATGACGGGGTAGGAAGGAGGTTGACGGGTGAGGAGGGGGATCTCTCTCTCTCTCTCTCTCTCTCTCTCTCTCTCTCTTACACACAGACTCACAAACACCAGTAGAAGAAGAAGAAGTTCCTGTCCCTCGCCTAATGACATGCAGGCTCAGATGGGGCGTGGCAACAAACCGACGGCAACGGCGCTTGAACAGGAGATGGCAGGCTCGCTGCTCCACGGTGAAAAAGGGGGCTTGCTCGGTGCTCGACAGTGATGTGACGGCTCACTCACTGCTCGACGGGGATGGGAGTGCTTGCTCGTGATGAGAGCACGGTAAGTAAGGGGCGTGAGGGGCAAGGCGTGTTGCTGCGAGATCCCCGCCCAAGGATTTTCAAACAGGTGGTTTATCTGGGCCGCTGATGTTTTGAGATTGACGGCTCTGATTGGTCGCCTGAAAACATAATAAAAATGGGGCTTAGCCAGCCTGGTGTATTTTTTGCGACTCCGGCAGGGTCCTCTAGTCCGCAGGAGGCATCCTAGGCCGGTCTTTGGGCCGGTAACCCTCCCCAGCAAAAATGCGCTGTGAACTGGGGTCCAGCCGGGCCAGTCCACCGGTCGGTCCGACTGGGACGGTGCCAGATGGAGGAGGGTCCCCCGGGCTGACCGGGGAGCAGCACTGGTCTATATTCGCTGATGCTCCCCTTGATCACCGGATCCGGTTTTCGAAAACCACCTCAGATTTGTGCTCAATTTGACATGCAGGAAATAACCATGTAAAAAATCTGAGAAAAAAAGAAATTCTGTTGCATGAAGTTTGGGATAATCGATGCCTGGATATGTGGGCCTGGGCAGCCCCAGCAGCCAAGCCTCATATTACTAGGGGCATATGTTAAGGAAGCAGAAAGTCTTTTGGATACCCCTTTTCTTTTCATAGCACCGTGTAATGGATGGTAGAATGGCAGCATATGATGTGTGCATGGTGAAGTCGTTGTACATTATTGAATGCCTTTAAAAGGATTTCACGTGCAGACCCTCCGAAGTCCCGGTTCCAAAGTCCTGCTTGGGTCCATTCCCAGAGTCCTGGGAGGTCCCAGTCTTAGGGTTCCTGTAGCCCCTTATGTGTCTGTAGGTTCTACAAGCGAAAGGGTTACAGTCCGGTAGGGTCCAGATTCTGAAAGTTGTAGGTCAGTAGAAGGCCGGTCCGGTACCGGATAGAAAAAAGTCCAGAAGTCCCAAAGTCTAATTTTCAGCAGCATCCTGGGAAAGTCTGGAGATTTGGAACTAGCAACTGCAGCCGACAGGCTGCGAGGACCGTTATCCATCTGGAGCAGACAAAGTACACCCAAGTGCTGCTGGTTAGAGGGAGGTTGAGGATGGCGATCGGGTGCCATAGCTAGGATTGCGGGAAGGAGAAGTCCGATGTAACCGAGTCGGGTAGTTATAGGGAGTAATGTGAGTGCATCCAGGGATAAACTGTGGCCGATCTGAGAGTTGAGAGCAAGTGTAGCATACCTAGAGCCTACTACACGAGGCGGGCTTATCTCGTTTTCAGGCAGGCAGGTACGTCTTTGGTACACAGACTTCAGGTATGTATCCGCTTTTGGTGTTTAGCTTATTTTGCGTCAGGGGGTGTCTTATCAGCATTTTGTTTAGCTTGTTTTTGAAGCCTGAATTTATTTGCGTCAGGGGGTGTCTTATCAGCATTTTGTTTAGCTTGTTTTGAAGCCTGTATTTGCTCTGCGTCAGGGGCTGTCTTACCAGCATTTTGTCCAGCTTGTTTTCTAAGCCTGACCAGTCTTCGAATGCTGGCCAGCTTGCTTTTGAAGCCTGGCCAGAGCTTGGCCACAGAGCGACTCAGCGGATACTTGGCTGATCAGACAGCCCAGATTGGAGGCCGGGTTGGATGGTGGCTGGCCCCGTAGTATATAGGAGATGTGGACCCAGCAGTTGGCAGGTAGGTTCTGGAGGAGTCCAGCACTGGTGGAGGTAGAGGAGCAGCGCTAGAGGGAATGAGAGGTGAGGTAGAGTTCACTTTTACTGGTCAGTATCATCATTATCAGAGAGAGAGAGAGAGGTCACTGGATTCGACATCTGAGTTCATCATTGGAGGTTGAGGTGGAGGAGAGACCATTGTTATTTGACACTGCCGTACATCGAGTTATCTTCTTCTTCTCCTCCTTTTTTTCCCCCTCCACCCACGTTCAGGAATGATTTCAGCGGGGAGACTCTTCTGTGTTTGGATCGCTCCCCGCTTGATCTGATATTGTCATTTTCTGTATCGTCAGACTTTCTTGTTTGTTTCGAGTGTTCCGCTTTGTCATGTTATATCTCTTCCTCACGTTGGATGATCCTTTGGACTTTATTGCCGACGGTTCACTCTGGGCATGCATCAGCAAGAGAGGGAAAGAGAGAGGGAGACAGCGAGCAGGGAGGTTCGAGCGCCGGAAGATTGAGAGAGCATAGGGAGAGCATATATATATATAGGGTTCAGCCTCCTGATGAGTCAGTGAAACTCCGACGAAACAGTTTGTCACAGCCCCTCATTTGTTGTCCTCTTCTCCCTCTCTGCCTACAGTTTACCGGGCAGTTCTGTTTGACGATATATGTTTTGCTGGCTTGTGATGGGGTGTGAACCGACAGTCTGTAGAGTTTTCCATCTGGTGTGGGTGAGTGATAGTCTACTTTGATTTTGGTTAAGGTAGATTATCATTTACAGTGTAATCAGT
>BFEA01000034.1:3447324-3477331 GCA_003427395.1 Chara braunii
TTTGACGATATATATAGATAGAGAGAGAGAGAGAGAGAGAGAGAGAGAGAGAGAGAGAGAGAGAGAGAGAGAGAGAGAGAGAGAGAGAGATTCCTGGTTGATGAGACTGGTGATAGAGGCCAATGACAGCTTGTACTCCGACTCATTTCCTGCATAATAATACAGCGTTTGCATGGCTTTCATCTCAATGAGTGCTGACTTGTCATTCGTGTTGTGTGTGTTTTGAATCGTCTGTGAGGTTTCGGTGCTCTGTTAGTGAGAATCGTTGTGGAATTGAGTTGGGTTCCTTGCACCTTTGTTATCAGGGCTTCAGGGGGACAGTAGGGTGGTCTCTAGCTGGCTTTGTGACAAAAAAATTTCGGGGTTGGTGTGAAGTCTAGGCGCGTTGTTCTCATAATATGATTGTACCCTGTTCCTACTTGTCTTGGGTGAGTGTGTTTTCATTGCATCGGCCTGTGGGCATGGTCTTTGTTACTCTGTGTATGCAAGCCTGCTTGAATGTCTCTTTCCCCCTCTCTTGGGTGGACGGTGGGCTGGTTTCGGGGTTGAAGGGGAGATGATTGCTGTCTGAATGAGTGTGGTTCATTTGCTTTGGGTGATCAAATGGGAAAATGGAATGCGGGGATGCACTGCAGGTATTTGCCACTGAAACGAGTGTCTTTGCGGGCAGGTGAACGGGAGGTTCTTGATTTGCAGAGGCTTCTTCTGCATGAGGAGATTGGCCGAGGGGCCTCGGGAGCAGTTGTTTATCGATGCACATTAGGGGATGTTACCGTTGCTGCTAAAGTGAGTAAGGTGTCATTTGATACCACTGCGTATCCAATCCTCCCAAGCATGTGAGTCAGAACAATCAAGAGGACGTTTTTTGTCACAGTGAATGAACGAGTGTAAACTGAAGGAAGGCGTTTGTAGAATAGGACCAAGAGACCTTTCGTGCTGTTTGGTAGCACACAAGCAACCAACCGGTCATGGTGTTTGGTAGAAGAGCAAGTAACTTAGTGTCATTGGGGACACTGGGACAGGTACGCTGTCTGATTAGTTGATGTGGGAGGTCTTGCTGGACTGTGTTTCAAAGTTTTCTCTCCCTTTTCTGTTCCCTGTTGAACCTGTTTGTTTTTGTTACTTGAAGCTGATTTCACTCTTTGTTTGTCTCAACGAGTGTTGCCATGGATCTTGGGACCTTCTCAGCAGCGGCTGTGTGGTTGTGCAGGTGCTCTTTGGCAGAGACCTCAGGGCATATCATGCGAACTTTGGAGGCGTCAACCGTTCTATTAAAACTTCTTTGCTGTGGTGGCTTGACGCACCATGACAACCCTTGCACCCATAGATAGATAGTCTGACAGATGTGATTCTGCGAACTCTGGAGAATGCCAAGCATGTTGAGTGTGTAATGAAGGCCACATTTCATGTGTTTGCTGAGAAGATGAGGACACATCTGTTTCTTCGAGTTGGCCAGCCAGGGAGCACCCTCGATTATGGAGGGGGCAAGAGTAGAAGGTGCTGTCATCTCCTGGGAGAGATGAACACTGCTCGTTGATCTGTTTGTGACTGCAATTGTGTGCTTGTTTGTGGTTGCAATGCAGGTGCATGATTGTCTGTTGTATTCGTCTTTTCCAACGGCAGCATGAACTGGCTAGTTTGTGTGGACTTGCCTTCCTGAGTGGTGCGGCTTCATGTCAAAATGCCTATACGCAACCATACGGTGGCCTCCTGAGTGGCAGGCCATTTGTCTCAACATGCCTATATGCAGTCTAATGCTGTGATGAGATCCTGCTATGGTCTAACTCGATACTTTGTGAACATCCTTTTTTTTTATAGAAAAAACAATTGGACCATTTCTCGATTTATGCGTGTAATCCTTTGCGCAGGGGCCATGCTAATCTTCTCTGTATCGTTCCAATTTTAACGGATGTCCCGAAAGACCTTTTTGAACATTCTTAATTAGGGCTAAGCGTCATACGGATGTTGTGTGCGTATGTTATGTGCTGTATGGGCGCAGGTGATGAGGTCGACTGGAATCAATGGTTGGTTGTGTCATGGCAACAAGGAGGTGATGGGTGGGGTTGCCTGTCCGCAGAGAGATTTCACTCTGCCACTGAGTGAACTGCGCTTGTTAGCAAGCTTGCCTCGCCATCCAAGCATCGTAGAGTTCTACGGCCACCACATCTTTACTGATTATTATGGGATGACCTCGGGGCAGGAAAGGTGTAGTTCAGCACCAGAGACGCAGAACAATGGCCGAGTGGCATATGGCCTGATGTTGTTCATGGAGTATGTTGCCGGCGGGTCTTTGGAGGTATGGTCATCTTCTTTCCTCCCGAGTGTCTTTTAGTTCCCTCTTCACCTACTGTAGGCCTTGTGTGGCTCGCTGGATGTTTCAGGACGCCTCGTCTCACAAGACCGGAAGCTGTGATGATCATGCAGGAGATCTCTATTTTGGTCATGCGCACAGCATGAGGACCCTGAGTTTGACCAAGTCTCCAAAGCTTTATTTGGGGATTTTTTTTGTGGGAGGTGGGAGGGGAAAGGAGGGTGCAGGGTAAAGGGACAGATAAATTCAATTCATGTCGGAGTTTCATTTCCCTCACCAATGGTTTTAGAGGGAAGTTACTCTGCGTTGGAATTAGAATGACCTGTTGACCTAGCTCAGTTGGTACACCCACAATACAGATGTGAGCTCAAATCCACATGGAACTAGATTTAAAAAAAGAGGCAAGGAAACAAAAAAGAGAATGGCCTGCTGGCTGTTCAAGGGCTCGTGGATCTGCAAATGGCTCTGCTGAAACATATATCAGTTCACTGCTTCTAAGTTCTCTAACCAATGCCACTGATGACCTCCCATAGTTCAACCCGCTACTTAAGGGGCGGCCTCAGCTGAGCTACGTCAAGGTCTAGGTTATGATAACACATGGTCTTCTGACAGACCGACCGATTGTGACTGTGCCATTTGTGACAGAGAGGGGCTGCGCATTTGAACCGTAAGTGCTTATCCCATCAGTGCACCACCAGTAGTGCACCCCCTATATACAAGTGGTTAACAGGGACCCCCACTTTTCAGCTCTTGGGTAACGTTGGTCCAAAACTGAAATCAGCGTTTTGGGGTCAATCATKTTTTTTTTTTTTTTTTTTTTTTTTKTTTTKTTTTTGTGTGTGTGTGTGTGCTGTTGGTTAATATGCTCTGTCCGGTCTGTGAATCGGTGGCAAGTTTGGGGAAGAGTGCATTTGGGTTTTCTTATAAATGGGTTGAGAAATTGTCTGAAAATTTAGGTCTCAGTTAACCATCTCTCACCCTATATCAACTGGCTGTTCGATTTAGTGAGGAGGAAGATCGTTGGGTCTTTTGGATGAACAGGTGGCATGCTTTCTGGATAGATAGAGAACTGCTTCACACAAATTCAATGAGGGGATTATTTCTCCACTGGCTCTCATCCAGTAACAACATGCTTTTTTTTTTATCTCCAAATTTTCAAAATAAAGAAGAGCGTTTTATTGGGCGGTGATTGCAACCGTCTGGATCAGATAGAACTGGTGTTTGAGGATGGTACACGATTCCCAGAAAGACATCCAAGTGCTCTGAATGGACCCAGGGATTTTCATGGAACATGCTTCAGATGTGGCACATCAAACATGCTGCTTGGAAGATATCTGGAGGTAGGACAGCATCTCTGGTAGAGTTTCCTGCAAAAGTGGTGAATCCAGAACAAAAATGGAAAGAGATTGGGTGTGGGGTTGGCAGATAGGGCACATGTGGGAAGAATCTACGATTGAATAGCATATCTTGGAGGGCAGATTTATGGGTACATTTTTTAGGAGGAACCGTTATTCAGAATGCGAACTTTTCCAAACAGATGGCAGGGGATTGCTGAAGGGCGAGGGGATCGGCCAGATCAGATCCACTACTGTGGCCCCCCCCCCTCCCTCCCCCTCCCCTCCTCTGTAGGGAGAAGCTGCTGAAATGAAGTTGCACGTTAAACCAGCAGTACCTCTGAGCCTCTCTTTTCCGATGTGTGATTTTGCCTGGCCCTGAAATCTCGAACTGTTGCGGGGGGTGCGATTTCCCTGGTACTGCCAACCGTTTTCCGCTGGTAGACCAAGCCTTGCAGTGGCACTGGATTAAACAGTGAGTGCACACAGGGTAGGTCGGGTGGTTGAAGCACAAACGAGCAAAGGAGGAATAGGTGCATCATATATGGGCCCAGTGGGTTGGGTTCGTTTGGTATGCTCTCTATCTTAGAGAGGTGGCATCCGCACAGGGTAGGTGGGCGAAGTAGTGTTGGTTGAAGAAGAGACGAGCAAAAGAGGAGGAACAGGTGCATCATATATGAGCCCAGTGAGTTGGGTTATTTTGGTATGTTCTCTATCTCAGAGGGGTGGCATCTGTCTGAGATCTTCCAGTTCATTGAACATAATGCTTGCTCTTTCTTGCAAACCTTGTCCAGTTCTCAGTGTCCTTTTTTTTCAAGAAGATAGCTGGCATGCATCTTACACTTGTTTTTGATTGTGGTGGTGAACCTTTCTTATGGCCCTGTTCTTTCTTCCTTCACTCTCTCTCTCTTAGCTTCCCCTTTTCTTTTGTTTTCTTTCCTTCTTTCCTTCCTTATTTGCTTCCTTTGTCCTGTCCTTTCTTTGGAGCAGGGTTACCTTGCAAGATGCCGTGAGCGGGGGGATCAATTGTTTCCTGTGGCGATCAGTGTCCGGATTGCGAGAGAGGTGGCTAAAGGAATCGCGTGGCTTCACTCTCAGGGGCTGATTCACAGAGATATCAAGGTAGCCCATCATGGGGATCAGTCTCCAGCCCATCAGATTGCTTTGTGTTCAGTATGCAGAGTAGGGGTGCTCTGGTTCACACCTGTTCACCCCAGTCCGATTACTTGTGGGGTGTGTCTCTCCCTCTGGACTGGGGTGAACAATGGCACACTTAAGTTTAGATGCAGGTGCCATTGTCCTGGAGTCTAGGTTTCTAAACTTAAGTGTGCAGGACAATGGCCAATGCTCCCACTTAAGTTTAGATGCAGGTGCCATTGTCCTGGAGTCTATTTATCGGAGCATTGGCTGCTCCAGTCCAATTTGAGAAGAAAGCATGATCGCAGCCAGGAGAAATGGATAGAGAAGCCAAACGAAAACTACAAATGGAGGCCAAACGGCGTATCTCAGTTGGTTTCACACACAAGTTGCATTTAGGTGGTCGTGGGTTCAATCCCCCTCGGCTGCCTGCGGCATGCTTGGTGTTCACCACCTGAGATAGTTCGCTTGGCCACCTTAGTCGGTCTTGGTAGGGCCCTGGGTTCTCTTAGAGGCCCTAGCTCCTGCTATCCCTCTCTGGTATAGTTGGGTAGGTAATGAGGTATATTGCTACACTTATGGAAATCGCTGATGTGACAAATCTGGCATCCGGGCCATCCGCAGTCCTTCAGGGCCGACGACCCGGATCGAGACGTGGTCTTAAGATTTTAAGATCGTGCGACGATCCATGTCGTCCGCGGTTCTACCGGGTGACAACCAGGATCCGCGGGCGATATTACGATTTTAAGGTCACATAACGATCTGGGCCGTCAGCCCTGTACCGGTTGGCGAACGGCCCAGATTAGAAGTTCGCAACTGAAAGGCCTGGGGAAAAACTGGTTCCAGGTGGGCCGGTCCCCTATCCGTCTACGCTCAGGCTCTTCCCTCTACCCGGTAGATCAGGTTTGCACCCGTATAGATAGGTAGGTAGTGTGACGGATATCCCTACGCTTATAGAAATCACTACTGTGACAAATCTGGCATCCGGGCCATCCGCGGTCCTACCACGCCGACAACCCGGATCGTGATGTGGTCTTGAGATTTTTAGATCATGCGGCGATCTAGGTTGTCAGCGGTCCTACCAGGCTACAGCCAGGATCGACGTGCAGTTTTGAGATTTTAAGGTCGTGCAACGATCTGGGCCGTTGGCCCAGTACCGGTTGGCCAACAGCCCAGATTCGAAGTTTGCAGCCGAAAGGAAGTTAGGGCTGCCCTGCCTGTGGAAAAACCGGTTCCATGTGGGTTGGTCCCGTCTTGGGGTGGTGGTGCATTTTTTTATTTTTTATTTTTTTGTGAGTGGTGTGTAGTTTAAGGCAACACACACTGGGACGGGCACAGTGTATTGTTAACGAGACAACACACTCATGCGGATGCCCGCCTGCCCACCGGCCGCAAGCACACTCTCAAACACACATGGACGCATGCACACAAATGCATGGTAGGGAGACGGTCGTGGTGGAACCTCCTGATGAGTTGGTGAAAGTCCAATGAAACAGTCTGGCACAGTGATGTTTTTTTTGCGGAGTTCACACAAACACACGAAGAGTGGGTAAACATACAAGTGTGTGTGTGTGTGTGTGTGTGTGTGAGAGAGAGAGAGAGAGAGAGAGAGAGAGAGAGAGAGAGAGAGAGAGAGAGAGAGAGAGAGAGAGAGAGATCATGCTCTCCTCTTTCGAGTCAGTCGTTACGGAGTCTAAGAGAGAGAGAGAGGAGGGAGTTTTTTTTGGTTGTTTTCTTTCTTTTTTTTATACTGTTTCTGTTGTGTGTGTGTGTGTGTGTGTGTGTGTGTGTGTGTGTGTGTGTGTGTGTGTGTGTGTGTGTGTGTGTGTGTGTGAGAGAGAGAGAGAGAGAGNGTGTGTGTGTGTGTGTGTGTGTGTGTGTGTGTGTGTGTGTGTGTGTGAGAGAGAGAGAGAGAGAGAGAGAGAAGTGGAAAGCTGGCCCGGGCTCTTTGGAGACTTGCCATTATTCATTGAACAGCTTTGTGTGTGTGCACTAAGACACACCACCTCTGATGAGTTGGTGTGGTGGCTTTAGTCGTATGTAGCAATTGTCAATCAGGACGAAATCAGCTGGCACATTAATGGCAAAAGGGAATCGCCTTCAAAGAAATTATGTTGATGATTTGATCACACCCGCACATCGTGTCGAATCATGTCACATGTACACACCGCACAGGTGCCTCCAAACTTGCATGTGTATGCCGTCATGCTAAGGTACACAGCATTAGGTGAGAGTATTACGACTACCTGACTTGTGTAACCAACATGTGCTTGTGCATGCATGTGCTGACTGTCAGACATGGCGCGTGTCATGTTTGTTTCAATTTATTCCGTTTTTCTGATTTTGCTTTCCATTTTTCATGTAGGGACCAGACCTAGGGCAGGGATGTGAGACACTTTGGCAATGGTGATATATATATTCATGGTTTTCTATATGGCTGTTGAGGCGTTGCACTCATCTTCAACTGGGCCTCTTGGGATACCGAAGGGCATACTGACGGCCATGTATATTCCAGTGAGGAAGCTCATACCGTGCCCATAGTGGTGGTTAGTTTCCAGGTGTTGCAGGACATGTTTCTTTATAATTCCGGTGAGGAAGCTCATACCATGCCCATAGTGGTGGTTAGTTTCCAGTGAGGAAGCTCATACCATGTTTCTTTGTAATTCCCGCATGTTGCACCAGCACAAACTGCTCTGCTGTTGTCTAAGGCTTGTTGCCACCTGCAGGGTGGAATATGTGCGTGCTGGGCATCAGGGCTTCATTGGTCGCTTGAGGGATTACATTATGCAGAAAGCCGTAGGCTCTTGCTCCCAGACTATCAACTGGCAGATGCAAGAGGTCAGCTTGGCCTGCTGTTACATACTTCAATGAGTATGGGCAGAACCAAAGATAGGATGAGCATTTATGCAACGGAAGTCTGATAACGAACTGACTCACATAGACTGACTCACACCAACTGACTTACATGGCATCACTCCACACACATACAATCATGAGATGGTGGGGTCTGGGTCATTCATAGACGATACCCAGATCCCGTACACACATACACAGATGAAAGGTGGGAGGAGAGATGAAGGAGGTGGGAGGTAGATCACACCGATAGGTCACAACGATAGAGTCTGATAGGTCTCCGAAATGGTAGTCCAGAATGTCATATAGCAAGATCAAAATGTCGAGGACCAAAGGTCACCAATGTCGGAGATAACGGAGTCCAGATGTAACCGGTGTCCAACTGTGATGCAGCCGAGTATCAACCTCACCAATCTCCAAGTCTCCAATCAGGTAAGTACCACAGTCTCGTATCACCGAAATCCAACTCTGATCTCTGTCCAACTGAAGAAGAAGAAGAAGAAGAAGAAGAAGAAGAAGGAGGAAGAGGAGAGAGAGAGTGAGAGGGGACTGGCGAGGGAGAGGAGGAGAGACCCTCCAAGCTCCCGATACCTCAGGCGGTAAGAACCGCCGTGCAAGCTCAGTCGCCCACTGCTGCTCCTCTCGCTGCTGCGCTATGCTGCGCTCCTGCTTCAGCCCCTGCGCTAAGTTTAGCGCATCAAAACAGTGCCCTAGCACTGACCATGCCGTGCCGGTAGAGTTCCGGTAGGCCGATCCCCCTACTGAGGCGGATACCGGTACTTATACCGGCGGGCAATGGTCTGGCCTCAATGCTGCGAGGCCAGGCCAGACCCTGGACCGTCCAGATGGACGGTTCAGCCTCAATCGGCGGGCGGCAGCTTCAAGAGCGCCGCCAGGCCCAAACGAAGTGTCGTTTGGGCCTACCCGATGGGTGATAGTCCAAAATCAGGCCTTTAGGGCCTGTAACCCCAAAGGTCGGGCCTTTAGGCCCTGGTGTGTCCCTCCGGCCCTAAGTCGGGTCCGGTAGGACCCGTGTGAGTCGAAGATGTAACACCTGCCTTTGGTTGCAAGCAACTATTGGGGCTGCGCTCAAGCTTTGGGCTTCTGGTTCGCTGCCTACAGGACTACCGTTGACCAATCAATTGAAAACATTTGTTATCTATCTGCCTGTATTGTTGTTTGTGGATGTGTAATGGGTTGCTTGTAGGTGGCAATCTGCATTTTTTTCCAAGTGTCAGTTAGCTCATATTATTTCTACTTGTCCGTTTCCTTTCTGTCGGGTCCTCTCCCGAAGATGGTACCGTCCAACCTTTTGACTGCAGGGTCTGCCATCTGTGAATCAATGCCGCATATGCTTTATCGATGAGTAGAAGCCATGGCATCAGAAGTCTGCCGAAAGTGTTTGCACAACTGTTAACGCCACTTGCATTATCCCTGCTTGTTATGTTATGACTTGTCTTTTCAGAGCAGCAATATTCTGGTGGACGTTGAAGGATGGGATGCAGAGGACACCATTCCTAAGGAGGAGGACAGTGAGAGCACTCTTGATGGGGATATCCAACAGGAAAAGAAGAAGAAGAACAGTACAGCTAATGATGACAAGGACGGTCAACCGAGCTCTACCAGAGGGAATGGCAGGCCTTGGGTAGTCCGTTCTGTGAAGATTTGCGACTTCAGCACTGCAGTCCATCTTGCATCGTCATCACAGATGACGCATGCCAGAGGCAGGGAAGGAATGTGTTGTAGCAGCAGCTGTCACTGGCGAGCGCAGCTTTGTGACACTCCCCCAGCCGATAGATGTGTTGGGACACCGAGATGGATGGCTCCTGAGGTTCTGAGGGCTATGTATATGCAAAATGCGTATGGACCGGTACGCTTTCTCTCCTTGCTTCTCAACTCACCTATACACCCGACCCTGAGTGTACGAGCTTGAATTTTGAATTTTGCCGCGGCTGAAAGCCATGGGCACCAGCTCTTGGAATATTGGAGTGGTACCGGTACCGGCCTCTGTTGCTGGACCTGCTGCCAGAAGATGGAATGAAAAAGGAGGCCGCTGTTTCACTCCTTGGCATCCAGCAAAACACCCATAGGAGAGAAGACCTGCATGTAGCACATTTCGGGTGCCAGATGCAGGCGCATGATCATGAATGGCTGCCTGTTCGCAAAACAAGCGAGCAGTAGTATATAATTTCTCCTTACAGATGAAAAGTTGAAAATAAAATAAAGCAGAGGAACTTATTGCTCTACACGAGATTGCCTGCAAGATCTTAGGGCACCTCGGTTAGTCCTCTGACAGCTGCGCCGCTACATGTTCCACACGAGATTCGTAGTGCGCACTTCCTGTGCCAAACACACGTGTGGATTCCCACAGGACTGCCCGTTCTCCTTGGGCAGGCACTCAAAAAAAAGTTTTTTTTGTCTTTTTCGTTTTTCCTTTCTTTTTGGTGCCAAAGAGGCAGGAGCACTTAACTTTTCTGCGCCGGTATGCAGACACAGAACGGGCGCTGGTACGTAACCTGTGAATCACTGCATACTTGCCTACCGCGGGCGTCTCTGCGCTTTTTCCTGAAGTTTGAGGGCTTTCTGCCCTCATGTAGTGCATGCTCGGCATGTGGCGGGCATTTTGCCATTCTGTTCCTTTGTTTCAGTCGGGTTTTTTTTTTTTTTTGCGATAGCTGAACTTCGTCTGTGCATACGGGCATCTGTTTTCACATGCACGGACTGAAGCAGCGGGCAGAACAACAGTCCATTTGCGTTTTTCTGCTGGGCCCACCTCTTTCTACCCCGTTGCACTGCCTGGCGTTCCCCGAGCCCCAAATGTTTATTGTGGCGACAAGTTTATTTTTCTTCAAGGCTCGGGCCATGTACTGGTAGTTTAAATCACCCACGACAATAGATTTGACCAATCAAGGGCACGCACCGTTTTGGAAGACCATGTAGGCATGCCTTTTGAGAAATGCTGCAGGGATTGGGGATTGCTGGACTTGTGATGCCATATTCACATCATGTTTCAGCCGCATGCATCGCCGAAAGTTTGACAGGGCGCACACCATTTTGATAGATCATGTAGGCATGCCTTTTGAGAAAAAAACTGTTGGGATTGGTTACACCATGTTTCAGCCGCATGCATCCTCTAAAAGTGTTACAAAACAGTCTGTTGCAGCCCACGATTTCTTGCCCTTTTCTCCCTTTCTGCCTATGGCTCACCTGGGATATCTTTGTCAAAATATGCGTTAATGATTTCTCTAGCTACCTGCGTCAAATCACCGGTCAGTTTTGGAGGTGCAGGGGTTGGGCCTGTCACTAGCCAGCCATGCTGTGCCTCCAGTGGCGGCAGTGTCTGTAGTGTGTTTGTGGGTGCGGCAGAGTGACCTTTGTTTCGTGGGGGGGTTGCGGGCTCATGATCGGGTGTGTGAACCTGCAGACTGTGGAGTCTGTGGGTGGGTGATAGGCTGCGTTGATTTTTGCCAGGGGTACCCTAGAATGCAGTGCTTGGTCCTCACCGCGGGGTATTAGCTGTGGGGCAGGGGTTGGAGCGCACCTGCATCTGGGGTTGAGGTTTATATTCACTCGCAGTATCTATGGACCCTGCAGGCTGCCAATGATTTAACCTCTTGACGTGTCGGTGAAATGACACCAAGGATGATCCATCGTAAACTTGCGATTGTGTCATTAGTAGTTGCATGTCGATCGCCTTGCTATGACAGCTGCTGAGAGCATGCCGCATCAGGAAATGTTCCCTCATTGGAGGCATGAACTTGGACGTGGCTGCGACGGGGTTCCCTGTAGTACCACAATGATAATAAAAGGGTTTGAAAGGGAATGAAAGAAAAGAAGAAAACTGTACAGCTCTGTATAGTCTTCTCAGTGACATACTGTAAAGCAGCCTGTGATTATTGACAATCTGAAGGTCGTAGGGTTTTGCAATCGCTTTCGTCTTCCTGCACAGAGTTTGTGTAACGCTTGGTATGTTGTCACACTGTCAGCTTAAACCCGCCATCCTGCACTTTCAAGAGAGAGAGAAGGATCTGTGGCAGCGTGTGTGTGTGTGTGTGTGTGTGTGTGTGTGTGTGTGTGTGTGTGTGTGTGTGTGTGAGAGAGAGAGAGAGAGAGAGNCCTCTCCCTCTCTCTCTCTCGTCTCCACGGATAGCATCAACAAAATCGATGTGTGTGTGTGTGTGTGTGTGAGAGAGAGAGAGAGAGAGAGAGAGAGAGAGAGAGAGAGAGAGAGAGAGAGAGAGAGAGAGAGAGTCATTCTTTTGAATTTGATGCATTTCTCGATGTTCGCGGCTCGCCCATGACGGCTGATGGAAAGACTCCTCGAACCTTTTTGAACTTTTTCGGTATGGGTGATGGAAAGAGTGTGGCTGGTGGGTGCATAGGGGCATTTGAGTATTTGTTCTGCAGGTGTATGCATGCCATTCAGTGCAACTTCCAAGGTATTTGTTTGTCGGCTGTCGAGCAGAAAGTCCGTGTCTGGTGAATTGAGCTTTTGACTCTCCCACTTCTTCCTTTTGAAGGATTGGTGAGCTCATGTGTGTGTAATCACGTAATCACGTGCATGCCATTCTACTTAACTTGAGGGAACATGTCTGTTGGTGGTCTTGCAGCAAGTCGATATCTGGTCGTTTGGCTGTCTGCTGGTGGAGCTTTTGACCCTGGCGGTTCCTTATGAAGGCTTGTCAGATGCCTGTGTCCAATCGCACATTCAGGTGAGATACTGTTACCTGATCTCCGTTGTTGCTCGTTAGCGAGTGGATGTGGAAGGTCTGCTGTCGATCTGTGCAAGAGAGTGGATGTGATGTGGTTCGCACTTTTCTATATCTGGAGCGCTAACTTCTGTGAATGCTGGCTGCAACTGATTGTTGTACATGGTAGTCGGTCACCAATGTGTCTGGTGGATAGATTTGTCAATGATGGTTTATTTTTATTATACCCCATGTCCTCCCATCCCATGTGTCAGTTGGGCAGACTGGGAACTGGCAACATTAACTGAGTGGCTTTCACAGGCTCTAGCGAGTGTGACTGATGTGTAGAAAATTGGGAAGTTAACTTAGTTAAGTGAACAGTTTTTGGGAGGCACATGGGTCAAAACAACAGCCTTGGCCTCCCTTTCGTCCCGTCGGCTGGCAGCAGGTCCAGGACTTCCGCCGTTTCACAGAGGCTGGTTTATGGTACCACCCTCAAATTTCCACATGGTGGTATCGGTGACCGGTCACCTTCGTTTTTTGTTTTTCTCTCCTTTTCTTTCTTTTTCTTTTTCCAGTCCCTTTCAGGCTCGCGAAATGCGTTTTTTTGGTTTGGTTTGTTAATTCACCTCGAGTCGTACTGGTGGTTCAAGGACTCTGTGCATTCACATCTCTGCTGAAGTCTGTTCCAGTTCCGTGCATTGTACGGATG
Source organism: Chara braunii (assembly GCA_003427395.1). Classification (NCBI taxonomy): domain Eukaryota; kingdom Viridiplantae; phylum Streptophyta; class Charophyceae; order Charales; family Characeae; genus Chara; species Chara braunii. The sequence continues at coordinate 3,460,360 of BFEA01000034.1, forward strand.
AACGACAGGTGTTGAATTGTACGGATGAACGACAGGTGTTGAATGTAGGAATGCATGTCAGACATCGAAATTAGTAGTAATGTGTAGTTTCTCCGGTTAAACCACTAGTACCTTTCCCGCATGGGAAAATAGGGAAAACTGGCTGTTTTCCCAATCGCCTGAATTTTCGAAGGTTGGGCCTGACGACGACTGCCATTAATAAATCTGATCGGCAGCCGTTGTTTCGTTTCGGCCTCTGAAAAGGTCGGATGCCTACCCGAGGCCCGCTATTTTCCCAAGCGGCAAAGGTACTAGTGGTTTAAGGGAGAGAACAGGTGAATGCAGACCGGGGGAACAGAGGTGTAGAAGACAGAGAAGTGCAACCATTGGAATTCAATTAAATTGTGAGAGGGGAATGCACTGTAACGCGCAAGATGACAGCGCCCAACTTGACTGCAGTTTAATCAAGAATGAAGAGTTGTCAAATGAAAAGTTGAAAACAATGTGTATTGTGTCCCTTCTTCGGGGCCGTATTGTTGTAGTGTGTGTATTGTATTATTTCGGGTCGCTATTCTTGTAGTGTGTAGAGTCTGTAGACCTAAGATGAAAACGAAGGGCATCAACAGGGAGGCATTCTGTGCAAAACGACTGTCCTCGCTCCTCTTCCGGTGGTGCATTGTCGGTTAATCTTTCATTTCTTTGGGGAATGCTTGGAATTCTACTCAGTAATCTCAATGAAGGCATTAGTTTGAGAAAGGTGGTGTCGTCCTTTAGAGACCACCTGTGTGTTCGCATTTCTGTGAGGAATGCTCAAATTTGAAATTTCCACAATCTCTGCCGAGGCGTTAGGTGCAGAAAGACGGACGGTCATTCGAGTGGGTGTCCCTCCCTAGCAGTCTTTCGATTTCTGGAGTCACGAGTGTCAAACCAGCCGCTACGGCAATACGATTATATTATGAATATCATGTCTCTGTAGTATTTGGCCACTGAGTGATGGTTCTGGTTGTCTTCCCTGATCCGAGTTCCTTCCTTATAACTGGCCCTTGTGAGATAAAGGTTTTTTTTTTTTTTTTTTTTTTTTTTTTTTTTTTTTTGTATGTTCAGTATCTGATAGCTTCTCTCCTAGAGTGTCCTATGTACTGTCGGAATGCGCATTGGAAAGTGATTCTTTTCATTTCAGAGACCGCTGGGAGTGTCCGGCAGCAAGTCTGTAAGCGATTGTGTAGACTCCAGAGAATGACTGTTTCTTGTTGGTCTGAACGATGGAAAAGCGTTGACACAAACTGTGTGTGGTGCTGTTGGGATTTTCTAGTCTGGACAGCGGCCAGGCTTGCCTGTGTCTCTGCAGGAGTGGCTGCCGGGAGCTGCTGCCGAAGGAGCACCGGATCAGATCACTGCGCTGGTGGATGGGGACGAGGAGAAGCAGGCACTTCGCACACTGATAGAGTTGTGGCATGAATGTACAAGAATGTCGCCTTCGCTTCGACCTACCGCGGACATGATAGTGCGCAGGCTGGATGATCTGGACCTCGTCAAGAATCAGAGGGCAACAGCCACTCCCACGTGGCAGCAGGAGGAGGAGGTATCGGGAACGGGGTCCATGGATAAGCGCGTGGAGAAGGGGGCAGAGAAGACGGGAGATGAGGTGGCAATTGTTTCGACTCAAGGCATGCGAGGACGATGTGGGACGACGGACTCGTCAGGTGGTTCTCCACGAAAGAACGAGGCGGCAGTTCCCGTGAGCGTGTTCATTTCGGACCAAGAGACCGCACAGGCAATCGAATCTGTGGCCTGATTCCATTCCACGAGGCCCCGTCGTTGAAATTTGGGAAGAAGCCTGATGATGGAACATAAAGAAGGTGAGGGGGTGATAGCACGGGGGCTGCGTGCGCCAAGGGCGTGGAGGGAATGTTTTGTTTTGTTACTTATTTCAAGTTCATCTGACACACTCCCCCATGGTCCAGGGGGGTGCAAAATTGCAAATTACATTAGAACGGAGAAGAGATTTGTTGCTGTTGTAGGTTGATCTTGCACGATTTAAGCTTTTTTTTTTTTTTTTTTTTTTTTTTTGGCGCAGTTTTTTTGTACTTGCTGGAGGTGAAGACAGGCTGGCAGCCTATTGGTTTTGATGTGGGGACTGGCATGTCGCTTGTTCTTTTCGTGAGAAGGGGGCTTGGATGTAAAAGGGGGGGGTATGGTGGAAGGGGACAGACATGCCGAGGAAGGAGTCAAAACAGCCATGCTCCCACCAATATATACGTCATTGAGGAAAAAAATGGAGGGTGAGACGACCTCCGCTCAATGCAGAATCCCTTTTCTGGTTTGGGAACATGCAGAAGAAGAAAATCGTTTCATTCTTGATGAAGCAATAGTGTGGTGGATTGCTAACCTTAGTGGTAGGCAAGAGTCTGGCTTGCAACGGTTCTGAGCCACTGCCCTTTTGAGCGCTAGAAGGTTGCACATCTCATGTTTTGCTTAGCGGATGGTGAACCTGAACAGGCGAGGCCTATGACTGGAACGGGGCGCCAGGGAGAATGTTTTGAGCGCGCAGCAAATCAGGTCAGCGATTTCTCTGTCTCTTTGCATCGTGTGTGTCTGTTGGGGCGATGCGTGCCCTCTCCCATGGTTTACATTCCAGATACGAGGACTAGGCAAACCCATGTCGAGTGTTCTCCAGCGTTGGGAGCGATATAGTGAGAGGAGATCAAGACAAGGTAAGTTTTTTCTTAGAGGTAGTTTTGTGTTTGTAAGCTGATCGATCGGCAGTGGACAGAATTTTGCAAGGACAGCTTTCTGTGCACTGTCGAAGATTCCGGGGTCGGCCAACTTCTAGGAAGTTGGTGTTTGTTTGGTATTCCGATGCATGGGCAATATTGTGTTTCCTGTACAATTGCAGTAGAGGACAGCAACTTCAGAAGCTCGGGTCCCTGCTATAGCCTATAGGAGCATGCGTCAATGGGCGAAAGGACGAGAAGATCACAAAAAGAGAAGGATTGTATGGCATGGGGACAGGGCTTTGCAACTCTGCAAACTTTATGAAAGGCAACAAGGTTTGTGGTCTCGGGCAGTTAGTCGCTCATGTTGTAAATAGGATTTGTGATTCCCAATTCTTACTTAGGGGGTTGTTACAGTTTTTCCCCTCTTTTTTTTTCTCAGGAACATTTGTCTAAATTAGCAGGTCATCCTTGTTTATTGGGCTTGTTTATCGGGCCTGAAGGAATGTGCCTGAGGGAGTGACACCGAGGGGGAGAGGTGGACGGGGGAGGACAACGGGTGCTTCTGTCGTAACCTACAAAGTTTCTCCTCCTTCCCTCCCTCCCTCTTTGTCTCTCTATCGACCTGCATTGCCCACCACCAGTGTGCCTGTTAGCCTGCTTGCCTTCCTGTCGTATCTCTCTTGCTCCCTCCCTCCCTTCCTCCCTTTGTCCGTCTTCGCCTCTCTCTCTCTCTCTCTCTCTCTCTCTCTCTCTCTCTCTCTCTCTCTCTCTCTCTCTCTCTCTCTCTCTNTCTCTCTCTCTCTCTCTCTCTCTCTCTCTCTCTCTCTCTCTCTCTCTCTGTGTGTGTGTGTGTGTGTGTGTGTGTGCTGCCATACAGTTGGAAAATGTGCCTATGACAAACTGCATCATGAAATGTTTACCTTTGCATGGGTTGGATGCCCCTCAGCCATCCATGGCTAAATCGAGTTGAGAACGACTGGACTCTACCATCTGCCGTGTGTATCATATGTCATCAGGGGTGCTAGAGATTTCTTTTTCAGTGCCCTGTGGGTGTCGGGGTTTGTGGGTGTTGGGCATTTGCCATAAATTTTAATGGGAACAAACATCTTAAGTCTGTGGGCTCGTAAGCTATTTGAAAATTCGGAATCCTCTACTCGGATGTTGTAAACCTTTAAAACTGTGCATTTTGCAACAGTTTTTCTTGTTTCTCTGTTTTTTTTTTTTTTTTTTTTTTTTTTAACCCCAAGGAAGAGCTGCGGACTTGATTGTTTTTGTCTGATTCGATCGGGATTCAACCTCACGCTCTGTTTATTAACAGGTACGTGTGTATACCAACTCAGACACGTAGGCGGGGTCTATTAGCTTCTGTTGGCTATGAAGCACTGCACTCCTTTTTTCTTTTTTTTAAGACATTAATAACAAAGCTGATAATATGCTACCGCATGAGGCTCTTCATGTTTTTTTTGTTTGGTTAAGCTTGCTTTTCTTTAAGTCTTTTTCTTCTGGGACTGGATGACTCTACGGGATCGATCGTAGTCCCTACCTCCCTGCAGCAAGTAAGAGGGAAATTCGCCTCTATGCTTCCGCAAGGTCTGAATAATTATGAAGTGCTGGTGGCAGAACATGGTAGAAAAAGTCGTCTGAGCTGTGAATAATTATGAAGTGCTGGCGGCAGAACATGGTAGAAAAAGTCGTCCGACAATAGAGCCAGGATCATGAAGCACCTGGCAAAAGTGTTGCCACTTTGGCTGTTTGTCAATTTTTCTGGGAACTTGGAAAATTTCCAGAATAATAATAGAATATATCTGATTTCTAGGAAGGGTCGAAAGTGTTTTGGGAGTGCGAGTGCTGCCCGTAACTTTATTGTTCGTATGTGCTATAAGACCCTGGCGTCTTCAGAGAGGTGATTCCGTGGCACATAGCTTGCTAATGTCGCTTGCTCACAGGAGAGAAGAGTTGTGCAGGATGATGGTCCACCCGTCACAGCTGGTGCGCAATGATGGTGGCAGAACTTTGTGTGCCTGACGAGCGGAGCTTACGGGTATTCTAATCTTTGTGGTGTTATTTCAGCTATGTATTCTTGTGGGATTTTTATGTCTCATTTGGTTGTGGTGTTTGGAAGTGTACTTCACGGCAATTCTTGTTGTTGTTGCTTAAGCTTCATCTTTCACAGGAGGTGATCGACAACTTCTGTTTGGTTGACGCCTCGTACTCGACTCGACCCCTGGCTGACATCATTTTGCAATCAGACTCGCTTTCTTCGTCACTTCACATACATGCAAACATATGTCAATCCACGCTGGCGCTGTGCGCCCAGTCAAAGCTCAGAGATGTACAAGTTGAGAACACAGGTTGGATAAAAACTCGCTTCGAACTGGCTATGGCGCCTGAGCGCTGACACATCCTCTGTCCAACACTGTATTCACACAACCGTTTGCACGCACTCGACTCTGGATCTCCCTGGATATCCCACACACACACACTGAACTCCACCTCTAAGCTACAGCGGATATGACTGCTCTACTACTGCTGGCTATGGACGAACTATATCCCTTCAGCCCACTTCAACCTCGGGGCTTCTGCAGACCACCTCGCACAGGACGCCTGGGCAGCGTTTCCGCACGGCTCACGCAGGAATGAATGAATGGCTGGGCGCTGCCTCTTGATTTATACTTCTCTAAGTCGCTGGTCTGCCCTTTTCCACCGGGCCCATGGTGCACACAGACCTTAATGGTACTTGCTGACTGTACGAAGTGAGACTGGGACTGGGTACCGCTGACTAAGCGAAGTTGGACTCACCGCGTGCCCACTTGCCTCTGGTCTGCTGTGAATAACGTGAGAAAAACTTGAAAGGCCACTTCTGGGCCTTCCGGAAGTCTGTGGACTTGGCCTTTCGGGACTGTAGCAGCTACGACCTTGACCTTTCGGAATTGCTACAGCTACGGCCTCTACACAACTATGACCCCTAGTCAACAGATCTACAGATCGAACCCCTACAGCTACACAGACCTACGATAAGCAACAGTCAACTACTAAAACTCGGGTCACGGGCTCAAACACACAGGGGTCGACTCGGTACTGTACACGGGTGTGGTAAGGTCTACCTGGTCTAGGGATCGAGACCTGGGATCTGCATTGGCTACTGCTAAGGTGAAAACCGTTTCAATTTTGTTGAAGTGAATTTAATTATGGTCATCTTGTTGAGAAGACTCCGGATGTGCGACCGTGGCTGCGAGCTGGGACGATGTCAATGGTGTTTAGGTGGAATGTGAAGATAGTGCAATAAGTAAACTCCTTTGGTGCAATAAGTGGCAGCAATAAGTGAATTTAATTATGGTTTTCTTGTTGAGAAGACTCCGGATGTGCAACCGTGGCTGGCAGCTTGTCCCTCTCTTCCCTACCAAGCCCAGACCACTGCTTTGCAGTCTTGCAAAATCTCTGCACATGTTAGTCCTATTCCTGCGTTGCTGTAAGTTTTTTACCAGCCGCGGGCTCTTTCCTTCCGATCAACTGGCACCTTCGGCCGTGCGATGTAAAACAGTAAAATTCTATTTACATGGCACGGCCAACGTTGGGCCGCGTCGGTGTTCTCGTGGTCTGAGTCTGCCATGTTAGCAAGTTCTCGGTTGGGCAATTTTGGAGTGTGCGATGTGAATGTGGTTCTCGTAAAAGACAAATCGTACTGCACCGTCCCGCTATCCGAGGAAATTTTACGTGAGTGGCAGCTGGATTTGTTGTGCTAGGACAAACCAGGCCCGGCAACGGACCCCCCCCCCCCCCCAAAAGGGAAAAAAAAAGTAATAAAAAATATGCGCCATCTTTTGGGGAAGAGAGTACGGGCAGAGGTCATTTCGGATTTCGGCCAAAGGAGGGCCCCATCATTTGCTCCGTGGAGGCCACGCCTTGTCGCATTTCCACATCCCTCCTTGCTACTGGACCCTCCTTCGGTGTGGAACAAGGCGGGATACACAAATAAGAGTAAATTTGCTAACTGTAAGTAGGGTGGGATGAGGCCCTAAGTGCGCCGCAGGCGGTGGTCGTGGGGCTCGAACGCAACACTGCGAATGCAATCATGTATCTCCAAGTTGTCACCTTTACGGAAACTTTGGAAGAGTAAGTAATCCGAGTACTGTTACAAACATGAAAGGGATCTCTTTTAGGTGGTTGGTGTTAAGTGCACCGCAGGCGGTCATGGGGCTCGAACCCACAACCTCCTGAATGGCACCGACGTGCAAAAGAAATATTTGTTTTTTGGCCATTGCAATCTTTGGTGTTGGAGTGAACGAGAACAACACTACTCCTAATTATAGTCATACGGGGGACCTCATAGCAGCCAGAACCGTGTTCACGAGAGAACATGCGGGGGCTGCTCCCGACCTGCAGGTGGGTAATACCGGCCAGGGGACAGCTGGTAGCATCAGGGACTATGCCAACAGGACCAATCCATGTGCCTCCCCTCAGGTCCCCTCCCCTACGACCACCAGCAGACTGTGCTCAATGCCGATGGGGGGATCCAGTGATTTATCTCCAGGTGGCGAGCGCCAAGCATGCCCACGAAAGTACATGAGGCCAATGCGGATCGACCCGATGACCTCCTGAATTCCACTTGTGAGCCTTACCAACTGAGCTAGGCTGTGGTAGGTAGGTAGTGCGAAGTGAAAATTGAGAGAATGTAGCTTAGTTTTAAAACAACAACAACAACAACAACAACAACAACAACAGTGTATAAACGCAATCATGATCTCAAATTCGTCACGGCACGGTGCTTTCAGGATTTGTACAGGTTTACGGAAACTTTGTAAAGAGTAAGCAATCCGAGAACTGTTATGAACGTGAAAGGCATCTCTTTCAGGTTGGCACCAGGCGATCGTGGGCCAAGAACCCACAACCTCCTGAATGCCAGTTACATGCCTGATCCACTGTGATAGCTTTGGGAAAAAAAAAAAAAAAAAAAAAAAAACTGCGAAATCGATAGTGAAAAAAGAAAGAATTAAAATAAAACAAAGTAAATTTCTATGGAAGGAAAATTAAAAAAAGCTGCGAAATTGAAAATGCGAGGACTGAGCCCCCGCAAATGCCCTTCTCGGGCATGCAAATGTTCTCGGGCATGCAAACGTTCTGGGCTCAGGCGCCCAGCAAGCCTCTCGCACGCCCTAAGTGAAGGGGGGCCTGATTATCCAGGCGTGGCCTATTTTGGATGTTTTTTGTATGACGGGTATCAGACAGTTGCAGCATGCCTGTTGGTTACAGTGCAACGTGAGCCTTCCCTGCCTCTTTCCAGAAGCAGCAGCTGCGTCGTACAGTTGAGCCCAGGGCTCATTCGGTTGAGTCCCCGGGCACACACATCCAAAGGGCGACATGTCATGTAGCGACCGTGGACCAATGAGGAAGGAAGGAGCTCCTGCGTCACACGCACGCCTCGAGCCAATGAGATTGCAGCGAACACTCGGAGCCTGGTGGGCTACCTGGACGTGCCCAACTGTATGGCTTCCAGGCCAGTATCTGAAACTGGGCCTGGGCGCAGATACGTGGCGCCAACCTGAAGCGACCAAGCCCCCACAAGCCAGGCCCAGAGCAGGCTGAAGGCAGGCTCAATTTCCAAAAAGGAAAGTGAATGCCCAGGGGCTCGGCATTCTGGCCTGAGCAGGCAATGCGGCCACGGTGCTGCTTTGCTGTGGCGAAGCTGTGCTAACGCCGCTAAGCAGGCAGGTTGGGGTGCACACTGGCGCTTAGAGGTGAGAGAGCGCTGCGGTGGCAGCGGGCGCACGGCGGCCATAGCCGGGCTGCGCATTCAGTGGCAGGTGACTGTGATGGTGGTCTTTGGGTAGGAGGTGAATGCAGAGGGGAGACAGGGGGTGATGAGGAGAGGTGTGAGGTACGTATCTGCTGTATGCTGCTGGTCTGCATTCGTGACGAAGTCACGTACATTGGTCTTCAACTTCGATGTTCCGGTTGCATGAAAATAGATAGGCTGGGTCGGCTGAGTAGTGTAGGCTGGGCACTGGGCGCCAGACAGTAAGAGCGACATTGGATACTGTGTTGGTGTGGCCAGAGAGCATCCACGTTGACATTTGAGTTTATTGTATTGCTCTTATTTGTATGGTATGTTGGTGCATTATGCTCTCTGCTTGGTACATGACTATCTGGGCTACTTCGTGATTGTGCAATTTGGATTTTTTTCTGTCTATCGCTCTCGCTCATGTTCCTTGCGAAAAGAAAACAAGAGAAAAAATTAAAATAAAGAAAAGGGAAATACAATAAATTGTGGGCTTTGCGTCCTTTGCCCTCCGACCCTGTGATCGCTTTGCCATCAAAGGAGAGAGGCTCAATTCTTGTATTGTCGCTTTGCCACCGTCCTGTGCGATGGCGTCGATATAAGCGATGCCGTCGAAGGACGAGGGAAAACAGGGAATTTTTTGAAAAGCGTGGTCGTCGATGAAAAAGAACACCGGTTTTCGTACGCAAAAGTCAAAGAAAAGAGAAAAGGAAAAAAAAAGAGGAAAAATAAAATAAAATTGTGGGGGGATGCTGACAAGAAAGTCGAGGAAGGGTTGGACTCACTGGAACAGTCACCGGAATTTGGGGATGGGGGCGTGTGAGAAATGATGTCGTCGAGGTAGGTAGCCCTGGAGGTTGGCGGTTCGAATTACTGTAAAGAGAAGAGAAGAAAAATAAAAAACGGGAAAAAAAAAAAAAGGAATTGTAGGGGGATGCTGAGACAAAAGTCGAGGGAAGGTTGCAGTCACCAGAATTTGGCAATGGGGGGGTGTGAGAAATGATGTCGTCGAGGGAGATAGCCCTGGAGGTCGTCGGTTCGAATTGCTGTAAAGAAAAGAGAAGAACAAAAAAAAAGAGGGAAAAAAAGAAAGAAATTGTGGGGGATGCTGACATGAAAGTCGAGGGAAGGTTGCAGTCACCAGCATTTGGGGGGAGGGGGTGTGTGAGAAATCATGTTGTTGAGGTATGTAACCGGGGGTGATGCTGACAAGAAATACTGGGATGTGTCAAGAATAATTCATATGGGTAATCGACCCAACTACAATTCTCACCAATCATCCAATGCACCACCGCACGCCCCAACCACTCGTCAGACCATATTCGAGCCGCGCCACTCTTCACAAAACAACGCTCGTGCACTTTCTCATCAGCCAAACACCACTGCACTCTGTATGGGACAAACAGCAGACCAGCTTCCTGCAGCTGTTTCGCAGCTGCCCTCCTCGCACGTCAGCTCCACATCGAACGTCTCCCACGCCTGAAACAGTTGCCCTCCTCGCACGTGAGCTCCACATCGAACGTCTCCCACGCCAGAAAACTCACATTTCCCAAAGCATTACCGAACCCAATGACAAGACCACACCAGGAATCCAATCAACATTCCTTTGTGTCCCATACCGACCCGCATCATCTTGAAAGTTGAAACCCATTACACTCCCAACCAAATCCCACCTGAAACAACACCATGTCCTGCAGCAGTACGCAACGCAGTAGCTGCAACCGAAAACGTATCAAATACTGCAACAAATAGCATCACACATCACTGTGGATGGACTGGAGCAAGGCAACAATCACTGACACGGTTTGCCATCGGATGGCGTAGCCACTACAACTAATGCTCCAACAAACCAACCATCACAGCCCGACACAGCTCATCAGCCATCCGCCCGACCAAAAGACGACTACCAGACGCCATCCGCAGGCATTCCTGCTGGACCATCTCAACAGCTTCCAGTCCTTGTTCAGAACCCCTCACAGACAGGCCTCGGTGCCTGCATTGCCAAGGCTCTGTCATCTCAATCTCCTCAGACAGACACATAGCTTAGACCACGACCTTCGAATTCCAGTTCTTATATGCGTAACGGGGTCCTGCCAGGGGCAACAATCGTCTAGTACATCGAGTTAGCCATCTACGGTGGTTCTCTTTGGGCTGGCTGACAAACTTAAGAAAGTTGAAACAAAAGCAGTTGACCACAACACTCGATATAAACTTCGGAATTGATGTGAGATACTGAACAAGGTCGGTAGGTCACGTATACTAAATTACATGTCGTTCCGCCGCTTCGTTGATGAACCCGGTGTCGAACCCACAGAGCACATCTAGCAGGATTTCTTGCTTGCAAGAGGAGCAATTGAAATTTGAAAAATCTTTCCGGAAGTATCCCAACAGCTTGATTCCAGATTACGGTGACCTTGGTGATGCAGACGCAGTGATACACGCCATCATCGAATCGGAATACCACATGTCTCCGCTCCCAGCCATCCAACGCATCTGCCGAAAGTATAGGCAGTACGTCCAAGACCATGATGCTGCATTCAATCAGATATGCACGACTTGAGTTGCTTGCTGACCAACTGCCTGACAAATGGATGGTGCAAAATCCCTACCCCGGAGCACGTAACACTGACTCTTGCCGATTGCCACTTACCCAGAGAATAAACGTTGGGTTTCTCAAGCATATATATTATATTCGCATGCGCACACGAAAAAGATCATCGGACTCTCTTGCAGCTAACACTGACTCGGCCCGATTGCCATGTACCCACAGAATAACCATTGGGTTTCTCAAGCATACATTCGCATGCGCACACGACAGAGATGATCGGACTCTCCTGCAGCTTTCTGCCATCACGGAACCAAACTCCTCCACATTCAAAACACCAAAGCAAAACATGATCCCAAACATGCTGTCTCCCCCTCGTGCTCGTGCTCCTCATCACGTCCCGGGCAACTGAACAAAATGCCGCAGGACCGTTTGCTATCGTCAACAGGATTGATGCTCTCCACTATAGCAAACGGAACATGTGTTTGCTATCCACAGTTGGTCAACTGACACGCATGTGTTTGGTATTTGTCACTTGCCGGTGAAATAGGGACCGAGCTGATGCTCTCCAGAGTGCAAATGGAGCCAGGCCCATGGGACGAAACTGACACGCATGTGTTTGGTATTTGTCACTTGCAAATGGAGCCAGGCCCTTTTTTTTCTAGGGGAAAGTAGGCGGTGGTCACAAAAACAGAACGAAATTGCATTACGAACACGGTTTTTGCAGTTTAGTCAGGGCCCGAGTTTGAAACGCAGTTCAAACTCGACCCAGCAGAAGGGTCCCGCGGCATTAAGAGTTTGAGACTGCATTCCTGTCAGCCATGTGGGCGGGTCTGCCGCTGGGCTGTGGTCCCTTCGGACAGGTGCAAATGTCGCCCGGTAGACCCGTCCAATGTGCACGCATGTAGGCTGGTAGGCCGGTACCGGGCACCGACGGCATGCCAGGGATGTCCTCTCGCCATCTCTCTCTCTCTCTCTCTCTCTCTCTCTCTCTCTCTCTCTCTCTCTCTCTCTCTCTCTCTCTCTCTCTCTCTCTCTCTTGAGCGTGCCCGCGGTGTGTGTGTGTAGTGTATGTGCGCGCGTGTGGGTGCGTGTTCATATTGGCTATACACAACTCCAGGAAAGAAAGCAGGACTGCGCCAGACTGTTTCGTCGGACTTTCATGGAATATAACACAAATACACACATGTACACACACAACCCCCCCCCCCGCATACACACACATACACACAGAAAAAAGAAAAGAAAAAAAAAAGAAAAGAAAAAAAAAGAACCAGCTGATGAGTCGGGAAAGTCTGACAAAATAGTCTGGCGGGGGTAGGTAGGTGTGTGGGCGGAAGTGGGAGTAGGGAGACGAGCGGACGGAAGAGGGAGTAGAGAGGGGGGGAGAGGCAGCAGCGCGATTGGGCATGAGCGGGCGGCAGCAGAAGCATGGAGAGAGAGAGAGAGAGAGAGAGAGAGGGTAGAGGCTGGGGAGGGAGAGAGATAGAAGATTAGCATGGTGAAAAAAAAGCAAATGTGTAGATGTATCTGATGCAGTGAACGGACTGGATACATTCACACTTTTGTGACATTGAGCAAGAGAGAGAGAGAGAGAGAGATCCCCGGCATGCCGTCGGTGTGCTGCTACTGCCCGTCCGCGGACACAAGCCCAGTACTGGCCTACCAGCCTACATGCGTGTACATTGCCCCGTGGACAGTACCCTAGTGGCCTACGTGTGTGCACATTGCACGGCTCTGCCGGGCGACATTTGCACCTCTGAAGGGACCACGGCCCAGGGGCAGACTCCCCCACATGGCTGACTGAAATGCAGTCTCAAACTCAAGTCGTGGGACCGTTCTGCAGGGCCGAGTTTGAACTGTATTTCAAACTCGTGCCCTGCCTGACTAGACTGCAAAAACAGTGTTCGTAATGCAATTTGCAATTTCGCACTGTTTTTGTTACCGCTGCGGAGTTTCCCTTTTTTTCTATGAGGCACTCCATGATTGTGGAGAGTATTAGCAGCATGGGCCTCGGGGCCTCGGGGGCCCACCTTTTTCGTTCTTTTTCGGAAGTTTTTCCACATCACCATTTATTTTCAACTTTCGTTGAAGTTACCAATCCGTTTTCTCCATTTGTACTTGACAATTCCCTGCCTTTTTTTCTTAGCACAGTGTAATTATTATTTTGCATTTTTCCCAAAAAATAAATAAATAAATAAATGTTCTTCATCAATACCCCTATCTCAGGGTACAACAGCCCAATTGCCCTATTCTTCATGCTTTGCTCACATCTATGTACGTGTACTCTTCTACTGTGCATTTTACTAAAATCATATCCCGAGTATATGCGCCTATTCCATTTTTCCACAAAGCATGGCGAGCAGTGAGGCGTCAAATTCATTTTTTTAACCCCGATGTGCCAACCTTTTCCCATTTCAACATGGTACTGTGACAAGTGTTTAGGGGTACACCAGTCACAATTTTTACTGCCCAGTAACCAATTTGATCCCAAGGTAAAGAATATCATGTAACTCCAAAAGATACAGGTTACCCATCCTATCGTATTTAGCATCCAAAATACAGCTAGGTAAAAAGCATCCCAAGCTGAAATATCACAAGTACCACCTCTTCCCGGTCCATCACATGGAAAACTATAACCGAATTCTTTTTTATCTAGCATGAGAGCGGGCTATGTAGGGATTGCAATTATGTATGTTTTTTCGAAAAACAAGGCGGATAAAAATGCGTTCATGCGAACTTACTCGATTAAGATTCTGAAGTACTGTCCAAATTAAGTATGTCTGCATTTGAGATGAACTTACCAAGTCCGCAAATGATTCAAGAGCTTCAAACACCCACCCTTGGAAAATAAGCCTTTCATTGCCACCACACGATGTGACGGACGTATCGGCAGACGAATTACTTTCATGACAATTCCCAATCTCTACCATACCATCAGTGTTCATGCGCCCACAAACAATCAGTTCCCAAGCGTATAGCCTCGCTCAACAGGTTTTGGGGACTTGCTTCGCAGGAGGCTTGCGGCCAACCACAAATTTATCTTTTACCCCGCCCATCACCAGTCCCATCGTTAAGTCTTTCACAAAAACTTTCCTTGCCCACGCTGTCATTCGGAGCTTCCTGTCGCCCCGGTAAATTGTGTCTTAGCAATGCCGTCTTTTTTACTCCACAAGTTTCCCTCGGCACACTCCTTTTGCTCTGAATTCACCACGTATTGGTACAATGTATCAACAAGTCCTCGATGGAAAAAGCATTGCCATATAATAAGCTTTATGCACGTTTACGAAAAATTATCCGTTTCAAGATATAAAGGTCAGTCACCGCGTTATAAAAAACAACACACGTGTTCGCTGTGACAGCACCTGCGAAGATATAGCGCCCCAGCAGCGGGGACCTACAACATTTTGACGACAATAGAAACTTCGCAAGATGCATCAGCTATGCCAGGGCGGGAGTGGAGCCGTCTATCCGCCTACGCCATGACAACATACCATTTGACGGTTCAGGTTTCCCGCAGCGCTATGGGTACCCACCCGACACGGGTGTTGCATGGGCGAGAACAGTTTCAACCAATTATGCTGCTCAAGCTACTGCTGAAAATGTAGCGCTTGCTGCTATTCCATTAGGAATTAAGTCAGTTGAAGTGAGAATCAAAGGTTTAGGTTATGGAAAGCCTTCGGCCTTACGTGGTTTACAATTAGGAGGTCTTATTATAACCACGATTAGCGATGTGACTCCAACGCCACATAACGGATGCCGTCCTCCTAACAAACGCCGCGTATAATATCATATCAGCATCGAGTGTCTTCTTACTCTCCTGACAAGAGTTTGCACAAACGGTGGAATACGTCGAAGGTACAACGTTTGCTGATTTTAAGGTGAAGTCGAACTTTGTCATGGTTTTTAAGCATCTTGCAGCGTGTACAGACATCCGACTTGGATTACTTTACCCAAGGATGGCAATGGTAAGAGCAGAGTTCGAGCTCCCTCATCCAATATCCTCGGCGTTCAAGAGAGAGATCTGAGAGGTACTGCTGCAGTTAATTGGGCCGATATTACGGTTGTATGGTGTCCACTACAGATTCACAATATGTGTGTGCATGATATGTCCACCTATAACACCAGGATCTTAGGAGCAATTCTGCTGAACGACAATGTCAAGTTTCTATTTAAACATGTTTTGCGACAATTTTGCACTCGCGTCGATATATAAATTTGTTAGGTTATTGCTCTCAACTCTGTATGAGTACATTTGACATGTTTTTCGGCTGAAAATGGTTGAGGTTTCCAACTTATTTGTCGTTGTCTTCTATAATTTATCATTTTGTGTTCCTCGTCTTCCATTTCATTTTCTTTGGAAATGTTCATAAAATTGTGTGAAGGAGATTACTTTTGCGGTATTCAGGGTTACAAAAGTCTGCTTGCGCGTGCTTCATCTATTTGCATGTGCATTGTATCTTCTCTCACCCATGGCACATGCCTGCTCTACTCTCCAACGTTCCAACCTCAACTGTAGAACAGATATATAAACAACGGATAACGACCCCGAACACGTGGATGGACTCACAGAGACATAGATTGGCATACAGGGAGCACCAAGGCCGTTCCAAAACAAAATGTTTTGTCTGCATTACATACAACAACATGCACATAACAATAACGATGGATCTACGTCATCTAGCCTACTTGGTAGTACTATATTTTCTATGAGCTACTGAAGACTACCATACTACCTTTCTTGAATACACTTCCTACCCTAAACAACTCTATAGTAGTTTGAACTACTTTACATTACCCTCAGCTACTACGCATTACTCTACCGTTCCATGCTCTCAACAATTTACTATACTTTCCAACAATATACTCTCCTTATAACTCACATTATTCTGGCGCCCAGCTGCTACTACCCCCCAACTAACTCGCTTTCCTTGGCGCTGGCAGGAAACCGCGATGGCTGCCACTAGCGGCTAACAGCGGGGTCACGCGCGATGGCGGGCGTCGGCGGTGGTTGGCGAAGTTGCCGTGGGCAAGTGGCGATAAGCGGAGGTAGACGTCGGGAAGGAAGGAACGGGCGGACTCCATGAGGAGTGAGGAGAGCGGTTGTGTGTGGGAGGGAACGGGGGCCGGCAATTCCCTCCCTTACTGATTTCAAATCGCGGCCCATCTGGGCCGCCGAATTTTGAGATCCATGACCCAGATCGGTCCCGATTTCAAATCGGTGCCCCCGCTCTGAAAAAAAATTGACCTCCCCCCCCTTTCCCCTTCTTCTATGAGGTGGTGTCGTGCGGTGTCCAACTCGGTGAGACAACCGGCCAGGCGGCCTGCCCCCCTCCTTTCGCCCCCTGGGCCACAACCACGTCCCCAATTAAGCCGTAGGCAGAGATGGAGAAGAGGACAAGATATTGAACATACACATATGTATATAATGTATACACATACATCATTTTTTATTACGTTGTACGAATGCGTGCGTACGTGTTATGTACGCAGTGATTGATAAAAGGGTTACACTCATAGATACATTTACATGCAGTGAGAAGGGGAGAGGGATAAATAAAGAGATGGAGAAAGAGAGCAAGTAATAGAACTGATGTTGTTTCATTTTCATTATTCGAAATAATTTTATCGAAAGCTAATAATATGGATTTCAACCAGTGTCGGTCCCCTGAACGTGACCGGCCAGTCACGAGGGCCGAATTCTGTGAACGGCCGTTCACGAGGTTTTTGTCCACGTGGAGGCCGAGACGATCGGGATCGGGGCGGGAGGGAGGTGGTGCAGGGACCTTCTATACCCCCGTGCCTTTAAAAAAAAAAAAAAAAAAACAGAATGGGGTGCGTGTGAAAAAAATAAAATAAAATGTTCGGGGGGTGGAGGTGGGTGGGGGTTGGCGCAGGCCGGGCCCTGGCAGAGAAGAGAAGCGTGGGGAAAATATATATATATATATATATATA
>BFEA01000034.1:3511508-3528397 GCA_003427395.1 Chara braunii
AAAAAAAAAAAAAAAAAAAAAAAAAAAAAGAGAGAAGGAAGATAAGGGAGGAAGGAGAGGAAGGAGAAGAAAAAAAGGAAGAAGAAGAAGAAGAAGAAGAAGAAGAAGAAGAAGAATTTTTTTTTTCTCATTTCCACTCACCTTCTTGGTGTTTTGGAGATGGAGCACCAACCTTGATGAAGTTTCTCCCTTCTTTGCACAAGTATCACATTGGCTATGGCTTTATCCTTCCTCAAACCCTTCTCTCCTTCCTCTCTCAACGTTACCCAAGCTATGGAAAACTTCTTCCACTATGGTTATGGAGTCCTCCCCTCTAGGAGGTCTAATAAGACTCCCTCTATCCTCTCCCTCTTCCTCATAGCCTGGGGGTTATGGCGGATCACCTCCCTAGGCCAGCCTCACTACCACTAACCTCTAGAGCTCCCTCCCCTAGCTCACAGTCTCCTCTAAGTTCCCAAACTGGCAGGGGTTCCCCTCTCATCTCTCCAAGTGAGAAAAGTGTTTCTATGAGCCCACTTGAGCAGCATGGGCACTCCTCATGCAAATGTGAGTGTGGCGGACTGAATCCTCAGCTTATGTAGGTTGAAACCAGCACTCCGGCCAGCCCATGGGCCTCCCCACGTGCCTTGAGGTGAACCGAGGTACCCCCAAGACAAAATTTCACCACTAGGCCCTTCTGGAGGTACGCGGGTCTTATTTTGGTCAAGTACATGCAGTCCGAGTGGTTGGTACCAACTCGGATTTCCTCTTGGCCTCCTTCAGCCTCTTTTTCATTTTCAAAATGTTGCCGCCTTGGATCCTAATGCCTAAGGGGCAACCTCACTTGAGAGAAAAAAACCTAGTGGTCTTTTTTCTCAAATTTTCCAGTTTCTACCCCATTTTTGGTAGGCCGAGGTATTTTCTCATGCCTCGGTGTTATTTCAACCTTGGATCTGGTTGAGATCCAATGGCAACAATATTTTGTGTCACCCCCAAGTAGTCCTTGCTTCGAATTTCAGCACGTAAGTCCATTTTTTTAATTTTTGGTGCATCTGACCCTCCGTTTGGGCCAAATGCACAATTTTTTTTTTTTCTCTCTTTTGTTTCTTTCCATTTTGGGTTGCCGACTCGTTCCGGACTTGGCCGTTTAAGTAGGTCTCCCCAAAGACGGCCATATTCCCTCCTCCATGGAATCCATGGCCCAAAAGAAAACCGGTTATTTCTTTTTTGCTTTTTCTCTCAATTTTCTTTTTTTAATTCAGATTTTATGGAGATATTGCCTTAAGGGTCATATCTCTGCAATCCGGATTGCCCTCCTTAATTCTAGGAGGGATGAGGTCACAGTAGAGACCTGCCAGTCCCTACTATACCAGTCCCACTAGGCCGGCACATTCTCCTCCACTCTTTTCTCCCCTTTTGTCTCATTCTCTCTCTATTTTCTCTCATTTTTTCTTTTTTTTCTTTGATTTCTGATGTGACAAGTGTCAAGTAGTTTTTGAGTCATTTTATAGGTCATGGATCGTCATCCATGGCCAGATTCCGATTCAGTAGTTGATAGTTATACCTCGGATTATAATAATGACACCCCAATGCTCATAAGGGGCCCCATTTTGCCTCCGTTAGTCTCAATTTTGAACCCCCTTTGCTCCGATTTTCTTTTGACAACCTTTTTTTTGTATTGAGCCTCTTGGGGCTCTATTTTCTCATGCCTAGTTAGTCCGAGATATCTCGGACTGCTGGGTCACCCCCCCACCATTATCATTTTGTTTTCTTTTCTCTCACGGTCCTCCCTCTTGACCTCACTAGTGTTTGCACTAGTGGTGCTAATATTTTCCACCGTCTAGATTTTGATATTGACGGTGCCGCTTTGCGTGTCCATTCCTCATGTTGGCTCATTTTTCCTTAGAATAGTTCAAGTCCTCGCCACTCTCCTCTGTATTAGTTCCATTTTCTTGTCCCGCCGGTAATCCCGCCGGCTCATGTCTCATTTTTTTGTGATTTTTATTTTGGCCTATTTAGTTCCCGGCATTGCCCCGGTCGAAGTCCCATTTTTATTTTTGGGCCTCATTGTCCTTGTTGGTTACAATATCCCTTCCTCAAGTGCCTCATTGTGCCGATTATTCTTGGCCGCGAGATCTCATCTCACAGTTACCGTTTACCGTCTCTATCTGCCTCATGCCGAAATCACTCTTTTCTAGTCCTTTGTCATGGCTCATTTTTCCCTTGGCCTAGGCATCCTTATGCAATCTGTTATCTCTCGGACTGCAGCTGTGGTCATTTTCTTAGTCCCATAGCCCCACAACTTACCCCAAACTGAAAGAAAATTAAGCGCTCAATTTTCAAGTGCATATGGACTCAATATTGGCTCCGGATGCATCGAAAACATGTGTTTTTCCTTCCCCGTCCAATCCGTTGAATCTTGGTTGCATGGGGCCTTGATTTTTCTTGATTTTCTCTGCAAAATCAAGATAAAATCAATGCCCTTTGCAACCGTCATATTCCAGAATGTATCTGGTCACGGATGCATCTCCCTAAGTGACCGTTTTTTACCGTTAAGACTTTTTTTTTTTCTTTTTTTTTTCTTTTTTTTTCTTTTTTTTTTTTTTTCTCCTTTCTTGGACAGTAGGGGTCTACTAGTCCCTACTTGGGACAGTCCTTACTGACGGCCAACTCACTCACTCCCTCTCACTTTTTTTATCTTATTTTCCCACATTTTCTTTTCTTTTCTTTCTTTTCCTAGCATGTCAAGTGTCAAGTGGTTGTTAAGGCCCTTTTCTAGGCCCTTCCTCTTAGTTTTGACCCTCCCTATGCCCATGGTGCAGCCCGTTATATCTCATACTGCAATAATGGTTTCCTCATGCCCATGGGAGCTATCGTTTACCTCTATTTCTCTCCCACAGTAGCCCCTCCTACTCCAATTTTCTCCCGGAGGCCTATTTTTCACATGGAGTCTCTTTTGACTCAATTTTCTTGAGGGAGGTTGATCCCAAATTTTTCAGATTGCTCCCATGCCTCCCACTTCATGATTCTTTACTTTTTCTTTTTCTTTTGGCCTTCATGTTTGCTGCTAATATTTTTGGCCGTTAAGATCTCGATCTTGACGGTGCATCTTGTTTTAATTATTTTTCCCTCACGCCGCTCCGCCGTTTCTTCTTGAGATCTTCACGTGTCCGCGCTACTTGTCCCGTCGGTGGTCCCCGACGCTTTGTCCCGCCGGTGGTCCCCGACACTTTATCCCGCCAGTGGTCCCCGACACTTTGTCCCGCCGGTGGTTTTCAACACTTTGTCTCGCCGGTGGTCCTCGACACTTTGTCCCGACGGTGGTTCCCGACACTTTGTCCCACCGGTGGTCCCCGACACTTTGTCCCGTCGGTGGTTCCCGACATATTTTGTCCCGGACACCATTATTTTTACTTAGTCACGCGCGGTCCCTGGTGTCTTTCCTCAAGATGTCCCATGTTCTTTTGGCATCCACCGCCCTACGGTGGCCCCTTTTCCGTGCCTTTCTCAGGCCTTGCGTGCGCCGGTTTCTCCGGCTACAGGGCCTCCAATCTGCGGTTTCCGCTAATTGTCATAGTCGGCCCCCACGTTGGGCCCTTATCTTCTAGCGTCATGCGGCCACCGGTTCGTTCACCCCTCGGCTCCCTTATTCTATTGTCATGTGTCACGCCGCACTTGCTAAGTTAACGGACCCTCGGGTCCTTGTCATGCCGAATTCAGATGGCCCTCCGGCCCCATGCTACGTTCCTATGCGTTCGTGTCCCGTTCGTTACTTACTTGTTGTTGCCGGTTCTTTCTCCCTGCGGTACTCAGCCCAGAGCGTCACTCCTCCTGGTGGTCTCGTCCTAGTCCTTTGTATTTTTTTTTTCTCTTATCTCCTTACTCCAGATTTCTCTGTCGTGCACAACTTGGTTATGTACAGGCTCTCGAGTGGCGGGATGTTATTCGGAACCTACCGGTCCCGACACCGTCATGCACCGTCTTTACTGAAAATCATCGATAACAATCCTAATCTCGCCATGTAGGTACTCGCGACTGTGTAGTGGTGGGTCCACGTGGACCCTGTACGCAACAGCCTCGTTCAAGCGATCATTGAACTCCATCACCACATTGGAAACTAGAAGATCGACGATATCGGCGAGAACGTCTACGCTGACTTCCCACCGATCGGGGATCGCATCCCCAACCTTCGTCGCAAAAGTGACAACATGAGTCAGCAGTCCATGGGCGAAACTGTAGCCGACGGTCAAAAAACACAAGCAAGTGGGGCCGTTTTTATGAACCTCAAAGTGCCTCACCTTATGACGCGTCACGCTGTTGACGAACTCGAATGCCTGTTCATAGTCGTTGATCTACAGTGTCTCATCTCGTAGAAAATAATTGTTCGCCCCAAGATCCGCTCTCTGAGTGCGATGACGACGTCCATAATCTCCCCTAACATCGTATTTCCTGGGAACGACTTCATCTTGATCCCTTCGTGCAAGGCAAAGCAATCAGCGGCCGTTCCTAAACTGCCACGTATCCTTTGTATGCACGCCGACCTTCACCGCTCGTCCCACACAAACCCACCACCTCTTCTGCAATGACCACCCCGACTACCCGCCTGGGTAGACTATCGTACACGCAACGACTGACAATCATCACCCAAACATCACATGGACCATCAATGAATGATGCCAATCATCGCCTCACATCCCTGTTTTTATAGGCTTGAATGATAATGAGTTCATCGAGGCCCGTTGTCAGAATGAAAGGATCCCCGTCAAACACAAGCGTCAATCGACGGATAGATTGCGTGCGCCATTGAAAGAACCGCAAAAATGCACATCTAAAAAAAAAAAAAAAAAAAAAAAAATTCATGAAATCGGAGAATATAAATGTATACAACGGTGAAACCACACAGAACAATCGGATCGTCATAGCGGTGGAAGGTGAAAGTGAATCGTCATGGTCTTCCACATGACAAGGACGCACATCATCGCTAGCGGGACAATGGGAACCCTATCTTCAGCAAAGCGTCGCAAAGCATCCGCTGCCTGACGTCCAGCACCTCGCATTGCCTTTTCTGCGCCATCGCCTCACGTTCCATTATATCACATTGTCGCTGAAGAACCTCACATTGGCGTTTGCTTGCGCGGTCCATAGAATCTACGACGACAATGGAGTGGGTCTTCATGATATCTGTCACAAACTTGAACGCGGGTTGGGGTGCGTTCTTCCTTTTCCCTTGAGATGCAGCACCGGACGATCGGCTAGTACAATACCCATTACCGCCTTCCCCTTCACCATTTTCACTGGCGGGGGTCTCGCCTGTCACCGTCGGTCCGCGAACATGGATGTGGTCCCCTTGCTGGAACTGCTGAGGTTGAGGGATGCCCGAGTCCGCCAGATTAGGCGGATGTATAGCCTGGTTGTCTTGTTGCACCCGTCGATGGTATCATACAATATCCGGTCCATCGTGAACTTGTACCCTTCGTCCTTGTTGTTATTTCGACGTGAGTGTGAAAAACGATTGCAAATCCGACTCCTTCTCTCTCTCAAGCACTTTCTTGTAATGGCCATTACGTTCTCCCACCTCTTCATCGCGATCCCATACGAGTGCATTTTCCGAAATCTCAGCCCAAAAGGAGTTTCACCATTTCCATATTCGATTTGAGGTCGGGCAGTCGTACCAAAGATGAGGGGTAGATTCAAATGCCCAGTTGCATCTTTTACAAACAAGATCAATCCTCAACCCCCTTTGTGTCAGATTGACCGCTGACGGGGTGGCCAACAGAGAAAGCAACCAAAGATTAATTGTCAGTCGTGGACTGGAGGCTTGTGGTAGTTGTTGCCAACACTTGAGAACGACTTTCGTAACTCTTGATTTCTCACAGTCCAATACCTGACTCCATTTGGCACCCGCCGTCTCGATAGGAGAACGACCAGAATTGTTAGATAGGAGAACCTGCCCAGTATGAATAATATAATCAATAAGAGGCAGGTTTGCACCTTCCATACCCTCCCCCTTCCATCCACAAGTACGACGATCCAGTTTGATATGGAATAGTGTCTTGCCATACGCAAAGACTTTACAAACCCAATTCCCTTCATCATCACAAGACTCCCAGACTCTTACTTGGGAAAGGTCCGCCCCCAAGGGGGGTGGGCATGTTCCTCCAGTTGGACTAATTGACATGGTTCCGCAGGGTTGAGACCTTCCCAACATTCGAACTCCCTCTTACGGCCGGGATCGTAGCCTGTCAATTTCCAAAACATAGGCGCTGGACAGACTTCCGAGGAAATATACCAAGTCCCAGGGGGATCTACCCCTTCCGGGCTCAAGATTTTTTTCCATTGAGTTGGGATAGCATCTATGATAGCAACCAGCCTTTCTTCCACATACCAAACAGCACCCAACACTTCCCTCAAAGTTCCAGGAGAAGTTCACTGACCCTCTAATATCGTCCAAATGTCTCCAATTCTCAAGACCCCTCTCTCGATCCAACTTTTTTCAAAGTTGTTCCGGGAGGAGTCAGCAGAAAAACAAGTACCATCAACCTGCCTGATTGCATGGTTATCGAAGAGTGGTTGTAACAAAACTTCAGTTTTCGTGGTAGGGTCCAACAAGACATTCGACCTTGACTGTTTCCATGCATACAACACAGCTCCCTAAAATTCAGATTTCACTGTCTATTCTGGAATGAGCTAAGTAACAGGCAAGTCCAAACATCAGAAGGGCGTTTGAGGGACCATTCGTCCGCTAGAACTTCCTCTGCTAAGACAATCCAGTGGGTGACTTCCATAATATTTATCGATTTAATAATCCACCTGACCAACATTGCAAAACTCTTCTTCTGGGGTCAACTAACCCCATTCCACCTTGCTCTTTAGGGTAGCAGAGCAGGTCTCATGCCACTTTCGACATAAAGCTTTCGTCATTCGTGGCAAACGGCTTCCAAATGAAGCGTCCAACCCTTCTTTTAATTGAGGAACAGAGATGTTTGATTATCGGCCGAACTGTTGCAACGAACCAAAGCAAAGATACCAAGGCACAATTAATGACCAAGATTCTCCCATATAAGGATAAATGAATCGCTGTTCCCCACGTAGTTATCCACTGTAAGGAACGTTGGAGGAGGATACCCTTCTGATCAATGTTGCAGGATAGCAGGAAAACCTGAAGGCCCCAAAAGTGCTCAGATTCCTCTGCCACGATGCTTCATGCCCCAATTGACGGCAGGAGCATAAGAGGATGCGAGAAAAAACAAAGATTTTGCCAAGTTCACCGATGCGTCAAAGAGTTCAGAGTACTCATCCAAACAGAGTTTGGGCGCATTCATGGACTGAGTCGAATTTCCAGATACAGCAAATAAGTCATCCGCAAGTGCCTTCACTTTGCACTGGGTGCTACCGGCCCTTAGGCCGACAATCCGTTGGTTGAACCGGATATTACAGAGCGAGTTCTCCATTTGAACTACAAATAGGAGGGGGGCCAAAGGGCACGCCTGCCTCAGAGAGCGATATAAGGCAAACGGGATCGAAAAATTGCCATTCACCATTACCGACGCAGTTGACAGTGAATAAAGAGCCACAACCCAGTTACATAAATTCTCACCAAAACCCAGATGCCGCAAGGTCGTCAGAACATAGGTCCAATTCACTCGATCATATGTTTTTTTAAGGTCAAACATTAATATGGACAGGTTAGATTGGGCGTTTTGTACCACTTCCAAGGTCTCAATAGCCGTAACAATGTTATCAAAGATTGATCGGTCTCTAACAAATGCCGCTTAATCGTTGGATATCAGAGAAGGGAGATATCTCCGTCTGGCCAAAATTTTTGCCAATAATTTATAGGAAACATTGAGGACCGATATCAGTCTCCAATTTCTAATATCAGATTTGTCCCTTTTTTTATACAGCAGGGAGATAACACCGTTCCTCATTGACTTAGAGAGGTTTCCGCCCACTAATACTTGACTATAAATTTCCACTAAAAGTTTTTTTATTGAATCCCAAATTACCAAGTAAACTTCCACAGGAAGGCCATCATCACCCATGGCCTTTCCTTTGACCATTGAAGTCAATGCTTCCCAAGCCTCCTCAGTTGTAATCGGACGATCCATATCAAGCCTACCTTGGGCCGACAGCTGACGGAGTAATAATCTCAATGGGAGGAACCTTCAAAGAGATCCTCGGTGATATCTTCCCCAGGCCTTCGTGTGGTAAGGATGTCCTGGTAGTGGGTGGCGGCATAGGCACATAACTGAGATTGTTCTCGAGCCACCGACGATTCCTGATCGAAGGGGTGTTGCAGTTCGGTGATCAACTGTGTGAGACACTTAGTTTTTGGAACGTTTCCCGAGTCATACGATCATAAACCACTATCCTTTTTACCCTCAGGCGTTCAGCCCAGACATCTGACTCGTAAATCTGAATGGCATCCCATTCAGCGAGAAGTTTCCTCCTGATGGGACCCAGACCATGTTCGAGATCGGGTGGTAACTCATACGGGATTCAACGTACTCAATTTTACGCACCAGATATTGTTCTTTGTTCGTTCGGTTAGCGGTTAGAATACGAGAGAAAATATTTAAATGTTGTGAACAAATCCGCACCCTAGCATCCCAGTACTCATCTTTGGATTGAAAAGAATTTTCATTATCCTTCCAATCTGACCAAAACCTCCGTATCCAGTCTACTACTCTTGGGGACTTCAAAATTTTGGTATTAGCTCGAAAATATCGTGGACCTCTCTTCAACTTTTGGACATTTAACGAAGCGACCGCCGGTTTATGGTAGGAGATTGGGTTCAAAGTTTCCTTAATCTGGACTGTGGCATTCTAAACGGATGGTGAAAACAAAAAGAAATTCAATCGTCTGTTGATCGTGCCACCCTCATCTCTGATATTCGAAAACCAAGTGTGGTTCGACTTTGTGGGGTGCAACAGAGGGTAAGGTTCGATCAAATCCAACTCTGACATTAAGACCATAAGGGTTGATACATCACGACCCCCACGGATTTCCCCTTGTTTCTCTATCGTCGTATTCCAGTCCACAACAAGAATAATCTGGTCACTCTTTGTGATTAACATGAGAAGGTCCTTGAAAAAAATAGTACGTGCAGACAAATCTGTCGAAGCATAAATCGAAGCAATTACCCATTCCTGATTTCCCACCCAAAGTTTGACCCAAGCCCATCTGCCCCATAAATCAGCACAAAAATCAATTATCTCCATCGACAAGTCCCTGTGGATTAAGATGGCAACACCACCTCTCGATCAAATTTGTGGGTCTTCCCACCGGGCTCCTAATTCAATAATTTTTTTCTCCGAAAGTTTGTTTTCCTGAATGCAAAGAATATCAACTTTATTAATATGCATCAAACTTTTCATGCGACCTTTTTTGTTCCTACCTGTTGAATCACCTAGTCCACGTACGTTCCACGTAGCCACTCTAAGTCTGCCCATTAGGGCCGGTCACTCCAGCGAGTTGGATCTGGAAGACATCGTCTGGGTTTGCAAGGGGCCAAACCTCTGTTAAATAATGCTTCAGGAAGGGGGAATCCAATTTCCTTTCTCTGCTCAATTTCATGTTCAAGTCGGACAGAAACTCGGTGGATACCGAGGGTGAGACCATGAGCCGACACAATTCCGGTTTCCTACCTTCCACAATCCAGGTCAACGGGAACAACCGGAAAACTTTGTGTTCCAGTTGTTCCAATTGGTTGGGTAAAAAACGAGCATCGAAAAGAGGAACGGAGCACCGACATCTCTTGCCCTCAATATCAACCAATAATTTGGGCATCGATACTTCAACTATACGGATGACAAATTTATTATGAATCAAGGATTTTGCCATCGCAATTGTTGCATGGGGCATGGGCGATTCGGGACAAACAGAGTTCAGCAAGAGGGGAAAGCCCTCCACCCCAACCCATGCAATGAACCAAACCCCGTTCCTAGCGGAGGAACACATCAATAGCAGAACCTTAGACTCTACGAAAGTCTGGCCTTTTGACAAGGCATCCATTCGGTTCCGATAAGATTTTCGCTTACCTGCAGAAGACGGAATAGTCTGAAAGCCAGTAGAGCTACCAGAGTTTTCTTGTTGTAAGTCCACTTGGATGTCCACATGTCCCTCACTTACCCTTCTTTGCTTCCCTGGGGACTCACCACGTATGCGGCTTCCACTAGCTCCTGGGAGACCTCTCCCTGATGGTGAAATCAACTGTTGCATGTGAGCACCTTCCCTGTTGACTGAAGACCCTCCCTGTAAAGGTACCGAAGGCACCCACGGGGCGAAGGCATGCAGATTCGTCATCGAGGGGCTCATCCCCACTTGATAGTACATTGGCCCCATACCGGCTTGTAAGCCCCCGACAAGAGGTGGGGGCAAACTGTTGAAGTAGGCTGCCCAGACGGCTTCAACCGCAAGGACCTGTCCTTGCCTCGAGCCTTGAAGCAGGGCACCCTGCTGTCGAGCCTACCCTCCCGAGGGAGAGAAAATGGGATTAACCCTGATAACAGGTGGCGGCGGGGCATTTGAAGGAACGCCAGCTGGTTGCGCCGTAGGTTGGGATGATGCACCCGGGGCTTGCAAGACCCCATTATAGCTTTGTCTTGGTTGTCGAGATCTGGATGTTGAGGCTTGAGGCTGATTGTTGTTAACACCACCTTGGTCCCTCCGGCCCGTACGACGACAGGTCGTTTCCGTGTGAAAGAAGGAGCGACATCTCTTACACCACTCTGAGTCTGGACCAGCCAGCTTGACTCCAAGAACATTCCCTTGGCATGTTTGAATAGCAAACTTATCTTTCATATCGCTCTTGCATGCAAGGTCAATATCGAACCTCAAGTTTACTAACTTCGGATCGGTGTCGTCTGCCTCGGGCTTGTGTTGTTTGATAATCTTTCCAATCGCCTTCTCAACGTGCACATGAATGAATGGCATTTCGTCCAACGGAATGCCAACAACAACTACCTAGAAGGCATTATGATCCATGAATTGCCGCCAATCTCGAATTTCAGCCCGAGTCAACCAAGGCTTGAATTCGGTTCGATACGTGGTGCCTGCCAAATCGATAAAGTTTGTTTTCTTCCGCAACATCCAGTCGGTAATCTCCTGTGCTCTCGGGACATAGGAGACAACGTTCGGGCTTTCCACTTTAATCCTACCCCTTTTGAATTCTCCCCCAAACACGTCATCCCGAATCCACACATCCTCATAAGCTCTTACTACATCCTCTTTCACTTTTTTTGGCAAGAACCTAGCACCATCCCGAAAGATAACCGTCACCGTTCTCTCTTTTAACCATCGAATCTTAATCTCATCTAGAGAGGCATTAAGAGTAAATTTGACCCCCCTCCCAATCACCTCCATCTCACCAGGGTCTATGTTCGTTGGAAGGATACCTTCCTCAAAACATGCCCTTACCATCTCTCTTACCCTTTCCTCATCAAGCCGATAATCACCCGGAACTTGCACTCTTTCATCCCTCTCAACTTGACCTGGTGGTTCTACCTCCCTTCTTCCGAATTCCTGACAAGTTGCGCCAAAATGAAACCTCCACTTGCCCCCTAAGGGAAGGCTAAGCAACGGAGAACTCCTAGTGTTAATCTATCCTTTCAAAGCATCATAACAACATGCCTGTCGAGCAGGATTGTCGAGTAGGCGACGGTAGGCACTCTAACCGCTGGAAAACTCTCCTGCGGCCATCGCCGTAGGTCCTCGTCAAACCGAGGAAAACTAGGTTTCCACCCGCGGCAGTGAGACCACGGCGGACTCACCCGCCGCCGGTTAGGCCCGCCGTCCTGACGGGCGGTGCTGGAACCGAGTGCTAACGCACCGATTAACGCACCTATTAGCGCACCTCTCACGGCCCGGCCCGGCCAGGCCATATTTCGAACACTGGGGCCCGACCTTCAGCACGAATCTTGTCGGTTCTCCTGCACATAGTCGTACGTACAGGCGATATGTTCGTCATCACAACGCCTGAACCATGCAATAGAAATGGCCAGGATCACGATTGCTTAGCGTAAACATAGCGCCGGGCGATAGCAGTGCTTAGGGTTGCGGTAACCGGCGCAGCGAACGTACGGTCACGTATGTTCGTGCTGAGAAAGCATGAACCGCTCTGTATTTTCTGGGGCAGGTTCATATTTCCTTTCGACTTTTAGCATGAACATGAAATTTTGCCGGGCTAGCCTTGTCCTCAGCAATAGAGATATAAGGCTGCCTCATCCTCCGAAGGCATGAACCTGGTCCTCGGGAAGGCCAGAATCTCGGGGTTCTTAGTAGCGATAGCGCCGGAAACGTAGTTGCTACCTGCAGTGAGGCGTGACCCCTTGCCCGACCCGGCCCCCTTCTGCAGTAGCGCAACGGGCTTACGCCAAGTGTCATTTGGCCGTAGAGAATCCTTTTGCTTGGTTTTCCCGCCATGCGGAATGTGAACGGGCAAATTGGTGGTTTTCGAGTTTGTGCAGTTTGAGCTCGAATCCGTCAGCGAGAAAAAAAAGCAGAGCAAAAGTTGGGAGCTTGAACGGCGCGGCTCGGCTAGAATAGAAGGCATGAACCTGGTCCTCGTGGAGGCCAGATTCTCGGGGTTCTTAGTGGCGACGGAAACGTAGTGCTACCTGCAGTGCTTTTTGTGCATGGTGTGCGTCGTCCGATGGAGTGTCCGTCCCTCCGTGGAGCAGGTTCGGACAGGGAGGGTGGGAACGAACCTGGAATAGAATGAGGCGGCACGGCTGTGGTTCGTCGGCTATTCGTCGATGGTGGGAAGGGCTGATGGGTATCGCTGACGCCCGAATTTCCCGCCAAAAGGATCCCGGTCATCGGCGGGAGGGAAAGAGTCACTCATTTTTCCCGCGCGAAGAGGGGCAGGGAAGCGCGCGAGGACCTCGATACGTGTGCGCATCGCAGCCGCTCGCTGATGAGGTCAGCGTCAATGTTTGAATGGAGAGTAGAACGAAAGAGAGGGGGGAGGGGGGATTGAGTTGCGTGGAGGCGACCGAAAGTGCGCGGGAGATCGGTCGAGTCCATTTTCGAGCTGCATTGTCTGGAGAACGGCAACGCGTGGTCCAAGAAAGCGCGGGAGACAGACTTGGGGGAGGGGGGAGGAGAAGGTAATGTGCCGGAGGACGACACGTCAAAGGACAAACTACGAGGGAGGAGGTGGGTGAAGAAGCGAGAGGAGAAAGAGGAGGCAGAGGTGAGGGTATAAACTAGACCCGTGGGATTAGGGATAATTGTGCGGAACAGGAGCGCGCCGAGCGGGAGGAGCAGACGGGAGAGGAGGAGGAGGAGGAGGAGGAGGAGGAGGAGGAGGGGATATAGCGTGGAGGTCTCCTCCTGTGAGTCGGGATGAAGTGCTAAAAAAGCC
This sequence comes from Chara braunii, assembly GCA_003427395.1. NCBI lineage: Eukaryota > Viridiplantae > Streptophyta > Charophyceae > Charales > Characeae > Chara > Chara braunii. Next base: position 3,524,854 of record BFEA01000034.1, read on the forward strand.
CCCGGGGAAATCGTCCGGAAGAGGAGGCGAAGGGAGGAGGAGACGGAGGGAGGAGGAGCACGAGGAAGAGGAACCCAAGAAGCAAAATAGCGAAGAGGAAAAGGTATATTACGTGTGGATATAATTCTGGAGGATTGGGATACGTCGAGAGAGGTGGGGGAACGACGGCAAGGTGAGACAAGAGTATGTTCCTACGAGAGATAGGAGTGCACTGCTAGGGAAAAGACGGAGGAGGAGGAGGAGGAGGAGGAGGAGGAGGAGGAGGAGGAAAGGTGGGGGGCTGTGAGAAAGGAAAAAGAAGGAATTATTTATTACCCTTTTAGGATAATTCCGATAGATTTTAACAGTATGTCTAATTACGACGATGGAAGATGTCATCTTCTTCGAGTTGCTGATTCCAATGAGGATGCGGCGGGTGAGAGCACTGTGCCTATTATACAAGAGGAGATGACCTTGCCCAGTCCAATGAGGCCTGGGAGGCCGCCAATTCAGCTACCTCCCCAGCAGATGCATCCGATTCCACCATTGCCATCACCGAGGCCGGCGGGTGGGGGGAATGGCGCAGCATCGGAGGCGGCCGTGCCTCCGGAGTGGGCGGTTCTTCTTCTGGGATGTGCACTAGGCTTGGCCACAGGCGCCAGTGTTGTTCTCTTCAATCTCACGGTAAGAAGATTGAAGACGTCTCTCTGCCTCTGTCAGTCTCTCTCTGCCTCTCTCAGTCTCTCTCAGTCTCTCTCGGTCTCTCTCAGTCTCTCTAGGTCTCTCTCAGTCTATCTCGGTCTCTCTCAGTCTCTCGGTCTCTCTCTGAAGTCTATCAGTTTCTTTGTTCTCTCTTGCTATCCCTTTCTGTCTGTCTCTCTATCTCGTTCTCTTTCTTTCTCCATCTGGTACATTACTAGTATCAGCACTTTCTCTCTCTCTCTCTCTCTCTGCAACTCGTACAGTACTAGTGTTTCCTCTCTCTCCCTCTCCCTCCCTCCCTGCAACTCATACGTTACTACCGTAGTGGCAGCACTTTCTCTCTCTCTCTCTCTCTCTCTCTGTGCAACCCGTACATTGCTGATGCCAGCACTTTCTCTCTCTCTCTCTCTCTCTCTCTCTGTGCAACCCGTACATTACTGATGCCAGCACTTTCTCTCTCTCTCTCTCTCACACTCTCTCTCATTTCTTTCTGCAACTCGTACATTACAGTATCAGCACTTTCTCTCTCTGTCTCAGCCGTCTCTCTCTCTCTCTTTTTCACTCCCTCTCTCTTCCCCCCCGCCTCTCTCTTTCTCTCCCTTCGTCTCTCTGGCTCTCTCTATTTCTCTAGCCTTTCTCTCGCTGTCTCGCTTTTTGTACTTAGCCTCCTGATGAGTCGGTGAAGAACTCCGATGGCTACATATATCCCCCGGGGTTGGGGTGGGGTGGGGGCTCCTCTTCCTCTTCCTGACTGGTCAATAGAATCAAGCAGGTAGGTCAAGAGCAACACTAATTGTAGGACAGATTAAACCACCAGTACCTCGCTCAGCTATGGGCCGCGGGCACTCCCGTATACGCGCCGCAGCCCTAGGGGGGTCGGCCAAGGGAAGGCCCGGTCGCTGCGCGAAGGCCGGGCTCCGCTTCCCTAGGAACGACACATAGAGAAAGCAAAAAAAAAGAAAGAAGGGAAAAAAAAAAAACACAAACAAAAAAAAAAACGAACGGACAGAAAGTTGATGTCGCGCGGGGGGGAGAGAGAGAGAGAGAGAGAGAGAGAGGGAACTCGCCGCCCCTCTTTCTCTCTCTCTCTCTCTCTCTCTCTCGTCGCGGCTGGCCTCATGGTACTGCGCCCTGGATAGGATGAGCAAAATCGAATGAATCTGGCGCTATAGCGTGAGAATATACACTGCCATACTTGTTTTTGCCTGAGTGTGTGTGTGTGTGAGAGAGAGAGAGAGAGAGAGAGAGAGAGAGAGAGAGAGAGAGAGAGAGAGAGAGGCGGTCGCCGCCTCTCTCTCTCTCTCTCTCTCTTTCGTTGCGGCTGGCCTCAGGGTACTGCGCCCTCCATAGGATGAGCAAAATCGAATGAATCTGGCGCTAGAGCGTAGGAATATACACTGCCATACTTGTTTTTGTGTGAGTGTGTGTGTGTGTGTGTGAGAGAGAGAGAGAGAGAGAGAGGCGGTCTCTCTCTCTCTCTCTGTGAACCCGTTCGTTTTTTTTTTTTCGTTTTTTTCGTTCGTTTCACTCGAACGTTCGGGATGCCTGCGCCCGGTAGTCCGAGCCTCGGCAGGGGTCGGCGTACCGGTCTGCCGAGGCTCGGACTCTATAGCTGGGCCAGGTACTGGTGGTTTAAGCTTTCGACACCAACAGATGCCAAGTTGAAGAAAGAAGAAAGAAAAATATGAAAAAACGGAAAAAAAAAGAAAAAAAGAAGAAAGAAAAGAAAAAAGAACAACATTTTTTTTTCCTTGTTTTCTTTTTTCTTTTCTTCAGCAATTTGAACTTTTTTGTGACGGTGGCAATTGGTTTATCTGTAGGTTGTGTCACTTGCTTTGTTTGACTGATAGGCCTTCCTCTTCCTCTTCCCTTGTCCTTTCTTTGATTGGATCCCTTTCTCTTTCTCTTGCCTCTGTGCGGTTTTGTTTCCTCCTCCTCCTTTTCTTTACCTCTTTTTTGCCTTTTGGCTGCGTGCAAGTGGGTCCTTCTGACACACGGGGATGGGGCCATCCAGCGCTCAACCTGTCATCCACGTGGCTGGCCTTGTACGTAAGAGGTGTGATGAACAGGCGGCGGGCCTTTCCTTCCTTCCTTCCTTCCTTCCTTCTTTCCTTTTTTTGTTTTGTCTTTTTCCGCCTTTGCGCTCCGATTCATAGTGTGACTATATACAGTGTATATCGTCAAACAGAACTGCCCCGCGTAAACCGTAGGCAGAGAGGGAAAAGAGAGGACAACAAACGAGGGGCTATATATATATATATACCTGCAGCGTGTGGATCCTTCTGCTGCTCGCCGATATGTTTTTACATATAGGTTCATTGATGATGTTCTTACCTTTGATTGTCTGCCACCATCGTCAGCCTTATTGTGGTCTTGAATGGAAGGAGACCACTGCGGCAGATGGCTCGTGCACCTTTTTAGGTGCGATGCGAAACTGCAGACACGAGCAGACGGATCTCTCCGATTGATTGTGTTTGATTAAAAAAGACTGTTGCATGGGATTTTCCTGTTATACGATATCCTAGTGCAACGTCGAACATTCCATTTCATCAGCCTGCAGGTGTATTCACTGGCCAGCTTACACGGTTTGAGCAGATTTGTGACAATTGGCGTGATTTCAAAACTGCCGCAACCATGCTTGTCCGCCGCCGTTTGCTTTCCCGTGGCCATGCTCCGTCACACACTGGCCCGTGGATGGACTTAGTATTACATTCGTGCACGCCAGCGTCGACATCCTATACACAACTCGCCTTACACAATGGTTTCGACGTATGCTTCGCTGGTCCGTGCACCATCCTCTTCCACCCTCTCCCCCCCCCTTTCCTTCCCTTCTTCTTCTCCCATCCCCCCTTCTTCTCCCCCT
>BFEA01000034.1:3540349-3572266 GCA_003427395.1 Chara braunii
AGAGAGAGAGAGAGAGAGAGAGAGAGAGAGAGAGAGAGAGAGAGAGAGAGAGAGAGAGAGAGAGAGAGAGAGAGAGTGTTTGTCAGTGCTGAGTAGGAAGTTGAATTGAGACACATATGATAAATATATGACAATCTATATAGTCACCTGACACGTGCGCACACTATGTTTATATATGTACGGTTCAGGGGGCATATATGTAAATATGAATATAGGGGCCAGCCTCCTGATGAGGTCGCTAACTGGCAGCGACCAAAACTAGTCGGGGATGCCAGTTCCTCGGTCTTTCGGCGCCCACTCTATGGTTTCGAAGAGGACGGAGGTGCCATAGCTGAAGCTATGGAATGTGCTTCATGTATTTTCTACTCTACTGGTTTCGAGGTTGAGTTTCACATATGATCGCTGCGCATGTCACGGCTATGTGTCAAGTGTTTGTTGGTCCTGACTGACTAAGCTTTTATCACTCCTGATGAGTTGGTGAAACTCTGATGAAACAGTTTGTCATGGGCCCTCGTTTGTTGTCCTCTTCTCCCTCTCTGCCTACGGGTTTACTGGGCAGTCCTGTTTGGTGATATATATATATATAAATCTTGTGGTTATGGGCTATATATATATATATGATATATATATATTAATGGTTTTCGTCCTGTAGATCAGCGGGAGGGCTGCTACCATCGCCCGCATCCTTATGACAGTTGTCCTATCTGTCGTGAGGGTCTTACTTAGACGTACCTTGCACCCTGACAAAAATGTGCAGGTGTGCTGAAAAGAGTGTACAAGAATGTGCAAAGGTGGGGAACCCTTCACTAGAACTGCAAAACTGTGAAGAATGCAGTAAAAGGAGAACATAAGTTTGTGTCATCTTACTTTGTTTGTACCCTGCACCCTAACACCCTCAAAAGAAAAGTCCGAAGGGTGAAAATGAAGATGAGAAATGAAGAAGGAAGTGCAGGTGCGCTGAAAAGCGAACGTGGTAGACTCTTCACCAAAACTGCAAAACTGTGAAAGAAAGAAGAATGTAGTGAAAGAAAGAAGATGTTTGGGTCACTTTTTTTGTTTTTTCTCCCTCTGCCTATCGGTTTTCCTTTTCTGCTCTTCTCTTCCTTGTGTTTTACACCTCTTCCTTCACTCTGCCTCTTTCCCATAGCGTGCAAGTGGGCTGTTATGGCATACGGGGATGGGGCCAGCTCACGCTCAACTTCATGAACGTGGCAAGCCTCGTATGTTAGAGGCATAGTGGAGGAGGCGTTAAGAAGACTCAGAAACTGAATGATTTCAATGTGTCTTTGTTTTTGATTTTTATCCTTTGATTCAGTGTATTTTTTTTTGTAAAACACTGAAAGAAATAATAATACTGTGAAACAAAGAATAAGAGGACACTGTTTTGTGTCATTCTGGTTCGTCTGTCTCTTTGCCTGTCTGTCCTTTCATTTTTCTATTCTTCGCTCATCTTATTTCTTCTTCTACTTCACCTGCTTACGCTCTTAGTCAATAGTTCTGTGACAGTGTATATATATATAAATCTTGTGGTCATGGGCGCTACACTGTATGCGTGGTCTTTTGTGGTGAATGTTCTTCCTTTATTTTGGCCTGCAATCGACATGCCATTTGTTGGGGGTGTATGGTGGGCATTCAATGCCAGCTGTCGTGGCAGTTGTTGTACTGAGAATGCTCAGCTAGGCCTTCCATGTGCTCATCCACCTCATCCTTACAATGTATGTCCTCTCTGTCGTCAAGGACAGACTCACTCTTGGACCTTTTCATATCCTCTCCTTTGCCTTCATCTTCATTCCACACTCTGTACTTTCCCTTTGTCGTTCTTTGTTTGTCTTCTCTCCATCTCTCTTCCCTGTGTTTATCGCCTCCCCCTTTACTCTTCCTCTTTCTCACAGCGTACAAGTGGGCCGTTATGGCACCCGGGGATGTGGGCAGCTTGCGCTCAACTTCATCAACGTGGCGAGCCTTGTTGTACATAAGAGGCCGGTGAAGGGGGAGTTGAGAAAAATGAATGGTTTCAGTGTGCCTCTTTTGTTTCGCAAAGTGCGCTCTTTTAGTTCATAGATATGTGACTATATATCGTCACAAACAGAACTGCCCGGTAAACCGTAGGCAGAGAGAGAGAAGAGGACAACAAACGAGGGGCTATATATATATTAAACCGTAGGCAGAGAGGGAGAAGAGGACAACAAACGAGGGGTATCATACATATATATATGGGCTTATATGTATACATGTATGGATACATATACCTATATACACGTATATGTCTGAAGTTTTTAATTGCCACTAGGAAAAGTCGTTTCTGATTCTGACGGGGTTTCATGTGTGTTGTCCGCAGATCAGGAACTCACAGCAGCTGAGCAATAAGGAGAAAGATGAGATTGATTTCGGAAAAGCGGCAAAGCCTATCATCAAGGCCGTTCAGGCCGCAGTTACCCTTGGAACGGGATCTTCTCTGGGGCCAGAGGGACCCAGTGTTGATATTGGCAAGTCATGGGCAGGGGGTCTTGCGGAGATCCTGAAAAACAGCAAGGACCGGAAGGTGGCACTTATTGCCGCCGGTGCCGCTGCTGGTATTGCTTCAGGTGCGGTGCCCATGCTTTTTCTTAACCGTTGGTTGAAATTTCTAGGGAGGAAGGAAATCTTTCATGTTGAAGGCAATCCACCATTTTCCGTTTTCCCTTTCAATGGAAAGACTCGTCATCATTGCAGCCCCAATTGGGTGGTAAGTCCCATCCAAGGCTAAATACGTGCGAGGGACCGATACCGAGAGGGAAGGATAAAAAGAAACTTTGAGAAGAGAGTTAAAGAGTGTTTGAAATTGCAATAAAAAAAAGGAAAGACTCGTCATCGGCATCGTCATCGGAATCATCATCAACATTATCGTCATTGTTATCCTTGTTGTCAACATTGTTGCCGTCATCATCAAACCAGAGGTGATAAGAGAGTGGAATGAACTCTACCGTCATTTGAACACAAGGCACCCGCTCTCTCTCAACATGACACTGTAATTGACTGGTGGGACGTGATAGAACTTATATACCAAAAAAGGGAAAAAAAAGGCAAACTGACTGCTGGGACGTAGAACTTGTATACTCAGAAAAAACCAAAAAAACAGCAACTGATAGCTGGGACGTGATAGAGATTCATAGAACTTGTGCAAGTGTTCAGCCTCCTTTTGAGTTGGTGAAACTCCGAAGAAACAGTCAGTCACAGCCCCTCGTCTGTTGTCCTCTTCTCCTTCTCTGCCTGCGGTCTACCGGGCAGTTCGCCGTCGTTTGTTGTCCTCTTCTCCCTCTGCCTACGGTTTACCGGGCAGTTCTCCCTCATTTTTTGTCCTGTTCTTCCTCTCCGCCCACGGTTTACTGGGCAGTTCTGTTTGACGATATATATGTATTTGTATCAGTGATAGCACATACACTCATGATTATTAGGGTGTGTTGTGTTGGGAGGATGGTAGAGTAGGACACTACCATCCTACTCTAAAATTCTAGGACTACTACTAGTACTCTATAGAGTGCGATCATCTTCCAGCGAATAAGAAGCACGGTCATTATGGCTATGTTTGCGGGACCTTTCAGTCTAGATACAACCACAAAGACCGTGCGTTCTATTCGGCTGACGATGGTAGTACTACTCCTACCTCTACTCTTCAGGGTACCAACCATTACTGTAGAGTAATCTACCCAACGCCCTGTGTGGGCATGTGCTGTGCAATGAACTTGCAGATTCTCAGCGAGCTGTAACACTAACAGGGTCATTTTTGCAATTTCTAAGTTTTTCGGCCGAACCGTTTCACAGGCCTAGTTCCTATGGGTACTTTTCTGTTCTGTAACAGTCTGGACTAGTACTGCTGTTACTTGGGACTGTACACCCGTTTCGTTAGCTTTATCCTAGGTCGGGTCCAGAAGGCTATGAGGAAAGCGTAGAAACAGATCCGGGTCGAGGCTGAACGGGTTCTTTGGTTTTTGGTTTTCGGTGGTGGCCAAGCTGTGATTTGGGTTGAAACAGCCATCTTCTTGGAGGAAGTCGGCCATAGCTGGTGGCCGTGGTGAAACTTGAGGACAGCGCTGAAGCGGGCGCTTCAGGGCTGCATGCGTTGACACGTATCTGGGCTGCATGCGTTGACACATATCTGGGCTGCATGCGTCGGCCATTGCTGCTATTGTGCAGACTTACTCTTTTGGAGATCCAGCAATGCAGGCCATTACAGATGTGTTGCCTCAAGACCCTATGCTCGGCCCTATCGTCAGTAATCTGCAAATGGACCCAGGCTATGCCCTGACTTTAGGCCTGTTGTACACCATCAGTGCGTGGGAGGGACGTTTGTGCATCCCTAATGACCGCAAAACCATAACTCATCTCATTGCAAAGAGTCAGATGCTCGCAATCATTTTGGGTTTCTGAAGACCTATGGTGCCTTGAACCGATGCTTTTTTCTACTGGTCTAAAATGGTTGAGGATGTACCTCCATACATAGAGACATATGAGTTTTGCCAAAGGAACAAGGTCCACAGATGACCTCCTATGGGACTTCTCAAACCCTTGCCCATCCCAGATGCTCCTGGTGAGTCTTTGTCAATTGATTTCACTGATCTTGGCAAGACCACCCTTTGTGGGATGAGACCGGTGATGGTCTGTGTTGATCGCTTTTCTAAGCATGCTGAGTTTATCCCTTTGCCAACTGAGGCAATAGTGCCTCTGATTAGAGAAGTATTCTCTGAGATGCGGGTGTGTGTTCATGGGCACCTGACCTCTATTGTGAGTGACAGAGACCCACACTTCTATAGTAATTAGTGGCAGTCCTATTGTCAGGATTATCTCCACACTACACTTGGCATGACTTCTGGTGGACATCCTGTGGCCAATGGACAGACTGAGGTGATGAACCAGATCTTAGTTCGGATGCTGCGACCTGTGATCACACCGGATCAACAGGATTGCGACAAACATCTGTCCAGGACTCAGCTGATGTACAACATGTCTGTTCACAGCTCCACTGGATTCACGCCATATAGGCTCCATTGGGTTAGGGACCTGAGACAGCCACTCGATGGCATCATCAATAAGGCAAAGCCCAAATTGACTCTTGGCACTGCAGAATTCGCCAAGAGTTATGAACGGGACCTAGAGAAGGCAAAACTAACATGTTTAAGGCACATAAAAGAATGATTGAACAGGCCAGTAATCACCACTTGCCTTCTCCCGCTCATCCAAGGCACTGGGTCTAAGTGAAAAGATCTGAACTGTCAGATGAACATGATACCTCAAGAAAGTTTTTGGCCATGTATTATGGTCCATTATACAGTGGGGGCTGATCCATTTGGTCCTTTTTTTTTTCTTTTTTTTTTCTTTTTTTTTCTAGTCCAGGGTGTTGTAGAGGTTGGTTTCTGGACCCACGACCGGTACCTATCTACAGTCAGCAACTAAGTTATGGGACGCAGACCATGCTATCTTGGAGGATCCCCCTCAGACAGCCCCTACTGCAGGTTCACCAAAGAGCTCCTCCACCAGAGTCTGTCTACTAACACCCCTCCTAATGGGATCCCTTAAGACAGTCCCTTACTGTAGGTTCCACACCGATAACCTCCAGCAGAGCTTCTCCCAATCCAACCCTCCCCCAAAAACGGGACTGCATTCCACCTAAGGTCCTTGCCCCCCCTGAAGCAGTGCCTAAGGTAACCAACACGCATGAGGAGTCTAACCACAAACCCGTACCTGCGTCATTTAGACCGCTAAGTGTATCAGGCAAACCCCTCATATGCCAGGACCAAAGATACAAACACCAGGGACGATCGCTTGGGTGGTGCGCAGGGAGTGTCTGCAATAGCTTACCTGCGTCAGCCCAGGGGGGTATGCAAGTGACCGTGCGTTATGTAAACGCCCGCGGGTGTCTCTGCGCAGAGGAGCGAAGTTTTGAACTCACAACCTCAGACCACAATGCGCATTGACAACCGGTGCCCTAACCACTGAGCCACAGGCCACTTGCCATTTTGTCCTTCCTTTGTCTTAGCTGTACCCCCCTCAGATCAGAACCTACCCTGTCTTTCTTGCATCCAAGTTGCTGCCCTTCACACCCACAGATGGATTCCCAGACAGACCCCCTCAATTCGGTCCTCCTATTCCTGGAAAAGGATATGAGGTCGAGAGTATTGAGGATCAGTGGGGCACAGGCCACAACTTTGAGTACTTTGTCAAGTACCTATTCCAACCACATAGCTGACCGATAGTTTCCCAGGAACTTCTCAAGTCAGCCTTGTGCGCTGCATTGTTTGATGAGGCTGCACAGAAAGGGTAGTTGCCCCGACGTTCACCTCGTGGACGGACACTCCTAGCTTGGGGTCCTTGCTCCGGAGGGTAGGAATGCAATTAACTTGCAGCTTCTCAGCGAGCTGTAACACCAACAGCGTCATTTTTGCAATTTTCTAAGGGCCCTAACCGGTAACTGTTACATGCCTAGTTCCTATATGGACCTTTTTGTAAAATACTGAGTTTGAGGCCCTAACTGGTCTGCACTACGGTCTGGACTAGTACTGCTGTTACTCGGGACTGTAGGCTAGTTTTGTTGGCTCTGTCCTAGGTTGGGTCCGGTAGGCTAGGAGGAAAGCCTAGAAATAGATTCGGGTCGAGGCTTAACGTGTTCTTTGGTTCTTGGTTTTCGGTGGTGGCAAGAAGCTGCTGCGATTTAGCCTTGTCTTGGAGGAAGTCGGCCATAGCTGGTGGCTGTGGTGAAGCTTGAGGAGAGCGCTGAAGCGGGTGCTTCAGGGCTGCATGCGTCAACAAGTATCTAGGCTGTTGGGGTTAGGCGCAGCCATCTTCATCCTGGTGGTGCTCATATCGTTCTTCTTTTAGTTGACTGGTTCATCCTTTGTTCAGGGTTCTGGCGCTGTACTTCCTGAACGGGTGCTGATTGGGTGCCGAGTCTTCTGTGTCAGTTCTAACTGGCGCTGGAAGTAGGGAAGGGGCACTGGAGGTTTGCAGCTTCAGGTGGTGGTTACCATAGCCAGGGGGGGAGGTAGAGTTGATGTTGGAGGAAGGAGAAGACTAAATTGAATTTGTTAAAGTTTCCTTTGAGATTGTTCAGGGTTATTAAAACACGGTTGGGATGCTTGGGAATTTTTACGTCTGATTGATTGGAGAGAGAGGAAGAGGGAATAAGAATAAGAGTTGGAGTTTCACTTCAATTCTATTTTTGTATATTGAGCTTCCGCCAGGGTTGCATCCCAGCCAACTGCCTACCCCGACCGCCAACCGCTTTGCAGCCTACTGGTAGGGCCGACTGGTCGGTGGTCTGGCGACCCAGTCAACAAAGAGCCATCCACTGTTTTGTTTTGAGGTCGGAGTTCGGGGCTGTACTGCGCTTGCTGAGTACAGGCCTCAATGTTCTGAGAAGTTTCTTGGGAGTTGGGGGGTTGTGGGGGGGTATAGGGGGGGGTATGGGAGTGTTAGGGCGGTTGTGCATGTTTGCGGGGTGTTATGGGGGGGATGTGGAGGTAGGAGGGGGATGGGAGTGTTGGGGGGCGGGGTGCTGACCACCGGCCGACCGGTTGGCTGGTCGGCCCCCGACCAGTTGGGGGGTGCTGACAATCGGCTGTGCAACACTGGCTTCCGCTGTGTACTTCCCTCCGGTTTTGTGTGGATTTGCGTCCTCGAAGTCTGCTGCATCATTGCATGCGTGTATGGGAAAATTTGAATGCGTTTTGGATGGAATTTCAGTCAGTTACATAACATGCTGCCTATCTACCATCATGATGCATTCATGTAACTCCATAATATTTCATCCCAAATTAATGACTCATATGCTTGCTCGTTTTTGTTTTGTTTTTTTGCAGGTTTCAATGCGGCCGTATCCGGATTTCTATTTGCAATTGAAACCGTACTCTTTCCATTGTACGCCAGCCCATCGCCACTGAGTGTAGCAATGATTATGCTGGCTGCTGTGCTCTCGTCGGCGGTATCCAAGGTCGTCCTCGGAGATGCCCCTGCGTTTACTGTGCCAGAATACGAGCTGAAGACGTACGGAGGTGAAAGTTCTGGAAAACATGTGTGTGTGTGTGTGTGTGTGTGTGTGTGTGTGTGTGTGTGTGTGTGTGTGTGTGTGTGTGTGTGTGTGTGTACGTGCGTGTGCGTGCGTGCGTGTTGTCTAACTAGGAGCAGCCTTTTCTTTGTCTTTTTTCACTTAATGTTACAAGTCAAGCCGTGCCGAGGGCAATTGCTGCAGCCAACAACCACGCCTGTGATTAAGAGCAGCTTGAGTCAAATGAATGAACCCAGTCTCGATGAGAAGCCAATCAATAATGCAATACAAGTCTGATCCCAGCGCACATCATGGTCTCCAAAGTCAATCACAAGTATATGCACGTGTTGTGACCCTGGCCAATTTCGAGATACACATCCACCGGAAAGTACAATGCCATCCAATTGCAGAAAGAAATGAATGAACTTGAGAGGAGAAAGAGAGGATTAGAAGAAGAAGAAGAAGTAAGAAAGAAGAAGAAGAAGATGTAATGACAAGGCTCTTCTTCTTCGCCCAACAATCTCCTCCTCCTTATCTCCCCCTTCTCTTATTCGTACAAGAAATAATAATACAATGTTGAATGACTGGTCCAGAATCAATGTCCGAGTTCCTCTTCTACTGCAGGTATCACTTGAGGTCCACCATAGCCATGGCCGCCTCCCCCACTCTTCACTCTCATAGGCCGAGGCTATGGCGGACTACTAGGCCTTGCCCAGATGCCCAAAGGACAACCCAAGGGAGCTATGGCTGCTCTAGCTCAGGCCGCCATGCCCAACCCTGCCTTGAAGCTTCTTGGTGTAGCTCTCCCCAGTTGGGGACTCCCTGCTGCAGCGCCCACCAAGGTGATGAAGATGGCTGCCACCATAGCCAGGTAAGTACCCCTGGCGCTCTTCCCCCTTCCCTCCTTCTTCCTCCTCCTTCCTCCCTCATGTCCTTCTCCTTCCTCCCCAGCAGCGCTGCTCCATCTTAGCGCTGCTCCAGCCAGCACTCCACCAGTGTGTCGCCCAACTTGCACACCGAAAAAGAGGCCGAACTCTCCGCCCGGCCAGAAGATATAGCGGCCTGTTTTGCCTCTTGGGCGGTGACTTCCAGGCCACTCGGCCTCCCAAGCAACCGGTACCTCCTCCCTTTTCGGATATTGCAGACTCTGATATTGCCCGTACAGGCCCTAGACCCAGACTGGTTGGACTGATATCCGCCTAGACCTACCCTACAACTACTGGGCCTCTAAAAATGCCAACTTTGTCTTCTTCTGCTCGGCCTCCGGTACCTGCACATCTACCCCTTCCAGGTGCGGTACCGGCCTACCCGCTACTTGAGTGTTTTTCCCCGCTGCAGCCCCTCAATGTCACGGCCACAGGTAAGTACCGGCCCTGGGGGCCCAACGAACGAGCAAGTGCCCTGACGGGCCACACACATACTCATGCCAACCAGCACTCAGACAGGCACGGTCACACACACATCCAAGCCAACCAACACTCAGACAGGCATGGCCACACACACACTCAAGCCATCCAGCACTCAGGCAGACATGCAGTCCAGCAAGCGTGCACACACAAACTTAGTAGCAAGCGGGAAACTCAGCAGGGCATTCAGTCTATGGGCAAAACTCAGAAATCAGTTGTGTGTTTCAGTCCATGTATGGACGGGTCATCACACACGTGCCAGAAGCCCGTCTCATCAAAGAGGTGCATGAGAGAAGAGACAGAGGAGAGGTTAGACAAAGAAGAGGAGGAGATTTCCAATAATAATCGATGAGACATGTATGTCGCTCTCCCCTTCCCACTTCTATTTCAAGCTTCTCCCCTATCGCCACCTCAGCAATATGCTCCCCTCTGATGTCCCCTGAGATAATCACTGCGCAGATCATAGCATGGCGCCCATCCTCCTCGTAGTAAACAATAAGCTATGGAGGATGGCACAGCTCTTCCTCACCTTCGTGGAGACCAGCAACAGATCACATACATGGATGCCTGGTAAGTCCAGGTACGCTTCTCCTCGACTCTCATCGGTCTCACAGCTCTGACCCTCCTCCTCCTCACCCACCCTCATCACCTACTACTACGGCTATGGCGGCCATGGCCACGCCAACATGTCCGCCCTCTAGGCTGGTGTCCTCCAGCAGCATCTGGCTCCAGCATCTCACACCAGCAATCTTGCATAGCAGCACTTGGCCTCTAGCCAGCGCAAGGCAGAATGTCCTCCCCAGTGTCTGACCATCCATATATAGCGTTGAGTCATGCTGACTCACGTTGACCAGTCCCTGCTTTGACTGCATTGACGATCCAGATTACTCCAATCTCTACGGCCTGAATGCATCCTTGTAGCAGTGGTGCTGTTTCCCAACAGGTACTGGAATCTTCTGGAGATAGACAAGCATTGGTGCACATTTAATCTATGGCTGTGGTGGACTACGGGGTTGACTGACTTTGGGCCTGTTTCTCCCTTACTGAGTTTGAGTCTTGGATTTCCGAGGGTCGGGTAACTCAGGCGGGGGTTCCAGACAAAGGACCTGATACCCCGTGACAGACATTTTCCAGGCTTGGGAAGAGAATTTGACCCCTGAATCTTGACATTGGCCAGAAGCTAGAACCCTCCTTGCCTGTGTCTATGTGGATGTGAGTTGAGTTTATTGCATTCCGTCCGTCTCGACCTCAAATTTCACCACATAAATTTTTCTTTCAGGCACGGTTTCCCTTTAATACATGTTCATATCCAGCAATGATATCAGGTGTAGTAATAGTTCTTTCTTACGGAATCATCTTGCTTCAGATTCTGGTTGACCACTGAACTTCACCTTGTACTGCTTCTGTGGCCTTCCCCTTCCATCGGTAGTGAAGAACCCATGTTCAGGAATCTTTTTGACGTGATGCTCTCCGTCCACAGAAGGTGGAAACATCGATGGCCTATTAGGGAAGTCTTGACCTTCAAAGTAGGGTGGCAATTTCGATGTGTGGAAAACAGGATATGTTTTGAGATGTGGGGCACGCCTATCCGATAGGATGGTCCATTTGCGTTCCCAGTTACTTTCAAAACTTCCCACGGCCCGTAGTAGACAGGTAGCAGTTCCGGTGAAACCCCTTCTTCCAAGGAGAATTCATTTGACTTTACCCATATGTGAGGAACGAGCCCTCAAGGGGCCCTATCAGACATCACATGTTCTGGGCTAAGGCCCCCAGCAAGCCGAGTGCCCGCCCTAAGTGAAGGTGGGCCTGAATATTCGTCAAAGGCCAAAATTTGACACTTTCATATGTGGGTATTCAGGCTCTTGCAGCACGCCAGTTGGTTGAATGGACGCGCGAGCCTCACTAAGCTGCGTCGTACAGTTGGCCCAGGCCTGGACAGTTGCGCCTGGGCACATACGCACAAAGCAGGGCCGATACATTGGGAAGCAGGCCATCGGCCTACGCAAAAGCAGTACTGTTGATGCACCTAACTGGGAGCCCTGCACAGATGCAGCAAACAGCCCAAGTTCGGAGACTCAGGCCGTGCCCAACTGTAAATGGGGCCCAGGCCCTCAATTGAGTCTCGGGCCTGGTCACAGGGTCTGAGGCCCAACCGGAAGCTACCGGAAGCTTCCAGCCAGGCCACACGCAGCATCCAGGAGGCTGCCACTTCCATAAAGGAAGTGAGGCAGCCCAGGCCAGGCATTCTGGCCAGTGCAGGCAATGCGAAAGTGCTGCTGCGCTCTCGCTTGATGCTGCGCTGCTGCCAAAGGCGCTGACGGGGCGCATAGTGGTGACGTGGGGCGCAGGCAGCCATAGCCAAGCTGCTAGGCGCCAGGGGGTAAGGAGGGCGATCGGGTGGTCTTCAGGGAAGGAGGTGAGTGTGGGGTAATCAAGGTCTGACTGAGGGTGGCGAGATACGTACCTGGTACATGAAGAGATGTCGGCTATGGTGTTGACAGTCATGTGCATTGGTCTTCGAGAGTCGAAGTGCGCCTGTTGCGTGAACCAGCTGTAGGTAGGATAGCCGGGTAGAGTAGGCTGGGTGATGGGCACCAGACAGAGAGGGGCGACTTTGGATACTGTGTTGGTGTGGCCTACGGGCTGGAACATTGGCTCGTTACTTCATTGTATTGCTCTATATGGATGGTATCTCGCCGCATTTTGTACTCTCTGCTTTGACACGACTACCTGGACATCTGTGTGATTTCGCAACTTGGTTTTCTGTATATTGTTCACACTCATATTCCTTGCACATACCCAAGCTCCCTCCTTGAATTGAGCTGGTCTTGTATGCTTCTTGGCTTGCTTAATGATCTGGTTGTGGGCTTTCTTAATGTTCTCTTTAACCTTTGTGATGTCTTGTTTATGCGAAACTGCGAATTCGTGGGTTCCTGTCGGCAACCTTTGAATCTGGTCTCATGCATTGCCATCCTTTCCGCAATGCCATCCTTTCCGCAATGTCAGAGAGTCTATAGGTCTCATGCATTGCCATCCTTTCCGCAATGCATCAGGTGTCCTTTCAGTTACCGTATGGCACTGTTGTTATATGCACTAGCTATTTTGGGTAAGTTATTGTCCCAATCCACTTGCTCAGGTCTCACATACATTTGCAGAAGCTGTTTTCACAATCGGTTCATTTGTTTAGTCTGTCCATTTCTCTCAGGGTGCGTACATGAAGATATTATCAGCCTTGTGTCATGAACTCAACTTCTGCCACTATTGCCTTGTGAATCTGACATCTTTGTCATATACAACGATTTTAGGAAATCCATATTCAGAGACCCATCGCATCTGAAATTTCTGTATGACCAGTTTGGTTCTTGCTTCAGCGGGTAGAGGAATGAAAATTGCATATTTGGAAAACCTATCGGTCCTGACATAGGTTAGCACATCTTCCTTCATTCCATGCTATTCGAACGGCTCACGCACATTAGCAGAAGTCTTGTTAAAGCCAAAGTGACCTTCTGTGTTACGACGCTCACTTAGAATTAAGCTTTTCACAGCTTCATCGTGGGGCACACAAATTCTTTGCTCACCTTTGTCTATTTAGAAGAGAATGCAATCAGCGTCCAGGATTCTTTTGCAGATTTCATATTGCATCCTTAGCATATCCAGACTTATCTTCTCCTTGAGTTCACTTGCAATATTGAGACAGGTTATGATAGTTCTGAAGAAATCAGATCGTCGACAAAGAGCATCAACTACTACATTACTTACATTTGGTGATCTTAAGCTCAAAGTCGAACGTATCAATGATAGCTGACCATCGCACTAGCTTGTGAGATAATCGTAGTTGTGTCTCGAGCCACTTCAAGGTTTCATGGTCTGAGTAGACCTTGAAGTGTCGTCCTAGAAAGTAGTGCTTCCATGTAGTTACCGCATGCAACAAGCATACAATTCTCTCTCGTACGTTGAGTTAGCCAGTTTTTCAGAGGGTAGGCGACAAGGCATGAATTCAATTGGTTTGTAACCCATCCCATCATCTTGCTGGAAAACTGCCCCGATCCCATCCGGACGTGCATCAGTTGGTACGACGAATGTGAGTGAAGGGTCAACACAGGATAGTGAGTCAGCGCATACTTTTAACCTTTTGAAAGAGGACTCACAGTCTTTGTCCCATAACCAGATGGTTTCTTTCTTTAGCAACTTATGTATCGGAGCAACTATAACTTTGTGTAATAGCTCGCAAATCCTAGAAAGGAGCAAGTTCAATTATAGTCTTCAGTCTGGGCCAATCTCTAATTGCAACAATTGCAAATTTTTTGGGCCTCAACCGTTCCTTCATCGACTATATGACCGAGGTACAAAACTTCAGCCTTAGGGTTCAGTTTGAAATTACCTCCTCGTAGATTTTGCAGGACCATTCATAGGTGTTTCTCACGATCTTCCAATGTCTTACTGTAGACCAAAATGTCATCGAGATATACAACTATGAATTGATCAAGCCATTCAGGAAACAATTCATTCATTGACCTTTGAAAGGTTGCGGGGGTGTTAGTAAGAACAAAAGGCATGACCACGAACTTGTAATGACACCATACTTGATCCTTAGGAGCCACCTCAATCTGATGGTAGCCTGACTTCAGATCAAATTCACTGAAGTGCTTGCAACCTTGTAGTTGAACAAGGAGGTCATCGATCAGAGGAAGCGGTTCTGCAGTTTTCACTGTTACCGTGTTCAGTCATCGGTAGTCAATACAAAGTTTGAGTTCTCCTTCCTTCTTGGGCACGAAGAGGAAAGGGGCCTTGTAGGGAGAAGAGCTCGGTCGAATCCACCCTTTTTCAATAAGTTCCTGCAAATGTTTCTTCGACTCTTCTAAATCCGGCGGGGACATACGATAGATCAGTCCTTTGGGAATCTTACTTCAGGAAACAATCTCAATCGCGTGCTTGATTGTTCTTTCGGTTACTCCTGTTGGTTTGGTTTGGTTTGCAGGTCCTTATATTCTTCGAGTAGTTTCTCAATAGTGGAGGAGGATAGGGAGTAGAGCACTCACCCACGTTCTTAATGAGTATCATCATCACCTCTTGTGCCAACTTCCTCGTCACCATACTTCGAAAGGCGGGTAGAAAGACATAGATGAGTCCGAACCAGATGAAACAGTTTGATTAATTAATTTTTCTTTTTTGTGATGACCCGACCAAACACGGACTGAGACACACAGTTGATTTCTGAGTTTTGCTCACGGACTGAATGCCTTGCTGAGTTTCCCGCTTGCTACTAAGTTCTGCATGTATGTGTGTGTGCACGTTTGCTGGTCTGCATGTCTGTCAGAGTGCTGGTTGGCTTGAGTGTGTGTGTGACCCGCAAGGGTACTTGTCCGTTCGTTGGGCCCTCAGGGCCGGTACTTGCCTGTGGCCGTGACATTGAGGGATTGCAGCGGGGGGAAACACTCAAGTAGCAGGTAGGCCGGTACCACACCCTGACGAGGTAGATGTGCTGGTACTGGAGGCCGAGCAGAAGAAGACAAGAGTGCCATTTTGAGAGGCCCAGTAGTTGTAGGCTAGGTCTAGGCAGGTACCAATCCAACCAGTCTGAGTCTAGGGCCTGTACGGGCAATATCAGAGTCTGCAATGATGTTTCCCTCCGAAAGGGAGGAGGTACCGGTTGCTGGGAAGGCCGAGCGGCCTGGAAGTCACTGCCCAAGAGGCAAGCAGGCCGCTATATCTCCAGCCCGGGCGAAGAGCCCAGCCTCATTGTCGGTGTGCAAGTTTGGCGACACATGGTTGGAGAGCAAGAGCAGCGCTGCTGGGGAAGGAGCAAGGACATGGAGGAGGAAGAAGAGCAGGAGGAAGGGGGAGCGCCAGACGTACTTACCTGGCTATGGCGGCAGCCATCTTCATCACCTTGGTGGGCGCTGCAGCAGGGAGACCCCAGCTGGGGAGAGCTACACCAAGAAGCTTCGAGGCAGAGTCAGGCATGGCGGCCTGAGCTAGAGCAGCCATAGCTGCTTTGCGTTGTCCTTTGCACAGCAGGGCGAGGCCCAAGTAGTCCGCCATAGCCTCGGCCTATGAGAGGGAAGAGTGAGGGAGGCGGCCATGGCTATGGTGGACCTCGAGTGATACCTGCAGTAGAAGAGGAACTCGGACATGATTCTGGATCAGCCATTCAACATTGTACTATCATTTCTTGTATGAATAAGAGAGGAGTAACGGAGGAGGAGAGTGTTGGGCGAAGAAGAAGAGCTTTGTCATTTGTCTATGCTGGTGTACATCATCTTCTTCTTCTTCTTTCTTTCTTCTTCTTCTTCTTCCTACCCTCTCTCTCCTCTCAAGTTCATTCATTTCTTTCTGCAATTGGACGTCATTATACTATCTGATCAATGTGTATCTCGAAATTGGCCAGGATCATAACATTTTCATCTTTTAACCGTTCTTATACTTAGCTTAGGGACCGACTTCCTCATGCCAGTCCATTCCCAAAATTAAGTCAAACGGTAACTTCTTCTCCACAAGGAAGGTGATCTCATATTAATATTTTCTTTCCCTTCTTTGCGCTGAAGTAGCATTTCACTTTGTCGGCATAGTGGGACACAATTATGGTGCTTTGATCTGCAAGCATCGATGTGATGGGGTTGGATAATTCTTTAACCTCCATTCCTAAGTGCATCTTCTTAATCACTTTCTCATAAATGTAGGTTCTTGTTGAACCCGGATCAAGCAAAGCACCCACAAGTATCCGTGCAACGTCCAAGTCAGCAAGCATCAATTCACCCTTAGACTTTACTTTCTTAGCCCATGAACTTCGTAAAGCAATTAATTCATTCCCAAGTTCATCAAGGGACTCACCCAGTGTGTCTGAACACATTACTCTTTCAGGGTGATCTAGGTGAAGGGCCGAAGAAGAGCCATCCTCTGCCTTCGGAGCTGGACGGTTGAAAGGGGGTCGTGGTGCCGATTGAACTAAGCCTTCCAGCTTAGTAGGAGCAGATGCTACTCTCACTGGCTGCTCGCTTTTGGGTTCTCAAGGGACACCATGCGATGGTGGGTCCCTCAGTGCCACACTTTACACACCGAGTCTTGTCCATTTGATCCTGCCAGGCTTCCTGGGAGATGCCTATCCTTTCCCAAGGCTTCCCAGAAACAATGCCAGGATGAACGGGAAAGGAACACGGCCAACTCTTCCTTACTCCTCCAGTAGTGCCTCCCTTGTTGGCCACGACAGCTGTGACGTCTCCATTTCCAGACTCACCGCTGTTACTCGTCTCACCCTCGTTTCCCTCGAGGGGCTACCTCTCCATGGGCTCATCATAAAAAATGACAAGGAGTTGGTCCTGCCGTTTTTGTCTTCATAGAGTTGTTTAACCACTCTGTTGCCCTGCCTTCACCACAGGGGAATACGCACCTTTAACCTGTGAGGTCATTTGTTTTCTTTGTAGCGCTAGCTCCCTGAACTGTTGATAGTTACACTTACCGGACTTCGCTTCACCGACCAACTGTCCCCTGATAGGCTCAGGTAGCGCCTGGGAAGTAGATCTACAGCACCTGGTCATCATGCATGTTAAGGCCTAGTACCTGCAGCAATCTATCCACCTCCCTTGAGAGCGCTAAGGTCAATGCACAACATTCCTTCATTAACTGAACTATTGACCATAGTGATGATCGATTGTCCATGACAGAGTAGTAATTCAGGTTTCTGAGTATTCTCTGATTGGTTTAAGTATTTAGCCTATCCTTCTTTTTTTTTTTTTGTCCTTCCATTTTCCGGCCCATCTTCCCTCTCTTTGAGTTGGCAAAATGAAATCATCTTTATCCAGTGTGCAGATCACCTGGCCTGTTACTTGCTTTGAGGAGATGACCAGCTCATCTCCTCGCTGTCCATGTTTCTTCTCTTCTTTCCTTGGTGCCACTCACTCATGCAAACCTCTCTGGCTCCCCCCTTCCCCCGCCCCCCCCCCTCGTGCACCCCTCTCCCTAGCTCATCTACCCACCTAACGTCTTCCCCCAAGCCCAACACACGCTGATCAGGAATGCACACAAGCTAATCAATCTTGCAGGTTCTTTACAGTCATGATTACATCTTTGTTGGACTTGTTAATGGTTACGTTTGTTTGGACAGTGTTTCTTCTTGCCCACTCTGCCCCTGCCTTGTCCCCTGTCCAGCATCCAGACGACCCGGAAGGGGAACCAGGCGGGGGCACAGTGGGGGAGAAGAAAACAGACGACGCTGTCAGCAAGGGGACGACCCTGAAGATAACAGCAACAGGACGATCCTGTCACAGTGAGGGACAACCCTGTCTCAGCAACGGGATGACCTTGTTTCAGCAAGGGGCGACCCTGTTTCAGCAACAGGACGAGCCAGCAGGGCAATCCTGAAAGTAACAGCTTGCGTGAATGGCTGGCTCGTAGCAAGCATACCGGTGTCTGCTGAAACCTTTGTTCTTTCTGTTCAAAGGGGGTATAAATCATAATGTTATTTTATCCTCCCATCTGTTTCTAGTTGGATTCAAACTTATGAGCTGTTTATTAACAGTTACGTGTATGGGTACCGTGCAGCTGCATCGTCTGCTGACTTCTGATGACCTTTGTCCTTGGCCCGTCACATATGTTTTTGTGACAATGATGATGATGATGTTGTTTTCAGAGCTGCCTCTGTACCTGATCTTGGGAATAGTCTGCGGTATCATCTCGATCATTCTCACTCGGCTGATTGCGATTTCAACAAGGGTATTCGACTTCCTTCGGGAGCGTATGGGAGTTCCACTTTCTGTGACTCCTGCGATGGGCGGTCTGTCTGTCGGCGTTATTGCTCTTCAATACCCCGGTGTCCTGTACTGGGGTTTTGAAAATGTGAATGAAATTCTCCATTCTCGGGACACGGTTACAGCAGCTGGGCCGAAGCTGATGATGCAGTTGATCGCAGCAAAGATCGTTGCGACATCGATCTGCAAGGGATCGGGGTTGGTCGGCGGGATTTACGCACCTTCCTTGTTTATCGGATCGGCGGTCGGTTCAGTGTATGGGTCGCTCGCAGGGGCTGCAGTTAATGCTGCCATCCCAGGAGATTTCGCTGTTGCCGCGCCACAGGCATATGCATTGGTGAGTGAGTTTGCATTCACGACGTTGGCTGTGGCTTCGTCCAGAGTGCTCTACTCGTCTCCCTTCCGATGCATTTATGATGAGTTAGTGAAACTCCGACGAAACGGGTTGTCACAGCCCGTCGTTTGTTTTCCTCGTCTCCCTCTCTGCCTATGGTTTACCGGACAGCTCTGTTTGACAATATATATGGAAAAAAGAGCCGAGTCCTCTTCCTTTTACTATGGGTCTTATCAATACCGTCTGTCACTTGTGCACAGTCCTACCTACCTACCTACCTACCTACCTGCCTACCTGCCTACCTACCTACCTACCTACCTACCTACCTACCTATCTACCTACCTACCTACCTACCTACCTACCTACCTACCTACTCACCTAACTATCACCTACCTACCTACCTACCGACCTACGTACCCACCTACCTACCTACCTACCTACCAGACTACCTGCTTACCTGCTTACCTGCCTACCTCCCTTCCACTGAGCGAATGACCGACTGACCAATGGACCGACCAGCTGACTGACGGACCGACCAACTGATCGAGTGAGCGAGCGACCGACCGGCCGTTGAATTGCCAGTCCTCCTGAGCCAAAGTTGAGGGCACTGGGAAGGATGAGACAAATCTGTGAGGGGCCTAAAACTGCTGTGTCACAGGACCTGTGCTGAGCCTATCTACGGCCAATGAAAAATGGATCAGGTATTTCCCAGGCTGTTGGGAGTACTGGTGGTTTGAGCAATAACCTGTGGCTGGTTAATGTGTATTTAACCATGTTGGAGAGTTCTCATATGGAGCCTGCAAGACCTGGACACATTGCATGCTCTTGCTCTTTCCGTGAAGCTTGGGAGAAATCTTCATGAACCTGCCCATGTGATGTCAGCATGGAGTAGTGTCGAGTCCCACTAACCATGTGGTTGATACCACTTTGCAGCTGCCCCCCACACAACAAGGACGACACACACAAGTTGAGAGATGGTCCAAATTACAAAAGAAGAAATAGAAAAGAAAAGCAAGAAAGGAGTGTTATGTATCCAGTTGCACTGAATTGTCGAAAAAGAGAGTAGGTGAAATTGGACAGTTACCTAGGCTACTGGGGCCGTCCGGTCATGCAGCACGTACCAGGCGTCCGGGCAAGTCGCTGGGGGGGTCTGACGCCAGGGGTCCCCGAGAATGGGAAGAAGTGGGGTCAATTTTTGTTTCCTTTCTTTTTTTGGGCGGTGGGGGGTTTCTGTGCATGCCCAGAGGAGCCCAAGTCCGGGCTCTTTTCTTTTTTCGAGTGTTGGCTGTCAAGGGGGCAGAAGGGGGGTTTATAAATTGGTCTTAATGAGGCTAAAGGGGTGTAAAATGGGGTGCTTTAGTCTGATTCTGTTATTTTCTTTTTTATCTTCCGTTCCGTGAGGAATTCTGATGTGACCCTCAGTCCAAAGTCTTTTGCATTGCATTGCGATTCTACACAACATTTTTTGTTCCCGGATTCCTCCCCCCCCCCTTATTTTGTGCTGGTGCTGCCCGGAATCCTGCCTGGGGGTCATGCAGGGGTCAGGCACAAGTTGGGTGCCTGGGCGTCTGGAGTAACATCCTAGAATGTTTTACATAATACATACTTTACGTCAAGGCAAAGAGAAAAAGAACTTCAAGGAGGCCTTTTCCCGTTTGCTGGCATGAAGGGAGGCTCGATACAGCGTTCATTGCATTGCTGTGTCCGTTCTGCTGACAGTAGTTATGCTGTGTGCACATTCTCTGTATGAGCTCTGTGCCACTGCTTTTTTTTTTGTTTTCTCTTTTCGTTGGTGATTGTCTCTGCAATTGAAGGCTACTTTTCCTTTTTTGATGTTTTTCCTATTCTGTTTTGTTTCCCGACGAGTGGACCTCAACTGCCAAAGGATTCTCTCTCCCTCACTTGTTTGATCTCATGTCTGCCCCTGCCTTGCCACAAAGGCCACATGGCAGTCTTCATATCTGGTGTCCCTGTTCGATTCATAGTAACTTCATACAAAAGTGCAGGGGTTTATGGGGGGCGACTCACTGTTTGCGTGTTTGTTTTCCATTCTTCAATACCCCTTTGTTTATTCAGGGTGGGGGACTAACTATGGCTGCTTGTTTCCCTTCTTTATTTAATACCCCTTTATTTTTTCTGGGTGGGGGACTAACTGTGGCTGCTTGTTTTTCTCTTTAATACCCCTTCATTTATTCTGGACCTCCAACAAGCCCCTGATTGCACTGTTTCCTTCCTCCTCCCTCGCCCCCCTCTCCCGCACCCCCTGCTTTCCCCTTTCCCTTCCTTCCCTCTTCTCTGACATTGTGTTATGCACAGCCCTCACATGGTTCCACTGGTTTGGATGTTTCAATGTTTCCTGGGGTTACGGACTGCTTTCGAAAACCTGTTGCCTACCTTGATGCACCATTGACGAACACCCCAACTCACGGACACGCGCTGACCCTTTCCACACATGCGACACACATCTATCTTCTCAACAGGTGGGAATGGCCGCCATGTTGGCGGGGGTCTGCTCTGTGCCTATTACGTCTGTCCTGCTGCTTTTTGAGTTGACGAAGGACTACAGGATCATCCTTCCGTTGATGGGTGCTGTTGGGCTTTCCTATTGGTTCGAATCAGCAGCGAGATCATGGCCCGGTATGAAGCTCGAATCTGGTGGTGGGGGCCATACCACTCAGGCATCTGGTGCGGGGCAGTACCGGCGATTGAAAAGTGCTGTGAACACACGCCGTGGAAGGGCCTCCATGGCATGGAAGTCTGGACATCAACTGGATACGGATGATGATGATGACATGGAGCTTTGCCTGTCGGATGGAGCATTTGGTGTTGCTGGTGCAGAAGGCTTGACAGAAGAACAGATGATGGAAGAGCTGAAGGTGAGAATGCAAACTGCAAACTGGTCAGTGATGGCAGTCGAACAGTCAAAAATCTTCCTCGTTACCCATCCACTTGTTGTTCTCTTCTCCTTCGATCTATCTGGCAGTGTAGTTAGGTAGTTACTCTCGGGTCTTTAGCGGACATTCTACTCTGCTTGGAGCACTGCAGATCTGACAGATCAGAGTTGCAGAGCAGTGGTGCTCCTCAGAGTGTTAAACACAGTAGTACCTCCGCCAGTGTTGGGAAAATAGGGAGAACTGCCAGTTTTCCCAAACTCCTAAAAAACGGAGGCCGGGCACAACCTACGGCTGACATTGATAAATCTGATCGGTGGCTGTCGTTTCGTTTCGGCCGTCTAACAGGTCGGAGGCCCACCCGAGGTGCGCTATTTTCCCACTCGGCAAAGGTACTAGTGGTTTGTCCCAACTGCCAAACCGCTACCAAACCAAACCGAACCGAACCGAACCAGTCCCAACCAAACCAAATCAAGCCAAAACAAACTGCACGCAACTAAACCAGACCAAAACCAAACCAAATCAAACGAAGCCAAAACAATCTGAGCGGAACTGAACTGAGCACCAAACTAAGCATGCTGAGCCAACCTGAACTTGGCACCCAACCAAGCCGAACTGCATAATAAGACAGAATGTGAGAAACTACAATAAGCATTCAACTCTGCAGGCGTACATATCTACTCTTGGCGTAGTTGTGTACCACATCTGTGGAGGTAACGTCACTACCACATACCGGTGCAAACTGCACTACCACACACAGGTGCAAACTGCACTACCACATACCGGTGCAAACTGCACTACCACATACCGGTGCAAACTGCACTACCACATACCGGTGCAAACTGCACTACCACACACCAGTGCAAACTGTTGAGCATGGGAGACTCTCAATTGTGTGCGCTAACTCATGCTGTTGCGAACTGTCAAGGAGGCAAGGCTCTCAACTGTGTCCACTAGCGCGTACTGCTACCGACTATCAAGGACGCATAACTCTCAATTGTGTGCACTAATTTCGTGGTCGAGGCTTTAAGGATCACAGAAGTCATACATCTTTTGGCTGGGCTACCAACTGGGCCATCGGGTCAAGGGCCAGGCAAGTTCGCCGGAAAAAAAAAAGAAACAAGAAAAAAATTTAACCTGAAAAGATTTATCTTATGCGGAAGAATAAATTAGACATCTTTTTGAAGTCCATTCTTTGCTCAGTATATAGTATGTACTGCGCCGTCAGAATCCAGAACTTCATATCAGTTTCCAGCAGGGCAAGATTGGCGAGTTGGGCATCCCGGGACCCGGATCCTAAAATAAACATCTTTTGCCTCAGGGTCATATGCCGAAATTCTGTACCATATTGAAAAGATATNCCCCCCCCCTTAACCCATCTTTTGGTAATCGCAAATGAATAGTATTCGCAGCCCTAAGGTTGCGGTATGGTGGGTTGCTGCATCTATCTCAAGGTGGCATGCATTTTTGGGGCGGGCGAGTGCCCTAACAGGGGTATAGCGGGGGCGGGCGACTGCCCTAACTGGTCCTTTGCGTTTTTCCAGAGGACCGATAAGTATTTGCTTGCCACATGTCTACCTTCGAGACTCGAAGGACTGGTCCTACCTTGTGACTGGAGAGGCGCAAAAAGGGGCCCGAGGTCTTGGAAGGGTGGAATTTATTAGGCCGCCTGATCTTGAAGATCTTCCGGTGGCGAATAGGCTTGCTTGGTCACAGGCAGACGGCAGCTTGTTGTAAATAAAATGTTGAGGGTGCCTACTTTGCAGATTTCTTTTGGTCTGAACAACTGTCGAAAAAAATTGAGAAAACTCAGGAACATAGATTGAGAAATGATCTTTCCAAAAAGAAATTGAAAGAAATAAAAACAAAATTTCTTCAGGGAAAAAACAAATGATGGCGAGAATGCATCTTTCCCTCCCTACTGCTACCGGTAGGCCCCCATTATTTTGGCTCAATGGGTGAGGTTCAGAATTTGCAGCCCCACGGCTGCGGTATGGTGGGTTCCTGGCGTCCCGCTTCTGTTTTCGTATCCCTGCAGCTGCTGTATAGTGAGTTCTGGTGTCTGTGTTCACAGCCCTAACACTGCAGTATAGTGGGTGCCCGCATCGGAGTCAAGGTGGGGTGGAGGCGGGTGACCGCCCAAAAAGGGGTATAGGAGGGTGAACGTTTACGATGACTGGTCCTTCACGTTTTTGTGGATGACCGACAGGTAATCCGTGGCAGTACCAGTACCTTCTAAATTCAAAGGATTGGTCCTTGGTTTCCCGTGGACCCTGGTTAATCGAGAATGGGAACGGAGACCTCGGGACGAGTTTTCTGCAGGGTACGTATAACGGCCATGGAAAATGCTCTGCGCTTGTGCCTATGAATTTGTGGGAGTTTTGGGTAGTTAGAGGTGCGCCAGCCGTTTGTCATTTCGAAGAGATGCATGCAGAAAGGGAACGTGTTTCTCTCTCCCTCTCTCTCTCTCTGTGAAAAAAAAAAAGAAAACATGCGCCCTTAGGGCCCGCACCCCCGGAGTAGACATTGTTCCTTGTCCCAATATTGACCAATCGATTATGTGCATCAATAAATTCACCCCCTGCCTCCTGACAAATCCGGCAGAACGGGGAGGGGGACAGAGAGGGGGGGCGGGGGGGGGTTGTGAGTGACACTCGCACATGCTCCAAAGAGACTGCAAAGTTATGCAAATAAGAGAGATGGATGAATGGATGGATGGCGGGGGAGGTAGTGTTATAGGGGGAGGTGGCCCGCGGGGGTGGCGTGGGTAGGGGGGGAGGTTGCGCAATGGGGGTTATAGCCAGGCAGTGAGGGAGATCATGGGCACGACGATGAGTGGGGAACAATGAACGGTGATTGTGCTTCTTGAAGCATGACGAGCAAATAGTGCTTCTTGAGGCTTGGCGGCAACAAAAATGCGGGTTAAGGACGACGGCGATGAGCAAACTACAGTGTCGGACACTGGGGGGCGCAACCGAGTCCCACGGGCATTCAGATTCGGATGCCTACACGAAGTGGCTGTGCCCAAACAGTACTACCAGGCCACAAAATTGCAGCCTTAGATCAACGGCTGTGACGTCCAGATATTGGCAGCACTCCCGGCCTGCCTGCAAGTGCCTGGCTACAACCCCATTTTCAATTTGGCGCTCAGGCTGCCCAGCATCCTGCTTGGCCGGGCGGCTGGGCAGGTCAATTGGTGCTTCCGAGGTGCCCTGAAAGGTGTCCTAGATTTTTTACTGCTACCAGCAGGCCCAAAAGTTAACCTTTGGGTCAGTGCTTCTGGCTTGGGAAATGCACCAGCTTAGTAACTTTCCTTTGGGGGGCGTTCGTGGTGTAGACCATCTGTACGTTTCCCAGCCTTTGGGGGTCAGGCTGGCTTCCGCACGCTGTTGATGAATTTTGTCAACGACCTGCGAAACGCCAACAACGCCCGAAAGTTGTGGCGCGTGCACAGCCGCGCCGGAGCAATTTTCCTGTGAAACTTACTGGTGGCTTACGTATCTCTATCGCAATAAATATCTAACCGTGGAACGTTGGTGTGGCTGCTGCTTGCAGGTGGAACAAGTGATGTCAACGAATTTTGCGACTGTTAGCACCAGTGCGTCTTTGAAGGAAGTCATCGCTGCCATTTTCTTTGTAAGTTTGTGACACAAGGGGTTGATCTATGACAACCTATGTATATGTATTATGTACATATATCATGTACAAGATCTCAATGACTATGTGGGTGGGTGTATCTGCGTCGTGTGAAGGATTCAATTGTCATTGGTTGTATGTATGTGGCTTCTTTTCTCCCAGTTTTGTTCGTGCTGATGCCGAAAGCCTGTCAATTGGGCACAATAAGCCAGTCGATACCCAGGTTGTCTGAAAACCCGGCTATGGAATAGCCATTCGCGCCTCCTTCGCTGTTGAATAACTCACTAATTACCCAACCTGTCAATGGTGTAATTAACAATTCCAATATCCAGGGGTACAGTTCGACATCAGAATATTAAGATTGTCTTTCGCTGGGTAGCACGGAGTACATGTACACGGGTTTCATGTACACAAGTACATATACTCCCGTATGTGAGTAAATATTCCCGTTGGCGTACTCCGACCGTCCTATGCATGGGAGTACGTTTTCTTTTTTTTCCTTTTCAAAAACAACAACAAAAAAAAAAAAACACAGCCCCTTCTATTCTGGGGGGCATCAGTCCGGTTGCTTCTCACCGGCAAGCATGTGTTTTTTGGAACTAAAAGGGCCTTTACCCGATGTAGGCCTCAGGCCTTGTAAAGGTAAAGCAGCATGAAAAGGTATCTTGCCAGGGCTCAGAAACGTGAAAGCAGGTCAAAGGTCAAATTCTCTATCAACGGGCACATCCAAATCTAAAGCAAAGGTCATTGTCAAAGGACTTACCTGTTCACCAGAAGATGTGCATGTCATGTCTGTTCGGGTAAGGGTGTGTCTGTACGTGCATACAGTGTACCTGTTCGTGCAAAGGAAAGTGTCTGTTCAGGCAGTAAAGGTGTCTGTTCGTCTAGAGTTGTGCCTGTTCGAAGGTAAAGTCACTAGGTACAGTCCCAGTTCTGGTCTGAGTCAAGGGGTCAGTCCAGATCCAGACTTTCAAGTCCAAATCTAGGCCGAGAGGCCTCAGCAGCAGTTGAACCTCATTGGGACTATACTGGGACACATGCAATGCAGGGTCTGGGACAAAGGAAAGGCTGAATTGAGCCAATACAGACCCAGCGAGGAGTATAAAGGAAGCTGCCAGCCTCATTCCTCGCCAGATCTCCACTGGCTGTTTCTGCGTGGAAGTGCTGGAGCACTTGTGTGCTAAGTCAGTAGGAGCAGCGCTGGAGGAAGCAGATGCGCTGAGTGAGGGAAGAAGATTGCACGCTGGAAGTAATGCAGCCATAGCTGCCCAGCGAGTTAGCACTAGTAGTAGAGGGTTATTGTTAGTCAGCTATGAGTAGTATTCAGAGTAGATCCTCATGAGTGAAGAGTGTGTATGCATCATAGGAGGGAGGAGGAGACAGGCAGAGAGTGTTCGTTCAAGGTTTGGCTATGGAAAATACTTACCTGAGTTGAATGTGAACTGCTGAGGTGGCGCTGATGAGTAGTGACCACACTGATGACTTGGAGACAGTCTGCAGATGTAGCGCTGATACTTTGGAAGTCATATTGATGAGTTGACAAGAGATTTGTGTTGCGCTGATGAGCGCTGGACTCAGGGGAACTTTGAAACACTTTGTAATCATATCTTTGATAATATAAGCTGTGAAACTCGGTCCTCTTCTCATCTACCTTTGTCTATGACTCGAGACTATTGATCATGATGTGTGAGAATGATGCATGACATGTACACACTTGCGTGAGATGGTCCCCAGGACCCATGCAGAACAAGCAATTGGGGAGATTAGACAGATCAGAAAGTCATCCTATCCAAGCAACGGGGGAGTACGTTTTTTTTTTTTTTTTGGTATTTAACTTAAACTTTAAACAAATTAAACTTGAGTTTGTCTACGAATTTTGAGATGTCTCCCAGGCAGAAGTTGTTTGTATTATTAATTTATTATGTTGCATATTACAACTCAAAAGGAAGACAATGCCATTCAGTTGCAACTGAAATGAAAGAACTCGGAAGGAGAAATTCTGAAATAGACAGAGGAGGAAGAAGAAACAAGAATGGAAGAAGAAGAAGAAGAGGAAGAAGAAGAAGAGGAAGAAGAAGAAGAAGAAGAAGAAGAAGAAGAAGAAGAAGCAGAACACCGGCAAAGACCAATGTCAATCCCCCTTCATCTCGCCACCATCTCCAACCTCCAATTACTTCTCCAGTTTCTTCTTCTTAACAATAATAATAAAATAAAATAATAATAAAAATGGAAGAACGAACCAGAAGCAATGTCCAAATCCTCTCCTTACTGTCAGCCGCTCAAGAGGTCCGCCATAGCCATCTCCTACACCTTCCCCCTCCTTGACCGAGCAGGCTATGGCGGACTAACAGAGTGAAGCTCGGATGTTCAAAGGACAACACAAAGCTAATGTGTCCCTACTAATATGGCCGCCATGCCTATCACTACCCCCGAAGTCTTCCCTGTGGGGACCACTCTCAACTGGGGGCCTTCCAGGTGCAGCGCCAACCAAGTGGATGAAGATGCAGTCAACCATAGCCAGGTAAGTACCCCCGTCGCTCTCCTCCTTGCTCACCGTCTTCCGCCGCCGCCTCCTACTTCCTCGGAGTCTCCTGCTTGGTCCTCTCTGCTATAGCCAAGGTGGAGGGCCAAGCCTGCCCTCTTACGCTGAGCCCCTTTCTTCCACCAACATGACGGCCAAAGTCCCATGCTGCAAATGAGGAAGAGCTCTTCATTCTCTCCCTAGGTATACCGGACTACTGCCTATTCGGGTGGCGACTTTCCAGGCCGTGCGACCTCCCGAAGCACACGGAAACTCATCAATCACGCCCACACACGTTCATACTTTCTGATTTATCCAATGTGCCTGGGCCAGATAAATGCAAGAGATTCTCCTACGACGGTGGATTGAACATGTACTGCTATGTCGATACGTCTCTCACCCAGAAATGTGAGTATGCCTTGAGATTCTCCCGCTTGATGCTACGGTTTCGCTATGTTACGACTCTTATGAGTTGAGATTGACCTGAATTAAACTAAGTTTAACTAACAACAATACTATATTGCTTTGGCTTGTCTATGCGACTGACCTTTTGGTTTTCCTTTCAGGAGCCCGTGTCCTGTGGTGGCAGTCACTGTAAGGACTGTACTACGAGTAAATAATGCACACGAATGAGCATCGTTAAGGCAGCAGACAACAAAATATAAGCTGAAGATATGAGGAAAGTGGTTAGGAATATGCCTCCACCTTTACTCTGCCTACTTTCGTACTGTGCAAGTGGGCCGTCATGGCACACGGGGATGTGGGCAGCTTGCGCTCAACCACAATCAACGTGGCGAGCCTTGTTGTACATGAGAGGCACGGTACAAGGGGAGAGGTGCAAAAGCAAATGAAAGGCGTACCCCAAAGAAAGCCGAAGTGTGAACACAGCTAAGAAAGGGAAGTAAACGCTTGCTATAGAGCTAAAAGGCTAAAACTGTTTCATTGTTGGATTGTCTCAAATCAGGTGTTTTCGTTGTCTGCAATAGCACTAAAGCTGGTTCAATTTTGGATCTGCTCATCTGGGTGGAATAGGGGCTGTCGTGGTGAAAATCCAAAACACAGAATGCTCAGCAATCTCAGCAGATTGCGGAAATCTCAGCAGACTCAGTCTAGCGGCAAAACTCAGAAAACAGCAGAGTTCTGATTCTGTGATTTTGTTTTTGCAGGTCGTTACACATATATATCTATTTCCAGATTCTTAAAACTTTTTCAGATTAAAAAGCGAAAGAAAGAAAGAAAATTTGCATGTTTGCGTACTCCGTTTTTTTGAGTCCGTACTGTACTCTGGAGTAAGTACTCCTGTATGCATATGGAGTGCTACCTATGTCTTTCGATACTTTTGACTAGTTGTGAATGCAGAAAGTGATCGAAAGTGTAGCTTTCGGCATGAATGTCGCCTCAAAATTCCTAATTTGGAAAGCTGATAGAAAAGAAAAGGGAAAAATCATGCTAAGGCACACCCCTTCAAACCCGTTGAATAACCCCCCTTCCCTCCTCCCTGCCAATCGACAGGCTTGGCAGTGCCAAGGGGGGGGGGAGAGGGCTGAAAGGGGGTACAGTGGGCCCATTGTCTTCTCCCGCTGGATGCTGTTGTCGAGTGTTTTTTTTTCTGCACCTTTGTTCGTGAGTGGTTGATTCTTGTGGACAGAAATTCCAGTCCGATCCGTCGTCAAGCCCATCTGTCTTCTGCTCCTTAAATAAATTCCTGATATATTTTTTATCTCCCTCTACCTAGGCTATTGTGATATGTTGATTTTTTTCTCATAATAAAGTTGGACGAACTTTCTCATAATCAACTTGTGTGTCGGACGTCGATCTTTGATCACATGTGTATGATATCGCACCTCCATAGTGATATGTCACTATGACAAGGTATTCAGGAGATAGATTTATATGATGCATGGATGGATGGATGGATGGATGGATGGATGGATGGATGGATGGATGGATGGATGGATGGATGAAGCAAGCTGACATGTAGAGTTGCCTGCGTGTGCGTGTGTGCTTGCGTGTTTTGATGTGCTTTTTTTTCGTTTGTGTGTGTGTGTGTGTGTGTGTGTGTGTGTGTGTGTGTGTGTGTGTGTCTTGTGTGTGGGATTTATCAACTGGGTTGTATGGTGTGCTGTGTCTGTCTGGTGTCAATACAGAGTGGGCAGAGGTGTGCCTTGGTTCTGGATGCAGCCAACTTGCTAGATGGAATTATAACTTTATCAGACCTCCAACGGGAGGCGATGAGAGCGGTCTCAGCCATGGATGAGGGAAACAATGCAGCGTCTGAAGATGTAAGCCTGCGTCATCTCTGATTTTGCTTGTTACCTAGACTAGGATACCCGGCCGGGAGCCAAAGCTGCCTCTGGCTGCCTGCAATGCCCGGCCGGGCAAGGCCCCAGGCAAAAGGTTCCGCCCAGGTCCCAGGCAGCCCGCGCAAAATCGTATAGAAGGAATCAGCAAGTCAATTTTGTTCTGTAGAATTGCAATGCAAACAACTTTTTCGCAGAGGGTCACCTCCGAATTCCGTACTGAGTCGAGCATATATGAAAAAATCTGGGTAGCACAGCAGTGCCGGCTGGATTAAGTGACCGGAATATCCGGCCTTATCATCCAGCATCCGGTTTATCAGGAAATCCGGATGAACATTAAAAGGGCCCTAAAAAATTGTAAAAAATGTCCAAAAAAAAAACAAAAAAAAAACACGTTCGTGCGCAGTGAGGGCTACCCAAGTTATGAACCCTGAAGGCTTTTGCCCCAAAACACTTTTCTGGCCATTCAATCATTTTGCCTAAAAATCACTTTTCAATCCTCTTCTTCGCCGTCCTCCTCCTCCTCCTCCTCCTCCTCCTCCTCCTCGTCAGCCTCGGCGCTTTCCTCCTCGTCTTCCTCTTCCTCCTCCCCCTCTGCCCTTTCCTTCTCCCAGTCCGCGCCCTCCTCCCCTAACCCCCCTTTCGCCTCCTCCTCCTCCCTGTCCCCCTCCTCCCTCCTCCTCTCCCCCTCCTCCTCCTCCTCCCTCTCCTCCTCGTCGTCCTCCGCCTCTTCTTCATCCTCCTCCGTCCCGTCATCCTCCTCCTCTTCTTTGCTGTCCTTGTCGTCCTCGTCGGCCTCGGCCCTTTCCTCCTCGTCTCCCTCCTCCTCCTCCTCCTCCTCCTCGGCCCTTTCTCCCAGTTGGCACCCTCCTCCCCTGACCCCCCTTTTGCCTCCTCCTCCTCCCTGTGCACCTCCTCCCTTCTCCTCTCCTACTCCTCCTCCCTCTCCTCCTCGTCCTCCTACGCCGCTTCTGTGTCCTCCTCCTCCTCCCTGTCCACCTCCTCCCTCCTCCTCTCCTCCTCCTCCTCCTCCTCCTCCTCCTCCGCCGAATCGATTTGCACGTCTGTATACAAACGAAATGACCCACTTTTTTTTTTTTTTAATCAATCAATCAATCAATAAATAAATAAATTAAAAACGAGAAAAGAAGTATCCAATTGGATCTTGATTTCAAGATCCAATCGAATCGATTGATTCGATTGGATACTTTTTTTTTTTTCTTTTTTTTTTTGATTGATTGATTGATTGATTGATTGATTGGTTGATTGATTGATTTATTGATTGATTCAATTTGATTGATTGATTAAATGAATTTGATTGATTGATTAAATTAAAAAAAGGGATCAATCAATCAATCAATCCAAAAAAAATACGCAAAAAAGTATCCAATCGAATTGGATGTTGATATTCAATCGAATCAATCGATTCGATTGGATCTTGATTTCAAAATCAAGACCCAATCCAATCGATTGATTCAATTGGATACTTCTTTTTCGTTTTTGATTGATTTGTGAGGCTACGCCCGCTTAGCCCCTATGGGCCCTTATTTGCAGCAAGGTCGGCCGCCCTAAGTGAAGGCAGGCACGACAGGCCCTCAGGGCCTCGTCTTTCAGGGTACCCCGCAACTGGGGAAATTCAGGCAGTTGCGCAGCGCCAGTTGGTTGAATGAACTCAGGCCCTGGGCCGCCTGTGTGAATGAATGTAAAGCAGGCCCTGGGCTGGATACGGGTACCGGGCCAAGCACAGGCCGAAAGCAGTTGGGCACATGCAACCACTTCAGGCCCAAGGCCTGCGTTCTTCGTGACTGGGCCTCAGGCTACCGGGGCCTACTGGAAGCTTCCTGGACTGGATGCAGGCAGGCCACTTCGATATAGGGAAGGGCCTGCCTCCTCATTCGGCATTCGGGTGCTGGCTGCATGCTGCGCAAGCGCTGGTGCGCTGTCTGCTGGCTGGCTGGCACTCACGCTCTCAYGGGCGAGTAGGGAGGGAGCACGCAGCCATAGCCAAGCTGCGCTGCTGTATGCTGGGTGAAGCGCAGGGTGGTCCTTGGGTGCTAGTGGCATCTGT
>BFEA01000034.1:3590186-3625030 GCA_003427395.1 Chara braunii
AAAAAAAAAAAAAAAAAAAAAAAAAAAAAAGGCACTACGGTATGCAGGATGGGAAGTGCAACAGCTTTTGCTTGAGTGTCAATTCCAAAATTCGTCGTGGAATTGAAAAAAAAAAAAAAAAAAGAAGGAGAAGACCATACTTCTCCTCCAACCTGTGGTTGTCTGTGTGTGTACGTTTTACATTGTCACCATGACGACCCCTTTTCCTTCCACCCAGATGTGCAGATCGAAATTTGAAACAGCTTCCCCTCTATGCTAGAAGCATAATGAAGCACACACTATAAGATGGGCAGATCCAAAATGAAAACAGCTCACCTTTATGGGCATATTGAAATCCTCGGGCAATAGGAAAGATTCCTAATGGCTCAAAAGGAAATTTGGGCCCTTCGTTCCACCTGTCCTTGGGGACGTCGCCCGAGGACGTTTCCTAAGACCGGTGTCAGAAAAAAGAAAAGAAAAGAAAGAAAAAAACAGTTGTGCTTCAGGCCTTCAGCCAATAGGGTGCGGCCACGATCCAGATTCTCGGCTGTACTGTCTATCTACCCGTGTGCCCTCTCCTCTCGGTGAAATGCGGATTCCCTGTGCCCAAGGGACCTCGTGAGCTCCCTTGGGCACAAGGAATAAATGGCTGGGGAAATTCGGATTGCCCGAGGAATTTCCTTACGAGCGTTTTCACTTTTTTTTTCGGATTGCATCCCCGAGGATAGGCGGAACGAACAATTCCTTGGGGATCTCTACACTAGAAATTCCACTTTCCTCTATCTTACTCCAGTGAACCAGTTTTGAAGGCATTCCACCAGTTGAGCTGGCGACTTTCACCGCTTCGCGCCTAATTCACCACCTACGTGCCCTTTACGCCTAGTCATTCTCCTTGGGGATTCCGCGTCCCCGAGGAGTGTCTAATGATGCCCTGTAGCAAACAACATGAAGTGCAAGTGTGTGTGTGTGTGTGTGTGTGTGTGTGTGTGTGTGTGTGTGTGTGTGAGAGAGAGAGAGAGAGAGAGAGAGAGAGAGAGGGGGGGGGGCGTAGAGAGGTGCCAAGGCACTCTGTTTTTTCCCCTTCCCCCTCCGTGGTTCCACTTCCCCTTCCTTGGGGAGAGAGAGGTGCTGTGGCAGTGCCCCTGTCCCCCCCCTTCGGGTTTCATCCCCTTGTTTCCTCCCACTCTTTTCCTCCTTTGCCCCTACTTTCCTCTCATTGCTCGAAGCTACCCCAGGAACAACCCCCCCCTATCCACCCCCGAGTCACTTACGATATCTCCATTTCCCTGGCTCCCCCATTGACTCTGCAAGGTAATATGTTTACGAACACTGAAGGCGTGTTCACACCAGGGCTGTTTCAACTCCACTCTGGACATGATTGCAGCCAGATGCATCCATATCCAGCAGTAATTGCGGTCAGATACATTGAGAACTGTGCTAGTGCGGGTACAAAGGTAAACTACTTTGTGTCACCAGCCCACAGTACTCTTGCTAGTGCGAGTATGCTGTGAGCTGTCTTTAAAAGCGATTATTGTGTTGGCCAGGACAAATGCTGAGGTCGCATCGTGAGGGAAAGTGGTGCCGAAGAGCGTAAAAAGAAGTGAAAAATAAAAAGCTGGAAAACTTTGTGTGGAGTGGAGAGAGTGTAGGGAAGGATCCACATAGAACAAGGGAAGTAGTTTTTTTTTTTTTTTCCAACAAAACACGGCCCGAGGCGATGTTAGCGGTGCTGATAAGAGCAGACACCACTAACACACTCGGGGAGGCTCCATCTATTGGTGGGGAGCAGCACCTGCTGGAAACCGGGTCCAGCATCCCTAAACATCATACTTGGCTGTCTATACAGAGATCGTAATCGTAGTTTGGCGGGACTGTGGCCATTAAACTTCTCAGTCCGGGGCTTCGCTATCCCATGGGGCTGCCCAAATCACCCGTCCCGACTTAACGCGCCCCTTATCTGTTGGCCCAGCCTTTTCCAGCAGCCCCCCTTGAAACCCTTTAAGCCCTTTTACACTCGTCAAGGCCTTACATCCTCTCAATATCCTTTCATCCCCTCCATCGTCACCGTATAGTTAATACGAAGTCAGGGAGGCAAAAGAGAAGAGATTGCAGGGAGTAAAAGGGGGGATGGTGTGTAATAAGGGGAGAGGTAGGAGTGATAGGGATCTGAGCAGCAAGGCCAGAAGGGTGGGGACCAGCATTGTGACTGGGCACCCCCCCCCGTCCGTGGGACTCATAATGGGCACCTGCGTACCGTG
This sequence comes from Chara braunii, assembly GCA_003427395.1. NCBI lineage: Eukaryota > Viridiplantae > Streptophyta > Charophyceae > Charales > Characeae > Chara > Chara braunii. The sequence continues at coordinate 3,592,424 of BFEA01000034.1, forward strand.
CGGATTTCCCCGGCCATTATGAGTTCCCAGGGAGGGAATACGACCGACAGTCCCAACTGAGATTCCACAGCCTCCCTTGCGGAGCGTCTAGTGCGCCAGGGTATGTGTGCGTGTGGCCCTAATCTGAATCTTCTTCTGTTTTTTTTTTTTTTTTTTTTTTTTTTTTTTTTTTTTTNAAAAAAAAAAAAAAAAAAACAAAAGGACTGTGTCCCCACCTGATGGTTGTGAGTTCGATACCTGGGTGTCAACTGCAGTTGAGAATCGGACTGGGATACACTTCAATTCTGGATAGGAGTGAGAGTAGGGTCATATCTTTCTTTTTTTTTTTTTTCTTTTTTTTTTAAATATCGGGCCCAGTGGCCAAGGCTGATATTACCAAAAGGAAGATTGAGGCCGGGGTCCTCACCGTCTAGTACCCGGAGTGACCGAACCGAACTTGCTGAGTAGGGTCATATCAATATAGTGAGAAAGGAGATGACAGAGCTCGCTACCTGCCTGCCTGGTGATTGTGAGATCCTATCTTGAGTGATTTGTTAAGGCCAGGGTCGCTTCGCCTCCTCGTGTGTGGCAGGTGAACTCAGTACCATCATGTAAGTAGCAGCGAGCTTGATTGGAGTTTGTTTCCCCACCAGGGAAGCGTGAAAACAAGTTAGGGATGGCGGCAGGGTTTCGCCTCGAGTCCCCACCTGGGGATCGAGAATCGATACAGACTCGCCGCATGAATTCGGCAGCGCTTTGCCTCTCCACCTGAGAAACATGTGAAAGAGAGATCAGAGTATTCTTAACGATTTTGACATGGCTTCGCCGCACCACCTGGGAAGCGTGGACGAGAGATCAAGAATAGCAATGGCGAATTGACAAAGCTTCTCCACCCGAGCTGGGGGGCGTAGCATATAGAACAAGAAGTAGCATTAAATTTGACAGAGCTTCGCCTCCTCGGCCGGAGAGCGTGAAGAACAAGCACCCACTTTTCCTCTTGGGGATCGTAAGCCTGAAGTGCTTTTTTTTTTTTTTTTTTTTTTTTTTTTTTTTGGGCTAATTGTTGGAGGAAAGGGGACAGAGCTCCACCTCCCCTCTTGGGAATAAGTGCGACCAGATCCAAAAACAATGAGTAGGCGAACTGAAGAAATTTTGTCTTTCCGCTCTGAGATTGAGCAATCGGTTAAGTAAGTGATCAATTACTTGCGACAACGCCGACAAGTTAAGACAGACGCTAGGGCTATGCTTCGGGTTGGCTTTGATTGGAGCGAGTGCGATTTTCCTGAATAAGTCTCTTATCAACGTTGGGACGACAATGATCGTATTGGAATGGAATTCATAATAATAGTAATAGTAATAAAAAGTATCAATGATGATGAATAATGTCTTAAAATAGTAATAACACTTATTATAAAAGCAGGATAATAAGTGACGAATTAAGGGAGGTCTTATTATTGGGAGTGGACAGCAAGAGGTGCTGGTATGTGGTAGATTGGAGTGGAGATGGATGGAAATTAAGATTTTGGTGGTGGGGATGGTGGGGGGTTGATAAGAGCGGGGCACAAGGGTAGGGGGGGGGGGGGGGGGGGGGGGGGGGGGGGGGGGGGGGGGGGGGGAGGAGACTGAGTGGTGGGTGAAGGCTAGGGAATGAGGGGAGACGAGGGGGGAAGGGGATGTCTGGAGGGTTCAATTGGGCTGGGGATCAGATTGGGCATTCGGGTGGACGAGGGGTTCGGTGAGAATTCAGGGAGGTGCTGGCGGTTGACGGAAAGAGGTGTGGTGAGGTGAGGCGGTTGGCGGAACTAGGGAGTCCCTAGACGAGGGGTAAGCGGTTGGGAGTAGGGTACTATATGGGTAGATCAGGTAGAAAGCTGAGGGGGTGCATGGCGCATTGAAGTTTTAACTTAAAACCACCAGTACTTCCTAAAGTCGCGCCCGTTAACGCTACGCGATTTTAGGAAACGTACGGGCCACTACAGGGGCGCCCAAATTCAGCCAACTAGAAACGTTTTTACTCTATTTTCCTCCGCGGCCGATAGCTGGGCCAAGTACTGGTGGTTCGCTCCGCGTATACGGCCAGCCAAAAGTGGAAACCGCGCCGTTTCCACTTGGCTGAATCGGGCCTACCGGCCCAGGCCCATTCATTCCAAATTTCGCTCTGCGTATACTTGTACGGGAGCGTTTTCAGGAAGTACTGCTGGTTTAACCCTCTTTGCGCCAGACTTCCGTGGCAATCGAATCTCTGCAGCTTATGATAACTCGATGACTGGTGTTTCAATCTACTTGAAAACTCCCTCTTTTTCTCGTCCTCGCTAGGTCCGCTAATAGAGTCTTTTGTGCTCGCCAGTTATAAGGTCTGAAATTCTTACCTTTGTTTTATGGAGGGGAGTTGTTCACACCTTGTATGTTGATATGATGTCGGCTTGGTTGTGTATGTTGTTCCTGTCTTTCTCTCTTGCATGGAAGTTTCCTTGTTGTTGTTATCTTCACCTCCCTCTTGTCTTTGGTTAAGTATGTTCGACTCTCTTCTCCTATCTTGCGCCTTACTCTTTTTTTTTTTTTTTTTTTTTTTTTTTTTTTTTTTTTTTTAGACACAACCCAGGAGGATGCTAGGGGAGCTGAATCTTCTTGGTACAACAGGGAACAGTAAACCGGGTAAAGGCCCCGGACTGAAGTATGTGTGGGGACGCTGGGCCCTGTTCCCAGCAGGTGCTGCTGCTCCCCCCACCAATAGATTGGAGCCATCTGACGGGGTGCTGCCTGGGGGTGCTTTCTATCACCCCCGGCAGCACAACCATCAGATGATCAGACACTTTTTCAAAAAAAAAAAAGAAGAAAAAACGGAACTCTTTTGCCAAAAAAAAAAAAGAAAAGACAAATGAATCAAAATGATTGAAATGAAGTCACTAATCAATCAAGGAATGCGAAATCTGCCCCTCCCCCTCACCCCATCAACCTCCCCCTCCCAAGAAGCGGCAAAAAAAAATAGAGACAGCGGACTTCATCAGTAATTGGTGTGTGCAAAAATGCCCCACTAGTCGCTTAGACAAAAAAAAAAAAAAAAAAAAAAAAAAAACAGCCCCTTCCAAAATAACTTGTGCAGGTACCCCGGGTGGGTGGGTCTTCGTCGCCCGGACCCAGGAGACCTGGCCTGGAGGGGTCCAGTAGTCTAGCTTTACTTATTTTCTCTTGCTTGTTCTCCCTCTCTGTTTCTGTATTGACCCATCTTGGCCCGGATTGTTGTGGACCTCTTTCTTGTTAACATTTCTACGATTTGTTATAATAATAATATATATACATATATTTTTTTTATTACTATTATTTTTTTAATGGGAACAAAGCTCCAATCTATTCGTGGGGAGCAACACGTGCTGGGAACCGGGCCCAGCGTCCCATATAGAAATTTACATAGGATTTTGAACAAATTTGAGAGTTTGCAGTACCGGGGCCACTACCCGGCTTTGGCTAAGAACTGGATTAAAAGATACAATCAAACTACCGAAACTAAACAAAACTTCAGGAAAGACTCAGACCCCCCTCCATCCTCATTACCTCACTCCGGCAAGTCTTACTGCAGCAGAGCCACCATCTCTGCTGCTGCTGTACCCTATTACCATCCTACCAGCTGGCCCCCTCGCTAGTAGGACACTTGATATCCAACCTTCTTCTCACGCTCACCCAGGCAAAGTTTCAGGAAATCTCGAAACCCCCATCCATCCTCTTCACCTCACTCCGGCAAGACTTACTGCAGCAGAGCCACCATCTCTGCTGCTGCTATACCCTATTTCCATCCTACCAGCTGGCCCCCTCACTAGTAGGACGTTTGATATCCCGCCAACTACTTCCAACACCAAACCGCGTTGTTCTGACCGCAGATATAATAATAAAATTGGTATCAAAATACTATTAAATAATTCAAATACTATTAATGGTAAATTGATGAATCAGGGGCCGAGAGGTTCAGGGCGGGAGCGCTGGTACCAGGCGGGTAGCAGACGCTCCGGTTACCGCCGTTGCCTTCTCGGTTCGGCGGAAGGCGCTGTTCAACCGTCACCCCTGCCGTCGCGACGGGGAACGGACAGGAGCACCGCGCTCCCCACAACGAGCGAGGAGGCTGGCCCTCAGCGGCAGTCACTCGAACAGTCCAGAACGCCAGTTAGGGTAGGACCTCCCTCCATAGCCGCTTACCACAGTAACCTTGGGCGGTTTTACCACGGTAACTGAGCGAGTGACAAGCAACAGCTCTTGGCGAGGTAGGAACAACATGCAACGTACACAAGGCAGTGGTGAGCTACCTTCACCCTAGCAGCGAGCAGGCAAGTGCAATGTACGTCTCGAAGGGCTCCAACAGCGAAACCAATCTAGGTACGTAGCGAGCAGGGAAGTGCATCAGAGAGCGGAGAGATGGTTTCACTCGGGTAGACATGGAGGTTAGGCGGAAGCAAAGTCGAGGCAGGAAAACCCGAGCTTCTATAGCAGCCAAAAATATTAACGACGCAATAGGTCGAGAAGAGGCAACCTAACGCTTCAAATACAAGATACGGACACACTATTAATCCAGCCATCGAAGATACGCTGCCAACTACCCTATCTCTACATCACCTCTCCGCATTACGAATGCCAAGCAACTCATAGGGAACAGTACCCCGCTAGAAGCAAAACCTGCTTTGTGAAGCTGAGGAGTTAGTGCATCAGTGAAATAATGCTTCGCGCGCTTGGATGGCTGATGCTTGGTGCTTTGAAAATTCAAATTGAAGGCGACAGCAGTGGGCTTCGTGCTCTGAGTATTCACTTAGTGCACCAGTCTCTGCTTCCAGCTCCGCGGACCGCGAGTCTTCTGCTTCGCTTCTTGTAAACATACATCGCGCCTTGAAACTCCGTTATGTGCTGAGTGAATATGTCAGGTTTTGGGACTTAGAGGATGGATGTTTGCATGAAGTGAGGCTCCGTGATTAGTTAGTAAGTACATCGTGATCTGGAACTGGGCACTTGGTCGAGGAAAAGCCAGGTGCGTGAACTGGGGCTACGTCTGCTCCTCGGGGATTGATGCTTAGCACTGCGGACTCTGAGTGCATTGGTGCGATAGTAGTGGTGGGTCTCATACTCGGGTTGCCGTTCGGTGCCTCGATTCTCGCTTCGTGCATCGCGTTTACATTAGCTGCTGCTTCGCTCCATATATGCATTAAACCTCGACCCTCTGTGGATCAGGGGGTTGGAAAACGCAGCTCTTTTCGTAAACTGGCAAATTGGTGCTTCCGTGAGGTAGGGCTCAGTCGTGAGATGTGAGGATCCGGGAAGGGGGGCTGTATGTCTAGTAGAAGAGAACTGCGCGCTCCGTAAACGGTTGCTCCATCCTTCTTAGATCGGGCTCGGTACTAAACGCTCTCGCGAATTGGTATCTCTGTTCTGTGAATTGATGTCATGAGTGACGTAAATTGGTGGGGAAGGTGGAACGAATATGTCATGCCTCCGGACGTGGTGAATTGGCGATCGCACAAAGGGTTGATCCGTGTTTCGATGGCAAGGGATCCGTGAACAAAGGCTGCATACTGCATGGAAGGGAAGCCGGAATTGCTAACGGGTGCTAGGTTTCACTCTTCGTCTTCGGAGACTGGTTTGGTGCTGCGGGCTCTGGGAATTGATGCTGGTACATTGGCAATAGGCGACTCGTACTATGGGCTCCGGTCCGTACTCGGACGCTCGCTCCCGTTCTTCGTGGATAAGTTAATCTTTGCTTCAGTGCCTGGATGAGTCGTACGAATTGGTACCTCTGTGAAGTGGTGTATGGCGCTTAGAGGGTGGGGGGCCATAATCCGGGCATGCGTGCTTCGTAGGGGAGAGTCGCATGCTCCGTGAATTGATGCTCCCGCCTCTGCAGATCAGTGTTCGGTACTAGGTAACTCGTAAGTTAGCATTTGGGGCTCCAAGAATTGAGACTATGTGTTGCGAGAATTGGTGAGACGTGGAGGCACCGGGATCCGAAAATCCGCATTTTCGGTGCTCAGGTTGGTGAGTCGGTGCTCGAGCTTTTCTTCTCGGAACGGTGATCCGTGCTTCCTGGGTAGTAAACCGGTGCTCAAGAAGTCTGCGCTTGGTGGTTGGTGAGTGGGGGCTGCATACTTCGTGCCGCATACGCCGTGTCTTCGTCATGGACTCCAGTTGCCACGAAAGTTGAAGCCTGCGCTCATATGCAAGGGCCAAGGCTGGATCCTAGTCAAAAGAGCCCTCTTTCACCAGTGGGCAATATACCCCAGCGGGGGCCGACGTAACTGACGTACTAACCTCAGATCTTTCGAGGAAGGAGTAAGACGATGGAGACAACACAAAACAGGAGAATGGTCGCACCAGGCAACTCAGGAAGATACATCCCGTGACAATGAGGGCAGACGGATACCAGCTTGGGGAGGGGGAGCGAAGAACCACAGCCAATGCTCCAAGTAGGCACCCCCCCTCACCCGGATAGAGGCAACCTCAAGCAGCGGAAGAACGGGTGCGCGCATCAGTGGAGAGGTGTTATGGCGAGGGCATCTGCCCCGGTGAAATAGACCTGGGAAAAGTAGTCGAAGACGAACAAGAGAGGCGATTTGTGGTGAATGAGGCGATTGACAATATCAAGGAAGGTTGGTTGAAAAAACGCACTGTCATCATGGTTGTTCAAGACGAAGCGAGGCACCTATTAAGGCAGATCAAAGAAGATTTAATTCGAGCTCACGAGGATGGTTGGATGACACAACGGATTTTCAACCCGGAAACAGGCAGAGGCCGGGTCCGATTTGAGGGACAAAATGTAGTTTCGTACGTAGCCAAAGCAAAGGAAGTGGCCGACTCACTACTGAGAACAAGAGAGGTCAAGTTGAAGTTGGGGACCAAGGAGTACCTAACGACCTTCAAGCCCTGGATGCCAAAGCAGGAGCTTCGGGAGCTGAAGTTGCAGGAGGTGGAGACAACTTTTGGATAACAGCACTACATATCCAGTTGGATGCGTACTATGACCTCCATAGCGCGGTTAGCAGCATGTTTGGAGAAGTACTGGAGATACACCCTCCAGAAAACGACCGGACACGGCCAAAACTGATGAACGTTAAGCTGGATCTGCACCCAAACTCGCGTTTTCACGTAGAGGACGAGCTGGTCATTGAATCGCCGAAAGGTGGAAGGTGGAAAGTGGAAATAGTCACTCCATACACCGATTGGTGTAGGAAATGCAGGTGGTACTTTCACACGGAGGAGAACTGCCCAAGAAATCAAAAGCAGGAGGAAGGGAGAAATGAAAGCGGTGTAAGGGTTGAGGGGCATCAAGAACGGCTGAGGCAACACCACAGAAGCAAAGATCAATCTAATGGAGGAGGAACTGCAATTCATCAATCTCGAAGACTCAGACAGACCGACAGGCCAGGACCACATGATGTGAGAATGGTTACCAAGAAGGAGTCAAGGAGAGAAGATCACCAGGGCTCAACGATTAGACCGCACAGCCACGTCAGTCGCCACTCGAACCTTGACTGGTATCACAATGAGCCTTCGCACGCTAGACTGGACGCCAGCGGAGGACCAGAGCAGGGGGTAGCTTCAAACAGGGAAAGCCTGGCCGAGTTGATGCAGGGTAGCTCAATACACATTCGAAGAGGTTGCCAACCTACTCCTTCCTGGATGCTACCTTGGGCAAACATATGAGACTAGCCAGTAGGGCCGATTCCAGAAGAACTGGTGGCAATGATGGAAGACAGAGAGCCAGACTGGCGGATACTTCCGCATCCTCATCATGATCACCATGACTCACATGCCATACCGCTCCAACCAGCAATGACAACAACCAAACACAAGTCAACTACTATGATCCCCAGGAGGAGAGTCCATGGATTCGCCCCATCGCTGCAGCACTATACTCAGTCGTTTGCACCGAATCATCCGCAACCTAGATATCCATCGACCTCGTTCGATTGGAGACCGCTGGCACACCAACATCGAGGGGCAGAAGGGGTGGGCCAACCAGGTTAGTTAGAGTGGCTTCAGGGGAGATCAACAAATTTGGAGATGCAACAGGTCATCCCGGGGAAGCGAAGAAGGAACGACACCTCATGGCAAGCTTGGGTAGAAGAAGAAACAAGGAGACAGGGGACCACCGAGCATGCGGCACTAGGTCGTTATAACAGGTAAACATTCTATACAAGATGGGCAAATGAGGTGGTAGGAGGAACAGATCCTGCAGACCAGGACGACCAAGGAGGGAGGGACAAAAGGGGACAAGGGGAAGGAGATGGAGAAGAGGAAGGCAGACCACCCCAAGGGGAGCTGTCGAAAACTTTGGTCACTTCACAGTCGTGCATCAGAATGAATAGCGAAGTAAAGGAAGACCAGCCAAGCCGAGAATTTTTTAGATCCTCAATGGAGAGCTCAACTCACTCAAAGATGCAAAGAATAGGAGGGGAAATACAGACATGGAGACACGGAGTCGACCGAAGTCGGCGCACGGATGTAGTTCACAGACGTCAGGTGGAAGTTGTGTACTAAAGCGAGGGATGGCATATACTTCCTAGCCCTCTCAAACAGTGAAGGCAGGTCATGCATCCCATTAGAAGATGTGAACTAGGCACCAACGCCCTCAACAATCTTGAGGACAACTAGGAAGCTATATGGAGAGAATGTGCCAATCAGAAATATTCCTAGCTCAGCTATGATAAGCATCATCTGTGAAACCACGAATGACTTCGTTTAAGTTTTACTTCCCCTTTTTTTTGGATGCACGCATCCGACCGGAGTACGCAGAGACGCTGACGCAATCCGGAGTCAAATGGTACCATATGGATGTTGTAAGAGTGCGGAGCTCACATGAACTGGGGCAGATCTCGGTGCTTCACGACATCAGCGTGCTCATACTTCTGACCCTGAACGAAAAGCTGCCAACCGAAGAAGCTCTCCAGTCGAACTTTATGATGGAGAGTCTCACGAGAGAGTGGGCGGTCCGATCATGTACAAACTCCTCGAGGGGCAGTTCGAGAGACAGCATCCGGTCACAGTCCATGACACAGGCTCGCTCAACTACGGTTAGAGCACTCGAAATAAAACAGCAACAGGTGGACCAAAACGAACAAGGACAATCAAACCCCATCCAAGATCAAGCGGCGGAACAACGTCTTAATAGATAAACTCAAGGTGGTCAGTTGAAACTTGCAAGGGTTGGGGAACACGGGTGGCAAGCAGAAGACGAGTTAAAATTTGGCTGCATAACCGGTGTCGAGCCCATCGGTCCGGCGCAGGGTGGGACCCTCCCGGACGCGTCACGCAGGAGTTGGTCTTACTCGTGATACACATGGAGCTTCCTCAAGACGCTCCGACCGAGTGCGCCAGCCATACCTCTCGCGAGCCCCGGCGACAGGATAGGTCCAACGGGAGATACAACTTACCTCCACTTGCGAGAGTTGTCACCTCCCTTCCGTGGGCGTATCCCCGCCGAGTTACCAGTCCACAGTACAAAAACTAATTAGTTGCAATCGCAGAGGTGGACCAGCCGAGGGCGTTTCTCGTTCGCTATAGCATAGGGGGTACGTGCGGTCTTACGCCTCTATCGGACCCACACGTGAACCGACGCACTGGGGGCTGAAGTCCCAACCGCGACTCATCGTTGATCGACTAGGACGCATCCCACAGACCACATGTTACACCACAACACTCACACACACGGAACGACATAAAACAAACAACACAACAACACTCCTAATCTCTTTTGTAGCCATCTTATAACCTTCCGACGTGAAAAATGGGATAGGCGACGTGCGCGAAACTTAGTTTAAAACCAAGTGGTTGCAGAGTCTTCCCATATCGACTAGCAATGCATGAATACGCAAACACTCGCAATGATGGCATACTATGTAGTGCCCATAATCAAGCGGTCCCTCGTGAATCAGAGTACCGCTTATGACACTCAAGTGTCAATCTCGAAGTATCGTGAGGGTCGAGTCCTTCACGATATTGCACGACTGAAGGAACAGTCGTTCGGCCCCCGAGACACCTTCGACCCTTAGGCAGAGTGTCCCGGTGGGCAGGGCAAATAAACTTTGCATGGGGGGTGATCCCTTCCACGCGAGTCTAGGACCTGGGATGTCCTGGACAAGGACCTTGAATCCAGGTCCAGGACCAACGTCCAACTAAGAAATTTTTAAGAAGCAAAAACGGTAAAGGAAGAGAGTCTCCTTTCCTCTCTCAATCTCAGCCTCAATTAGACCCTTAAGCATGGACTCTTTAGGCCATGCGAACACTCAAACATAGGTATGTACGTATATAGAGAGAGGGGAATAAATATGTGACGATCACTTCTCACAATCACAGTGAGACTCCTCTCAGCCATATATATGTATGTGATCCCATGCAATCAATTTCAAAGTCCGAACCACAAAATACTTGCAATCACATCAAAGAATCAACCAAAATTTCACACACTACACGGGGTTAACTTTAACCATTCTCAATACGCATACCCCTTGCTTTAGCTATGGAAGCCCCAACCTTTGTCCAACCTTCCAAAAATAAATACTCAGCACCTTTGTTAAATGATCATTCAAGAAAGTCCGGGTGAAAACCTTAATAAAACAGTGGAAACCACCAGGGCTAAAGTCTTTTAGGTTAGGTAACGAGAATGAATTGGAGTTGAGTCGTAGACCGACGAATCGGCACCCGACCTGTTATTAGTGATAACAAAAGATGATCCTCATGGGATCAAGCTGAAACTAGTCAAAATCTTGAATTGAATCGATCAAGAGGACCTGTAACACAAGACAAGTCAATTCCCAAACTAAGTTCATAAGTGAATGGAGAATAAACCTCCCGATAACCAAACCTAAGTCTACCTTTAAGTCGATACCCTAGGAAAGGTAAACCTATGACAGAATCTTCCCTATACAGAGTGGATTGCCAGAATCGTCATCTGTCAAAAGATAATATATCTCCTTTAAACTAAAGAAAATTCCGACAGCACTTCCCATAGAAAAAGTGTTTTTTCATAAAGCTCAAATATGAAAAATTTCCAACTCTATAAGCTAAATTTTGTCTGACTCCCTGAATTAGCAGAAACTTTGGCATCACTCCCTTTAGAATATGAGACTTTGTTGATTTTAACTAAGTCAGATATGAACTCAAACATAAGACGTCAGTTTTATCAAGACAAAATTTAACTAACTCCTTAGATTTGTAGAAATTTCGGCAGCGCTTCCTGTAGGGAACTTCCCAAAGCCCATTTTTTGTCTAACTCCCTGCATTAGCAAAATTTGGGCAACACTCCGTTTAGAATAAGAGACTTTTCATATTTTTACTAAGCCATATATGAAATTTAGACAAGCTGAACTTTCTAAAGAGTCAAAATATGACTAACTCCTTGGTTTTGTAGAAATTTCGCCAGTGCTTCCCATAGAGAAAGTGGTTTGTCAAGATTTATACAAGATCAAGTATAACAAAAGATTCCAGAAAATGTAGAAATTGACCTAAGTAAAATAAACTTAGCTCAGAAAATACAATAATTAAAATTGAAACTAACTCTTTTAGCTTTAGCACGTGATGAACATCTAAAATAACTACCTATCAATCGGAAATTCGGACTAAGTAATGATCTCACTCGGCCACATGCAAGCCAAACCACAAAGGTAAGTACTCTCACCAGCCCAATGTCAACTTGATCAACAATAGTTCGTAATTTTTCAATGATTTATCCCTTATACCCAACTCACATAAGGCGTAAAGTTAGATCACCCAATCTTATGAGAACCTGTCTAGCTCAGCCATAGAGTATACGTAAACACAGGGCACTACAACTTTTCTCTTCTTTAGGCATATAACTAGGCTATCCAATCTAGTCGCCCTTAACTGTTTAAGTATACAAGTTATATATATATCTCTCTACTTAGTCTTTTAAGGTAACATATAACTGAACCGATCATCTTAGATCAAGGTTCAACCTGCCCCTTCTTACCTCAAATTTATTCTTAATGCATACTCTCTTCAGTTAAGTATGAACTATAGTCAAACCATCCAATCTTATGGAAAAATGTCTGACTAGCCTGTTCATATGTAAAATAGTATAAAAAATATAAACAAATTTATCTCTTTTTGTTTCAGCATGTACGTGGCTCCATACTAGACCACCCAATCTTATGAGAATCTGTCCAGTCCTTTGCCTGAATTTTCCCTCAGAATAAAACAAGAGAAAGTAAAGGTCACCCAATCTTATGGAACATGCTCAACTCTCTTTCAGAAACTAATAAAACATAAGAAACCGAAGAAAACAAGGCAACCAAGTCATCCAATCTTATGGAAAAATGCTTGGTCTCTGAAAGTCAAACACAGGCAACCCTCGCAAGTCAAAGCAACCAGACCGCCCAATCTTATGGGAATTTGTCTGGTCCTTCAGGCAATCAGAAATAAACATAGCACACGGCCCTCCAATCTTATAGAGACTCTTCCAGCCTTTGGTTGACGCAGTCAAACACATGCAATACCACCTTCCTCCCACCTTTCCCCAGATGCAATCCCTTTTCACAATCTGCTTTCAGTCAAACAACAAAACTGAAACCGCAAATTGCACAATTATTCCTTTAATTAAGTTTGGTTTGTCATGCAAGTCAAACTGGAAGTCAAAGTAGGGATGCAGACAATACACTCAGTCAACCATAGCAAGCCGTACAGGTAGAGGTTTTAATTGGGTTTATAGAGGGAAAGCAAATGATTACCTCTCAGTTTCCTGCCTCCAGAACTCCTCCTGAGTTCCGACAAAGCTCTCACAATCGGTGGGTTGACTCCCCACAGAGTCTTGATGCGGTCCTACGGGTTGCAATCCCGCCTGCCGCCTTCCTCTCTGAACAGGATTAGACTTAGATTAAGAAGGGCAGAAGGAGGGGTTTCAGACTCTCGAGAGACAAGAGAGGGACAAACTCAACTCCTAGGAGAGGGCCTTGATACCTTCATTCGCTTGAGGGTCCCGCAATGATGGCCAAGAATGCAAGAATGAAGGCTGAACCGCGGCCAAGGTGCCGAGTAACGGTTTTCGCAATGATAACCTCCCCTTTGCAGCCTGACCACTCCCCCAAGCCACACCTCTTCTTCCTCTGACCAAACTGCAGCTGCACAAACTGAGGGCGGTGTTTGAATGGTGCACAACCCTCCCCTTTTTTATTCGAACTGCAATGGAACGCAGCAATTTCTACAACTTAGCATGGACGCAGCGCACTCAACAACCGTACGTAGCAAGGAGACATCGTAAGTGTGCACGACACCGAACGCAACTATTTAGATGGCTCAATGCACTACTTCGTACAATAGGAGGATCGCAAACGTATAGCAGAACTCGATAATGCTCATGTGGCACCAAATGATAATCATAGTTCGGGCCTCGCAGTAACACATCGACAGTAATGAACAACAAACAATGGTCGTGTCGAACTGCGGTGATAACTGCTCAAGCCTGCACAGCAAGAGTGGCTCCCCGAAGTCCAACAACTAACAATGGGGGTGACGACCCTATTTGCAGCTAGCAACGATAAGGTTTGAAAGGCTGCAGCAGCTCTTCCCGAGCCAGCCACAACGACATCAGGCCGTAACATGAGATTTCGATGGCAGCAGCCCATAGTGCAGGGATTCCAAGCTCATGTTTGCAGTTAGACAGCTCCTCGGCCAAACAAGCAGGTTTTCCGGCCTTACAACTCGCCCCTCATACCTCCTCGATTGCATGCACAAAATGCCCCAATGGAAACTTTCCGCTAGACACCGCCAAGTAAGCACTTAGCCCCGAGCAACCTCTGAGACACGAGTGGGCACGATAAGCAGAATTCCAACTACAAAAATCACGAAAAATATCTCGGATAGCTATGTACCTAGCAGAAGGTACAGTGCACCACGATACTATCTAACCAAGAGTAATTCATTGAATCTTCAAGTGTCGAATGCACACCATCGTTGCGTTCGATGTTGCTCCTACGGTCTTGCGCCCGGCCTATACTACTCAGCCTAGGTAACCTATCTACGGTCACGCCAACACTACTACGCCGAAGTTCAATACCAAAGTCCGTAATGCCACTGCCAGCGCCATGTCGCCCGCATACACCAGGTACGTTCCCATTATCACTCACCTCCCCATCCCTCTCGATCAGGGACAGCTGATTGTTGTTGATGAATGCAAACTACGGCTATTGCTCCTTCGCTCACCAGCCATGCAAAACGGATATGAACTTTCCCGCCAGATCATAGGAATATACGGTCTCTCTTTAACCACACGCGCCGAGGGGTGGAGAGAGTCTGTTGATGTAAAAAAGCAAAAAAAAAAGAAAAAAATGGAACTGAATCTCCTACTAAAATATGGGTAGATTCATCCCCTCCCCTTTCTCCTCTTAGTCTCACGCAGCCCCTGCGTCTCGCATCACCAAAACTATTGTTCTAACCACAAATCTAACTCCACAGATCGCCTCGCCTTGCTTCAGAACCTCCAGATCGCAGCCCTACTCGACCCATTTCGATAGTAATCAACAGAGTTATGTGATCTTTAGTTCGGTCATATTCGCCATTGCCACTCCTCCGCGCAACATTTTCTCCTGCTAACTCCTATCCTACTTACTCTTGTCTAGACCTAACTTCAGAATCGGGTTCGCCCGACTTTAGAACTCTCGATTATCACTTTTCCCCGCTCGCTTTGATCCACAAACGAGCGGCTATGGCTTTCTCTTCCCCCAGCAACCTCCGTCATCTACTTCTGAACGCACCTGGCCTAACCTCCGTCCGGATTCGTTCTCCTTCTTCCTTTCTTACTTCACTTCGTTTGGGTTGCCTGCCCTCTCGCCTCCTCAATTAAACGCAACCTACTACGGTGATGCGCTAAGTTGGCTAGCGACCTCCACTATTCAAAAGAAGACTTCAGCAGTAACAAGCTGTTGACCAGTTCTTCCAGGCTTTGACCAATATCCCCCGCCAAACGAGCGCTTCCTCGATATCGCGACGAGCGTCCATCAGATTTCCCCTGGCCGCTCAGCCCGAGTTGAGCCCACCCCTTTTTCGTCACAGATTGTGCACACGCCCAGGCACCACAACGGGTGTCCAGTTGACACGGGCAGCAGGCTGATGGCCGAAGTCCAATAGGGAGGGTGTAAGAGCGTACATGTCGGGTCCCACCAGATGGTGATGCAGCACCAGGCCTATGCCTGGCCTTCACAACTCCGCTTCTTCAATGAGCCAGAAGGCGCAGACCCACTGTGTGGCCTGCCACATGAACTAGGTGGGGCGGGTCCTGGTGCAGTCCTCAGTAGTGGCCCAAATATAAACCACTATCCCACGGGGTCCAGCGGGCGTGCTCACAGTCAAACCTCTCATAGTAGACCATGGCTGACCGACAGTGCCCTCGCTGTAACCCCTGCCCTCCTCTACCTCGCATTGACTTCTTCTGTCCGAATCTTCCGACGGGCGGGTAGAGGAATTATGCCTGCGCTCCGAACACGTGCAGGTCTGGACAATCCCAAAGACCGGTGCCACGGCCCGCCTAAAGAATAACAGTAATAAAAATAAAATACTATAATAATAATAATCAACAAGGATTTGCAGCAGTACCGCAAGGCGAGGGAAGGAAAAATAAGTGGAATATCAATATCGCCTCGGCCCCGTCGTGCGTTCCTACGATCAGCAAAACCATGGGGGATAGCCCCACTGACCGTCTAGTATTGACTGACATCTAAATAAAAAGATATTGTGCAACACGAAGATCTTTTGGAATGTTTCAAGACCATATTGTTGTCGATACCGTCCTCTGCTCATACACTCAAGTCACAGGCAGGCGCACCAATCATCCGACAACCTTTTAATCTTAGTAGTTTAACCAAAACTAAAAATTTGGTCAGGAACCACGCCGGCCCTACAATCAACAAGAAGAGAGATCACGTGCGCCTTAAATCTGCGCGCCCACACACTCTCTGCCCTAGTCAACCATTCAGACAACGTAAACAACAAACACCGCCACAACCCATGCGATGTACTCAGACCTTAAACTGGTTATTTTCTGTCACTTGCAAAAACCAGGGCGGATACCCTTGTAAGGGTATTCGCACCGACGCCGGAAAGTAAACTGTCTCATAATTCAAGAATCAAAACTGGATAAAAAAAAAGTTGGCGGAACTGGGAAACTGGTGGGATGGGCCACAGATCTGGGCCCTAGCTCAAAGGTCAAGGGGAGGAGTGGGAATCCTGTTGCATTGGAACCTGCAAATGAAGTTGATAGAAGCGGAGGTGGACAACTGGGGCAGATGGGCTTGGGTCCGACTAGAATCAAGTGGGTAAGAGTGGGTAGTGATTATAATTTATGCTCCCACGAATGTTGGCGAGAGGGCTAATTTCTTCACGAGGCTAATCTCGCACATTCCAAAAATTGAGAACCTAATCATCGCAGGGGATTGAAATCTGTTATTGGACGAGGCACTGAAACCGGACTCACGCATCGCGGGAAGAAGGGATGTCCAGACCCTATTGGAACTGTTAGCAGAACTAAACTTGTCGGATCCTTTTAGAGGGCTGACACCGAATGACCTAGGCTACACCTGGATATCACACGTCCGGAGAGAAAGTGGAACGGTAGTCAGAAGAAGGCTGGACTACTTTCTGGTGGCCAGCACGATATTGGAGGGCGTCACGACATTGAAAAAACTCTACAATCCGCTCTCAGATCACAAGCCGGTGGTTGCGGAGGTCAGATTGCAAACAAACATAGAACGCGGTAGAGGGTTTTTCAGGTTGAATACGTAGAATCTGGATAATACAGGCCTTCTGGAGTGGGTGGAACAACACATGAGAGAATGAGAAGGAACCAAACACCTATTCCCCTCTATGGAGGAATGGGTAGATGGGGGTATAGCCATCATCTCAAGTGTTCTCAACATCTATTCGAGGAATCTGGCCAAATCCAAGAATAAGGAAGAAGCAGAATGCAGACGGTGAGTTGAGGAAGCCAAGGAAAGGATGGAGGGACACCCGATATCGATGTTGGTCTAGGCAGCAGAGAGGGAGAAGTGGATGGCAGAATGGGATAACCTGCAGGCAAACAAGGAAAGACGATGGGCGGACCTACTCAAGGAGAAAGGCATAGAAACCAGTGATAAAATGAATAAGGAGTCCTTCCAGAAGCTACTTCCCCATCGCTCGGTGCAAAATTTGGTAGAATTGAAACACTCCTTTGATGGCACAACAACAGGGATGCTCGAATACACCAAACTGTACTACGAAGACATCCTCACAACCCGGCGGCCTCAAGATGAAGTCACCACCGACCTCAGGACAACATCCGACCTGTGGCATGACACAAGGGTGAAAGTATCCACTCTCGCGAAACTTGATTTGGATAGGTCGCTCACGCTAGAGGAAACCACTCAGACCTTGAGATCCATGGCGAGAGGCAAGTCCCCTGGGCTGGACGGATTACTGGCAGAATTCTACTCCAAGTGTTGGAAGATTGTTGGGCCGACGCTCGGGCAACTGTACAATCGAGTGTTGTTCGGGGGCAAACTGGGGAAGATGATGACACACGGGGTTATCACGGTCCTGTTCAAGAAAGGGGACAAGGCGGATGTGAGAAACTGACGTTCAATCTCGCTATTGAATGTGTCCTACAAGATCCTGGCCAAAACACTGACGAGGAGATTGGGGCAATACCTACCTGCGCTGGTGGGAAAAGATCAAGGTGCGTTCGTCTAGGGAAGGTCAATCTTTAACAACATTGTAACGGCGATCGAAGTCCTTGAGGTGGCACAAGCCGAGAACCTGGATACAACGGTCCTCTTAATCGACTTGGAGAAAGCATACGATAAGGTAGGATGGGCATTCGTTATGACTACATTAAAGCACATGGGCTTTAAAGAAAGCTTCTGTAAGTGGGTAGTCGCACTATATACCCTATCAACATCGGCGGTTATGGTCAATGGTTTCCTCTCAGCCCCATTCAAACTGACAAGATCGCTACGTCAAGGCTGCCCGCTTGCATCACTTCTCTTCGTTCTTCAGATGGAGGTGCTGCTTAATCTCATTAGACAGCATCCGCTGATCCAAGGGCTACGCCTGCATGACGCAAGGGATTGCAAGGTGAAAGCCCTAGCCGATTGGTCGGACATTATATGTATCCAAGTAACCCACCTTATGGATACCGAATTACATAATTATTGTCATCGTCAGATATGGCCCCATAAAGCATTAAGGGCCTATGCACCGCGCCCTGGGAGTGCGGGAGTGGCTATATGGATCCCACCAGGGTCTAGAGCGGAGCCGGTGTATTGGGAGGTGGACAAGGAAGAGGGAAGATGGGCTTATATTCTGGCAATGTTTGATTTGGAGATTGTGATTGTTCTCTGTGTTTATGGCCACAATGAAGTAAATAATCGACAATACTTCTTCGAATCTCTCATCCCTAAACTGCCGGCAGACATCCCTATAATTATCACTTGTAATTTTAATGTCGCTCCGGATCGCAATCTTGACCGGTGACGCATCCCTCACCCATGCCCGGCCTATGTGGAAGCGGATGAAGTTTTGATTACTAATCTGAATCAAACAACAATTTCGTCAAAACGGATATATTTTATTTTTTGAACGAAATTGAAAACAAAAAAATTGGTCCGATTTAGGTCGATATTTTCAACTTCAGGGGGTACGGCGTTCTGAAAACGCCCTACCCCTTGGATGCAAACTAAGTCCAAATACATCCACGGGGGTACGGCGTTTTCAGAACGCCGTACCCGCTGGACTCCAGCTAAGTCCAGATACATCCAAGGGGTCCGGCGTTTTAAGGACGCCGGACCCTCAAGAGCTTGAAATTTCCACCTAAATCTCTCTAATTTATGAGGTTTCAATTTCGTTCAAAAATTAAAATATGTCCGTTTTGACGAAATTGTTGTTCCCAATCCTTCAACCTCTTTGATTCTTATAAGAGACTAAATCCTAACCTTCGCACATTCACATGTTTTAGGAAGAATCATTCTGTGGCGGCTACAAAATCCCGTATTGATTTAATTCTTCTCTCTGAAGAAGTACAAGGGTCTCTTCAAGTTGCACAAATATTTCCTAAGAGTCCTCTCGCAGGGCTTGATCATGCGATGTGTTTAGTAATTCTCTCCTTCTCCAAGAAATCGGACCAAGGTAGAGGGTATTACAAACTCAATACATCTCTACTGAAAATGGATAAATTTAGGTCCTACCTAAAAGATGTATGGACTTTCTGGCAAAATCAAAAAAAGATCGTACAGGATGATGTTACATGGTTCAACAACGGTCTAGATTTTCTAGGGCGTAAATGCAATGAATATTCCAAAGTACTCGCCGCTGACAGACACTCCAATGAAACTAGAATATTACAGAGAATCCAAGAAATTCAATCAATGGAAGAAGATCCTCAGAATGAAGGAAGTGATGAAAGTCATGGCTCAAGAACTAAAGGAACTCGAAGATAGTTTACTCTCTTTGATGGAATATCGTTGGCAGGGTGGCAGGATTAGAAGAAAGATCCGTCTATTACATACTGAGGGAGTTATGGATGCCAGATTTTTTTCAATGGCCAGAGCTCGATTAGGAAAAACAGTCATCGAAGGATTAGCTCACCCCCAAAATCCAAACGGACAACTAGCCTCTTCTACAGAAGAATGTACCAAAATTGCTAGAGATTTCTTTAAAGAATTATTTACATCGGAAATAGATGTCAGCGACAACCAAAGAATTAACGAAATTGAAGAATTTTTGGTACCCCTGACTAAATCCCTCTCGGAGGCTCAAAGGGAACAACTCGAACTGCCGTTGCCTAAGGAGGAGATTTGGACTGCACTATTGATGATGGAAGAGGAAAAAACCCCTGGAATTGATGGTCTTCCTAAGGAATTTTTGGAATCTAAATGGGATTTCATATCTCACGACCTAATGAAATTCTATCATAAAGTATGGGAAATGGGTAGGATGAGAGAATTTGTGGGTCAAGGAGTCTTAAACCTATTAAGTTGGAGGTATAATGCATCCAGCCGCCGTAGGGGCGGAGTATGATGCACGTCGGCCTCTACGTTTAATGCCGTCCACCATTGCAGCGGATCCGTCTTGTGATAGTCGTCAAACTTCTCGATTTTGAAGTTCGGCATCTTCCATTCCTTGGCGACGGCGACCGGACGTTCGTCAACGCGGTCGCTGAGCGTCTGCAGCTGATTGCTGACTGTAGAGGCTCCTGCAAACTTGCTGATGTCGCCCAGGAATGCAACTAAATGATTGACCCGCTCTTCCAATTGCTTTGCCTGTGCGGTCAAAGCTGGGCTGCAGTCGACTGCTGCACTGCCCGTTGA
The DNA here is from genome assembly GCA_003427395.1 of Chara braunii. Lineage (NCBI taxonomy): Eukaryota > Viridiplantae > Streptophyta > Charophyceae > Charales > Characeae > Chara > Chara braunii. The sequence goes on from BFEA01000034.1 coordinate 3,612,724, forward strand.
CGCAGTTGCTGACATCTGCCTGCAGCTGGTGGTTGAGTGTCTGCTGCTGGTTGTTGGCGGCATGTAGTGTCCTGTTCTCGGCCTGCAGCGACGTGATCCTGTTATCCATTGCCTTGAGTGTTGTTTCATGGCGGATGACGACTTGCCTCATGGCGAGGAGTTCGTGTTGCTGCCAATTGCATGTGTACAGCAGATTCTCCATCAGAACTGCTATTCCTTCTTTATCTGCTTCCTCCGTGGTTGGCTCTTGTCGTTCCTCGATCGTGGAAATGATGTCGGCGAAGTAGTCTGCCATAGGTGGTTTCATCGCGAGTCAGATCCATAGTGGCTTGGTAACGAGCCTGGTTCTGATCTGCCTCGACCTATTGCTGTTGCAACCGTGCGGCTGCTGCAGCTTCTGCTGCGGCCTGCTGACGTGCTGCCTCTGCCTCTGCCAGCTGGCGTTGAATCTCCTGCTGGCGGGCGGCTTCCTCTTCTTCCCACTTGCGTAGTTCAGCGGCCGTCGTCTCGGAATACTTCTGGAGACGGTCGAGGAACGCTAGAAGCGGTTCATCGGCCTGCTGAACTGGGAGAGGAGGAGGAACCGGCCTCTTGGGGCTGGTTGGTGCACTCTTGTCAGAGGTGGCAGCCATGGTCGTGCGTCGCTTGCGCGGGATTCGCGATGCCTTGGGTCCCGGTTGGGGCTTGGCTGCCTTGGACTCGCGTTCTGCCAATCGTAGGCTGCGGCGCATTTAGTGTTCGGCTGCACGTTGCTGTTGACGTGGCACTCTGCTGACGTGGCACTGTACTGACGTGGCACTCTGCCGACGTGCCACTTGCGTGTCCCTCTGCTGATGTGTCACTGTGCTGACTTGTCACTCTGCTGATGTGGCACCTCTGCTGACGTGTCCGGAGACTGCAGTTTGTAGAATCGAGAGGAGAAGAGAAGGTTGGGTGGGGAGGAGGGGCAGAGAGGCACACAATGCACAGACAGTCCCTGTGTCCCCTGACCTCGAAGTCCGGTGCTAATCAAAGGAAAAAAAATTCCCCCCTCGAAGGAATTTTCGAATTTTGGGAATTAAAAAAAAAATAATCGAAAAAATAGGAACTAATAAAATTTAATGTTGGCAAAAGGATTTAATACCTGATTAACGAAATATTTAACTTTGCAACCGTTTATTTCACAAAGGTTAAATATGTAATCGAAAATATTTTAGATTTGCTTCAATCAAAGAAATGAATAAGTTTAAGCAAGTTTAAACATTTAGACATAACTTTTGAAAATTTAACGAAATTTCGTCGGAAGTTTTTTAGCATCATCACGAGGTCACTCATATAGGAGAGATGATAGTTAGCAGGAAGATACACAATTCGCTGGAAAAATTCAATTGCAGTTTGCAAAAAGTGAAAGTTCCGTGAAGTTGCAGTTCGCATATGGCCTAGCTCAGGCCCGATCAGCCTTGCTTGGCACGAGGCCTGGGTGGCACTTACTCTCGATAGGTTAGGTAGGTCGTTTAGATTAGGTTAGGACTAACCCTAATTAGCGCTAATTAGGTTTTACCCGTAATTAGGAATGCGTAATTCGGGAAAAGTCGCAAAACCTAAATTTTCGATTATGACTAACCCTAATTAGCGCTAATTAGGTTTACCCGTAATTGGTAATTCCTAATTGCGCAAGATTGAAAAAAAGTCGCAAAACCGAAATTTTAACATCCTAATCCTACGAAAATACACGAAAGAAAAAAAAAAAAAAATTGCAACTTGCGATTTTAATGATAACAGAGTGCAGGAAAGATAATCAATCAATCAATCAATCAATCAATTAATCAATCAATCAATTAATGGTGAGTCATCCAATACTGGTCTGCTCCGATACCAAACTGTTGCATACTTGTGAAACACAGTCATAACTATGGCGCAGATTCCCAGAACCGACCAGATAATACAGAGTTGATACAAATACAGCGGAAGGCATGATACCTTTGGACTGACTCAGACCTGACTCGGACTGCAATCGAACAACTCTCATACATTCATCGGGTGTGAATGCCCTGGCCTTGAGAAGARACGAAGGGCCARRGGCTGRAATCATACACRGACGAAAGGGGGAGAGGAGAGAGACGAAGGAGGAGGAGAGGGGAGATGATGTCAACTCAATGTTTCCAAAGATAGTAACTTGAACTGTCAGAAGTGACGAAAATCCGAAATGTCGTGAATACCAAGTCTCACAATCTCCCAGATGTCGATCTCACAATGTCAAGTACACCTCCGAACGAGAGATGGAAATCAGATCCCGAAATAGTCCTCAACTCGTACTCTCAATGTCGCTGTCTCAGATGTCATCAGAAATCGTAACCATCTCCATTACTGTAGTAGTAGTCATGTAGGAGGAGTAGACTTAGACTGAGAAGGTAGGGAGAGAGAGAGAGAGAGAGAGAGAGAGAGAGAGAGAGAGAGAGAGAGAGAGAGAGCCGAGGCAAAGAAACAGAGGGAGAGAAGGCAGAGCCTTCCTCCCGGTACTTGCTGGTAGCTATGGCGCGACTGGGCCGTTGCGCTGTTCCTCTTGCCGCTGCGCCCGCTGTCTCCTGGCTGCTCTCGCTGCTGTTGCGCTGCGCTAATCTGCTTAATGCCTGGCTGCTCCGCTAATCCTCCAGACTAACTCGTACATGCTAACCTACTACTGAGGCTGGTACCCAACCTTTTGTAGTGCTGGGCCGGCCTCTTTGCCTATTGGTGCCTACCGGCCTGGACCGTTGATCTGAATCGACGGTCCAGATTCAAACTGGGTTTGGCGCCAGATGTGGCAGCCTCTGAAACGCCGCCGGTTGGTCCTGGGCTGGACCGGTACCGGCCTCTGGCCGTTTGGGCCTATCGTGCCCTACCTCAGGCCTATTTGGTCTTAGCCTGAACCGTCGTCCCCCTAGGCCTACCCTGCCTACTGGGAACCGGGCCCTAACTGGGGCCCGTGTGGCTTAGTATGCCACACAGTCCGAAGGAAGCTGTGGAACCATCTGCCAGAAACGGCCGTCCATCTTGATCAAGCACGCCAGGGTTCTCGAATAACTGTTGGGCGAGGACTTCCTCCTTGGTGCGTTGAGGGGTTGGAGTTTCCGACGACAATTCTTTCCAAGCTCTCAGTATGGCTTTCCAAAACTGAGACTTTGGGCGCTTCCTTCTGAACGAGTCCATAAAGAAACAAACCCAAACATCCTCCGGCCTACTCAGGCCCCACTCTCTCATCAGCAGTCTTTCGGCCAGGGTGACCCGGTCTTCTTTCACGTCCGCCACACCAACTTTACACAACCAACTCCTCAATTGCGCCTTGTTCTTTCTGGCGGGGTCCTACATACCCAGACCTCCTTCCAGGCGAAGGAACGTGATCAGTTCCCATGCCACCTTCGTTATGAACCCTTCCTCATTCTTGGATCTTGGTTTCCAAAGGAAACGGGCCACCAGCCGGTGCACTGCAGCAAACACTCCTTCTGAAATTTCTCTGGTCATGCACACAAACCAAAGTATCGACAATAATGCCACGTTTGCTACCAGGGCTCGGCCAATCAGTGAGAGATGCCACGCTAAGCCCCACAGATTCAGCCTTGCTGCAATTCTGATTTGAAGTAACAGACCTTGCGCCGAGGCTTCTACCTGCAGTCTGCAGACTCACGGACACACCCGGGAATTTTTCCTCTTCCCCCTCCAGTGGGCCTGCACCACTCTCTTCATACCCCATTCAACTTTTAACTCAAACAGAGTTAGTAGTAGGTACACTGACTTGGACCAATTTACCAAAGCCTCGGATAGGATGGAGTACCCGTGCATGGTTTCCTTCAATGCTTTTAAGGTTAGAACCGTGTTCTCACAGACTGTGAAGAGATCGTCGTTTTTTTTTTTGTTTTTTTTTTTTTAACACCTTAAAGAGGAAATAGAGGGGATGCTGGTAAGAGCAGACACCCCCTCTAATCTCCATGCTTGAAAGATGGCTCCGTTCCATTGGTGGGGAGCTGCACCTGCTGGAAAACGGGTCCAGCGTCCCTCATATCGAAAATATTTGGAACCATAAGAAACAGATCGTGCCGGGAATCGGGCCCAGCGTCCCCTGCTGAACAGTTGTGAACCCAGAAAGAGACAAATGAGGAGATTTGTTTTTCGTGCCTTTTCACCCTGAACGGGCGCCTAATATTCGTGACCAACTAGCACTTCCAACCTTTGCAGGGAAACTGGACCATCATCTTTTCTAAGTTGACTTATTGTGCTACACTGCCTTGAACTTGTCACTACGGAAGGTAGGATCCCCAGAATCAGATACAACTCGCGAATCAGGAGAATAAAAGCAGTGGTCATAGGTTCAAACAACATCCTGCGCGTACCACGAGATTGGCACTAGTGGCATACCTGACGGGGGGAAGGGATCTAGAAAATCTGAAAGTGGACTCATTGGAATACTGGAATCAATATTACACCAATCACAAAAAGTAAGACGATAATTCCATGCATCTTTTCCTGAACCATTTCCCTGCCTTCTCTCCCATTCCACCCGCCCCAACCTCCCTCCTTGATCCCCACCAAGCCAGTCTTGATTAAATGTTAGAATGTGTTGTTTGATGTCTTTTTCTAGAGAAAAAAAATTAAGTTTTTCCTTTACTGTTTCCCACCTAGTTGTGATTTCCACCTGAATCTGTTGCTTGATGGTCTCAGTAAATTCCGGACCATCAAGTCGAGCTCCTTCCATTTCATAGGTACACCTACGAACCCACAGTGCCCATGCTCTCCTAGAAATCTTGAAAACAATAATTGTGAAAGTGTCCACTTGTGACGGATTCCAAGATTCAAGTAATAAGGTTTTCCAGTTCCATGGCCACGGGAGAGATGTTCCAATCTGATTCCAAATTTTATCCCACCAGTGCCATAACCACACCGATCCTGTGTTCAATTGTTTCAAGAATGAGTTTGAAAGGAAAGGCAGATTTACAGAATTTGCACCAAAGGGATGCTTTTCCTTTTTGTTCTAGAGAAGTTCTATCAATGAGCCAGTCATTAGTGGGAAGACAACGGTGAGTGATTTGCCATTGGAGCGAAGCAATTTTAGCAGGCTTTGTTTTGGACAGTTGAAACCACTTGACTGAGCGTAATTCCTCCGTGCTTACCCTTAGATGATTCATCCACCTATTTTGCACTCTATCCTTTAGGCACACCTTAGGTCTCAGCATTCTATATACAGATTTAACCGATAAATTATGAAGCATCCTGAGATGAGTTGGTCCTACTGGATTGTGTGCAGACAAAGACCAACAAATTAGATCCAGTGGAAGGTAGGAAATAGGAGTGTTCGGTTTGAAGGCCAAAGATTTTTCTTGGATTGAAAGAACCCTAATCCGGAAGAGAGAATCCTGCTTGAACCACCCTATTTGCTGATGAAGTCTTGGTGTGAGAAACCCATCCTCTCCCAACTCGAATAATGTTAAGAGGATATCCCCAGAAGTACTAACTTCCACAATATTCCCCACTATTCCTAGTTGAAACGAAATAGATACCAGTCTTCTGGGGACAGAGACGAACCCTTTTTAAGTATTATAATCCAATCCAAGGGAATTATATCCATTATTTTGTCCAGGGCTTCTACCGGGAAACGACAATACCTCAGTCTATCGTGGAGAGTCTGTGGACTAACCCAATCCTTGTCAGCAATGCTCCATATGTCCTTTACCCTAGTAATTCCTTTTTTTATCCATCATTTCCAGGGTGATACTGCGCAATCAAGGGTGCAGCCTTGAGAATCCCTAATCAAAGTGTTATTAAATAATGGTTGTTGGCATACTTCTTCCCAACGTTCTGGGAGAACTTTATCTGGAAGAGGAAGTTTTCTCCAAATCTTTAAAAGGTCAATCCAGAAGGGATCATTTACCAAATCTGCCCTGGCYRCTTGCCGATCTGAGGGATCAGGAATAGGKTTCAYTGAAGAGGATTTTTTTGGGAGTGGCCACGACCTATTCTCCAACCACATGAGAGGGTCCACCTCTTCTGAAGTAGGTGGGGCTAGTCTCCTGATTTGCTCACTCGCCAGTTTACTCSATGTGGTCTGAGGGTTAAAGAGAAGACGCTTAATCCACTGGATAGAAAGAGCCATGGCCTGGGTGGTGGGGTCAATGATCCCAAGGCCACCCTTACCCTTGGGTTGGATTAAGGATAACCAAGCCACTCTACTGATTACATTAACACATTCATGATTACGGCACCAGAGAAAAGCAACAAGCTGTCATTGAAATGTCTTTATGGCAGGTTTGTCTAAGGCCCATAACGCTGATTTATACCAAATCGACGCTAACACCACATTATTGATGGCGAGAGTTCTTCCAAATATACAAGTATGTTTATCCTTCCATAATTCTAATTTGGAAAGCGCTTGGTCCATAATCATCGTATTATTTGTGGTTGGTTTGCCATTAGCAGAGAGGGAAATACCCAAGATTCTCATTGGAGTCTCCGGGGGAGTCCATTTGATCCTACGTCTATCCGGTGGTCTACCCCCTTGATAATGAAGCCACCATCCCAATGTTTTGTTACCCCAGTTAACTCTCATATCAGAGAGTTTACAAAATTTATCCATCACTAATTGGAGAGCTTCCAGATTTTCTTTAGAGGCATCTACCATTAGGGATAGATCATCTGCAAAAACAAGGAACACACTGGTATGGCATCTTCAGGGATAGAAGTAACCCGTATTCTCTTGATATCCTTATGTTGACGTATGTTAGCTGCAAGGGTTTCCATGATGATTACAAAAAGTAATGGGGCAAGAGGGTCTCCTTGTCTAACTGAACGTTGTAAGGATATAGGAGGGGCAACATTACCATTTACCATCACCTTTGTTGTTACATTTCCATGGAGGATCTTAATCCATCTCCTAAAATTAGGTCCAAAATTAAATTTGTCCAAATATTTATCCAAAAAAATCCAATCAACATGATCATAAGTTTTTTCAAAATCTATAAAGATAAATGCGGCATTGTGTTTAGATTGTCTTGATAATTTAATTAACTCATTGATTAGTAGAATATTATCCTGAATATTCCTCCCTTGTATGAAACCTGTTTGGGAGGGATGGATGATATCTGCAATAAAGTTATTAAGGAGGAGCGCAAGCATTCATGACACACATGGCCGCGACGCTTGAGTGTACCATCGCCACCCTCCACACGAAGATCACGTGGGAGGAGTTTGAGAAGAAATGGAAGACCCGGTTCATGGTGAACAATGACAAGCGTCACACCTTGAACAAAATCTTTCACATCTTCCAAGGCCAGCAACCTTCGCGGGAATGGCTGACGGAGTGGCAAAGACTCGTCGCCACCCCGGAGTTGAACCTACCGTTCGACTCGATCTGAGGCGAATTTTTCGCCCGATCCTGCGACGCCTTGACTGCTACTCTCGGCAGCGAATATGAGTATAAGAACTTTGACGACATGATCGCCAAAGCCAGAGAGCTTATACAAGGTAACCGGCGTGCGACTGACGAGACTCGTCAGCAGCCCGGTTACATGAAGAAAGGAAAAGGCCAACGGACGCCGCAAGTAGCAGCAGTCCAGTAAGGACAAAGTGAGGACCACGCAGCCGCTTCCACATCAAGTGACGGAGATGTGGCGGCAGCAATACCAACGCAACGCTCAAGACCCCAAGGGGGAAAACAGAAGGCGAAACCAGCGTCGGCGGATGAAGCACGACAGACACCATGCACGAAGTTCGGGATTACCGAGGACATGTTCAAGTTGCGACAGAAATGGGGATGTTGTTTGTGGTGCAATAGCACCAAGCACATCACCAGTGCATGCCTCGACAAGGACAAAGAAAATGTCAAGCGTCCTGGCTCGGGAAACTGAGCACTGTGGGAAGTGCAGCGACAACACTTCCCAGTCCGCCGGAGTCGACTGCCTTGCTAGCAGTCTCTCTCACATCCGGGGACACCGCGGCAGTCGCAAGTTCTCACGTTGAGTACGAGAACTATGCTGTCGAGCTGGTCCCACTGTTGAACCAGCCTCTCCACGTGCAAAATTCAAGCGTATGAGCGGCAGTTCCGCCGTCGGACAATGAACCGGTGGCTTCGCTAGCCATCTTATCGGAGGATCCGTCAAGTTAGGCGAGACTTGAGGATCTCGACCCGTTGACGGTTGAGGACTTCCAATGGTTGCCTCTGCCCTCCACCGGTTCTTTGCCAACTCCGCATTGCAATGCCTTAATGGCACATCTACGCGAATACTTGCACGCTGCAGTACCAACTCCGTCGACGGATGGCGGAGTAGCGGTTGTTCACCTTTGCAACTTTCTTGCGAAGATCGACCACGAGTACGCAACGCAACGGTACGTCGACACCGACGCACCGCTCCTCTACATCCGCATTCAGATCGGGAAGGCGGCCTGCAGTGCCTTGATCGATTGTGGAGCGACTCGCAACTACATCAGCCAATACTTCATGGCACGCATCGGGCTAGGCCCACGCGTTCGAAGGAAAAGTCAGCCTACGCACGTCACGTTGGCCGATGGTCACACACAAAAGTCAATCGACTGATGCGTTGACTCGGTGCCCGTGTACTTCGCTCCGCTAGCAAGCGAGGACGTATCCTTCGACATATTGGACACCAAGTTCGATATGATCCTAGGCATGTCGTGGCTGCAAAGCGAAGACCATCCGGTGAACTTCCATCGCCGCACCGTTCACGTTCGTGATCGGCATGGCGAACTACTCCCGTTGTCGAGTGCATCGGCCCCCGCGCGAGCGAGGGCCCTCCCGGCCGCGTCACGCATGAGAAACTTAGGCTTTCAACTTTTTAGAGACAACTCGGGGACGACACGGTAACCCGCGTCGACCCTTCGCCGCTCTGGCCGAGTGAGCCAGCTGTACATCCCGCGGTCCCCTACGATACGACAGGTTCTCGCGGGGCACAACTTACCTTCCCTAAGGGGCTGTCACCACCCTTAGGGGCGTATCCCTACCGAGCTACCAACCCACATGCGAACGCTTTTATAATGCAATTGCAGAGGTAGGCCGGCCGAGGGCGTTTGCTCATTCGCTGTAGCATAGGTATGCATGGTTAAACGCCAAGTGGACCCGAACACCGCCCGTCCCTGGGGTGCTGATCTCCCAGGAATCGGAACGACGTCAGTCGACTAGGACGCGATATTCCAAGCGTAAGAAAACCTCAATCAATCCTAGTCCCTTCTTCCAAAGACAATCAAAAGTTAAACATCAAAAAAAGACTCAGGTCAACGTAAGTTGACATACATTATGAGATCAACTTATATATAATACGGCCATGCATACCACTCGCCCCGATCAATTTGACAACGGTTGATTTGACTTTCATCCAACGACGAGACACATGAGTTGACTCGCTTTCGGACCTCACTTATCAACAAAAGGACAAAAGCATGACTTATACACGATGCGAAGCTCAAATGACGTCCGACTAAAGTACCTACACTCTACTTGCCAGACGGTTGGACTGTCACGACTTTTTCGACTTGATAAGATGTGTTGCCAAGTTCTTTCATTCCACCGCATGCTGACTGCTAGCAAGGAAATGCGGACATCCCAACCCTCAAGTAGAGCTAGGATCACACTGTTCTTGCGATGACATCATTACCTTTCTAACTTTGGTGTGAATGTCATTTGCAAGTAGTCCGGCTACCACTATACGAGTCAGTACTCAACTTGAACGACCGAACGTTGAATGCCTCATTAAGGTCAAGGATCCATTTTCAAATTTTGTTGGTTGCTTTGTCCTCTCGAGCAATGATTACTTTTTCTGTCTCGCGAATGATGAAATACCAGTCTGCGATATAAAGATATTCAAGGCAATGCTTTAGTTACATTTTTTTAGTCAACTAGCCTGATCGTCCCAGGCTTGCACTTCTTATGGTGCAACCCTATTTGCGAAGGTAGTGCCTAGTCACACTCCGTCCATAGCTAGTGATCGCACGAACTAGGCTTCTTATGGCGTCAGCTCCTCACTCATCTGTGACTCCTAAGATGGCCACTAGAAGGGTAAACTAGCGGTTCTTCTTAACGTGAGCCGTCAAGAACTTAACGCCTTCAGTGAATAGCACAAGTCCATCCCCTAGGAGGTGGTCTGGGATACCACTCGTCCTCGCTCGAGCGAACCTCGGATCTCAGAAGTCGGGTTGGCTCCACCACAACAACATGGTACCCCCCCGCCAAAGCGGTCCACTCCGAGACGTTAACAGGGCCGGCCCCTAAGGCAACGAACCCCCGCCTCAGATGCCTCATAGGGAAAGGAAATGCACTTACCACAGCGAACGGTCAGCCCTTTATCGCCTAACGTCAAGGGCGAACCTAAACGAAAAAAGGGATCATAGAGAAGAAAAACATTCAGATGGAAGGGCATAGACGAGGAGGGTCATTCGGGAAAGAATGGGCAACCCCAGGGAAAAATCTATGTCCAATTCACTTCTTCCCCTTTGTGTGATCGCTCCGTTTCTCGTCGTCTGTTGTCTTCCCATCCTCTCAACATGCATGCAAGCAAAAAATAAAAAACAATCATTATCCCATTCTCTTTCGCTGACATGATTAAATCTCCATTTTTCAAGCATCCTTCTACTTACCTGCACATCAGATCAAACAATAAGTTTAAAAGAAAACAATGCAGACCGAAGCTCATGTCAGACTTTCATTGACATATGCGAACAAAACACAGTTTTCTCTACCTTTTTAGAGAACATTCAAAGAATAGCGTCAAGCAAGTGTGGGTTCACATAGGTGTGAAGAGGACTGAGTCAGGCTAACTGACCTTGAGTGAAGCTGAACCAAAGATAGCAAACGGCCCACTCAAGAAAGCCGTATAAACCACACTCCAACTGAGAAGATCGCCGCAGTAGACTGTCAGAAAAGTGATCCACACCACTCCCTCAAGAATCGCCCACTGACACGCAATCCCCTCAGTGCCCCAGCGCTGTCACCACTGGCTACCCGTACCACCACACCACCACTGTGTCGAGGCGTCGCCGTTGTAATATGAGGACAACACAATATCAACACCACCTTAAAATACACCCCCTCTTGACGACACTTCTCAAAATTGTCGTTGGTGCCGTGAAAACCGGACAGCACATTCACACCACCACTAGAAGGAACACCGCTGCTACCGCAAAATTTCGGCAGCGCTTCCGCGCCACCGCTTAAAAACCCAGCTGCCGCCGCAAAATTTCGGCAGCGCTTCCGCGTCACCGCCGAAAAAGCATAGCCGCCGCCGCAAAATTTCGGCAGTGCTTCCGCGTCACCGCCGAAAAAGCATAGCCGCCGCAACAAAATTTCGGTAGCGCTTCCGCGTCAACGCCGAAAAAGCATAGCCGCCGCCGCAAAATTTCGGCAGCGCTTCCGCACTACAGTAGTAGATAAACCCGCTGTCGTCGCCGCGCTGAATGAACAACACCTCCCCTATACTTCAGAACTCCAGTCGCCTCGCAGACCGTGCAGCATTTCCCCTCCACCACTGAGATGGTGGCTTTGGCTGTGCTTCACAGCTGTGGCCCTCCCCCTCAGCAGTTTCCTTCTCAACTCTCTCCTCACCCACTGCAGACCTCCACCAACAGCACCGCCCCACAGCAGCAACCAACCAGCATTCACTCAAGTAAATGCCTCAGCAGCACTGCCACAACTTGTGAGGCTGCTGGGTGGAATGCTGGCTTTAATAGCCAGCCGAGAGCATGTGGGCAGCTGCTTTGCCCACAGCCAGAACTCGGAATGAGGTCTGGCCCTTGATCTAAAACGCGATCAAGGGCTACAAAGCCTGTTGTTCCCCTAGGGGAACTGGGTTCTGGGCACTGGAAATGTATCTGGCCCTCAACCGCGGGCAGACGCAGCCCAGGAATGGCTGTACTCAGCCATTTCTGAGCAGACGGTTGAAACCAACAGTCAACTGTCAATTCTCAGTCCAGATGCTTCTATACTTGCATCTGGACCGAGGCCGCGGCTAGATCCGCGGCCATTTTTTTTTTTTCCAACTTCTTTTTTTCCCCTTTTTCCACCTTGTTTTTTTCTAAGCAGGGACAGTTCGTCGTTCGAAAAACGAACGAGCACGTCCCTCCCCCAAATCCTTTCACAAAGTCGAACTAGAGTCAAGCTCAACAGGGTCTTCTTTTCCCCCTTTGCCCTGCGCCGGTACCCTGACGCTTTCAGCGCCAGGTTCGGGTGCGAAGGCAACCACTGCAGCCCGTTCCGAAATCCAACGGGCGCAGGTGGGCTGGTATGTTTCTCTCTCTCTCTCTCTCTCTCTCTCTCTCTCTCTCTCTCTCTCTCTCTCTCTCTCTCTCTCTCTCT
>BFEA01000034.1:3641529-3667822 GCA_003427395.1 Chara braunii
ACATAACGTGGATTTAGGGGCTCAAGGTAGCGGATATTAGACCTCTGTAGACAAGGGAAACAAGACTTACAAAAGTCAATCACCATCTTGCTCATCCCTTCCCAAAAATAGAGACGTTGGATCTTGTTCAAAGTTACCCGTGCAGATCTGTGTCCGCCGGCTACCCCATCATGCAAAGCAGCAATCACATCCAACTGTCGAGAGGTTCCACATACCACCCTCTTTGGGACACCATCAACAGCTTTCTTAAAGAGATAACCGTCACGAACAACGAATCCTTTGCTCTTCTCCCGCACAACCGGATCAACCTCGTTTTCATCCAATTCCCCATTCAACCACATGCCTATCTTCTTATATTCCCCTTCGTACTCTTTTTCCTTGAATGCCTCTTTGACCTTACTGCTCCCTTCCTCCGCATTCATTAACCCCATGCGATCCTCGTGAACCAACAAGTTCATGATATATGACATCCTTCCAACGGTCTGGAAAGCCTAATCAGCCTGCGTATGGCCCTGTTCAATCGTTAGTGGATCAAGCATAAGGTCGCTGTCATTGGTCAAAGCCAACCTCATCATTTCCTCTGCGGTCTGCTCGCCCCATGGGTCCTCCTCAATGAAAGGTTCCTCCATCACGAGCTCTGAACGTACCTCGTGAAAGGCAGGAGCATTCCATATCGATTTCCCATGCCGAGTGGCCGCATCTGTCAGGTAGGCAAGAGTGTTAATACTCAATCTCGTCTCCTCTTCCTTCAGAAAGGCATCGACCGGAACTGATTCTTCTGCCTGATCCGATTCTGGATCCCATTCAACCTCACTTAGCCCATCAGCGTGATTCTGACTCCCCGAAATCCGTTCGATTTCAAAGTCAAACATCCAAATATAAGTCAACCATCGTGCAATGGTGGGATCAGCAGGTGAATAATTCCTTAAGGATTGAGCCAAAGCAGTTGGGTCTACCAGCAGGATGAAGCGTCTCCCAAACACATAATTCTGAAAGATGTGGAAGCAGTGAAGGACGACTAAAGTTTCCATTTTGAACTGGGAATAGTTTCTCTCAACAACATTCAGAGTCCTGCTTTCAAATCTGAGAGGCCTTTCCTGCCCCTCAACGTCCTTCAGAACGAAGACCCCTCCTAGGGCTGTAGGCCCCGCATCAGTCTCAATAACAAAAGGACGTTTCTCATCATCATCGAAAAAGGTAACTCCAAGGATCAATCCGCCCTCACGAAACTCAGCCTTTATATCCTCCACGGCCTCTTGTTGCTTCGGACCCCATTCCCACTTCTGACCTTTGCGCACAAGCTTTCGCAAGTGCTCCACTTTGGCGGCAAACCTGCGGATGAAGATGCGCCAAAATCCACAGGTTCCGAGGAAACTTCGCACGTTTGTGATCGACTTGAAAGGGGTCGGTCATTCCAAGATCTTATTAGTCTTCTTCGCATCCGGCCGGCGACCTTTCTCGTCGCAAAGGAATCCCAAGATCACTGCTCTCTTCATACAAAGTCGAGACTTAATCCCACTAGTTGTGAGATTAAACTCCTTCAATCTCTTAAGGATTTTCACCACATCATTGATGTGCTCCCATACAAAGCGGCGAATGCCCGACAATACCTACGTCAGGTCCTTCGTACAAGATCCTTGAATAGCCAAGTCGTCAATGTACGGTGAAGTTATGTCAGAATAATAAGGCTGCATAACCCTCGTCATATATCTCTGAACAATGGCAACTGCATTCGTCCACTCCTGCGGCGCCACACACATATGGATCAATCCATGAGGACTATGCATCGCCATTTTGGGCCGATTCGCAGTGTAAATGGGAGATTGATCATACCCGGAATATAAATCAATGAGGGTGATGATAGACCTCCCTGCACAAGACTCAGATAGTAGGTCTGCATGTGGGAGCCCACCTACATCTCGCACTGTCACCGAATTCAGCTTCTGAAGGTCCTGAATCCATCGCAGAGCACTATTCGGTTTGATGAAACAGAACCATGGAGATGCATATGGTCYGTAAGAATAATTTGCAACCTTTGTCCGGATCTTTCCATCGAGATACGCGACCAACTTATGGTGATCCTCCGGATTCGGATAACGTGGCCCTCTTACATTCCATGGCTCGTGTGGTACAGTATAAACTCTGATCATMGGGATTTTATCGACAACCAGCCTTCCGCGCTCATCATCATCAAACGCATAGGAGAGATGTTCCTCCCTCAATATATCGATGATATACCMTTTTTCCTGCTCAGTAAGGMGGTCTTCCTCCCCAAYGATCATACTTTTCACTCTTTCTTTAGTTAACCGACATGGCCCCTTTTCACCTCTCTCTTTCATTTCTCTGATCCAYTCGCGCTCCTCACGATAATAAACTTCCTCCTCCTTAGTGATCAGAACAGGTACCGGCTTCGCCTTCACGCCTACTTTCTTGTACTTACGTTTGGCGCCAGTGTCAAGCCTGCGTCCTCTAAAAAAGGACCCTGTCGAGTGGAGGGCAATTCCTGATCTTCTCCCTTATTCCCCTCCGACGGGGAATAAACAAGGCGCATAGTTCATGCGCTTCCGGTGTCCGTGATGATCTCCGTCAAGGCTTGCACCACATTTGGATCAATCGTCGCATGTGTCGACGGGAAATCGATTGCCTGCCCAATATCAGGCAGGGTCAGCGAGAACTCACGAGGATTCGTCTCCTCCCATAGTGATTYCTTTTCCCTTCTCAACTTCTCTGAMYCCGGAAAGGTATAGGATTCCGGGTTCAACCGGTTCCGCGAGCAATAAGGTCCAGTGTTCGCACACTTGACCACTTCGTAATAACCGCTGACAGGATCGCAAAGAATTACAAACATGGTTTCATCATGCTTGTTAATGATGATGCTTTCCGACCGACATAGGAACGCCCTTCCCAGAAGCACCTCGTGTTCCACTCTAGGTAACACGTAGAAATAAGAGCGGACTTTGACCTTCCCGACCGTGACGAGAACGCCACTGGCTGTCCCGCAGAATGGGGTCGATCCGTTAGCTCCCACCAGAAACCCATAGTCATCGCGGTTGATCTTCATGCCAGCTTCAATGCCATGGCGCTCACGAATGATATTCATCTCAGGTCCATCATCCACAAGTGYCGAGTACTCCTGCTGTCCAATCTGGACCTTCATATGGTCGGTTGACACACTTCGCCAGTCCATCTTCGTCCCAGGCGGGGACCAGTTAGCTTCCGGCGGAATGAYTTCGCCGAGCTTAATAGTCATGACTCTCTTGCGAGTCATCCGCTGCTTAAACTCCTCTCGAATGTTCGGCGATACCRCCAAAATTTCCTTCAGCGTRACCAAGTCGCGCTAACTTTCCAGAATCTTATTGACGAGTTGCTCGATATTGACCCCCTGCKCCACGGGGATCGAATAAACGTTCTTCTTCTTTCGTGACTCCTCCTCGCTTGCTTCGGCCTTCCCTTTCTCCGACTCCCTTTCCAGTGTCGGCCGGCGAGCACGTTCTTCTTCTTCGACCCGCAACTTCTCATCCTCATTATCCTCATCGTTCTCGCTAACGGGGATAGGCTCTTCTTCCACTACCTTTCCAGACTCTCTTTTCTTCTGAAGCTGCTCGTTTCGTCGCCGCATCCGAGTCTRAACGGCTACGGTCGGAGCACTCCTCTTTAGCACAGGCCTASGTCGCATCGTGCTTACCWTTGGCCTTGTTTGCAATGCTTCTCTCGGAGCAGACGTCCCTGCTTGGCCAGACGMGACTTCCCTTTTATCACCCCATTCGCTGAAGAGAAAGACATTCGGCAATCCAGGTCAGACTTCCTCCATGTCCACGCAAAGTCGAATGATAGAGTCCCGCCATCGGGCAAGCCTCGTCTTGATGGTTTGCGCTCGTTCCACCACTTGTTCCCTAAACCCTCTTGGTTCCGCTGACGAGYCGTCAATATGTAATGACGCCATGGCCTCCTCGACCCCGGCCAACCGCGCTTCTTCAGGAGAAGCAATCCGGAACGTCGCCGGCAGCGGAGGACCCATACGGCGAAATGCCTCCTTCCTCATACCCCCTTCAATGTTGGGGTCGATCAAGTTCCCTTCGTAATCAAAGACCTAACCTCGTATCGTGGTGAAGACAATTCCTTCCTTTTCATCTCTTGAAAGGAGTTGGCAAAACCGCATAATATGTCCCTTTTCTGCTCAATAGTTACATGTGGCTTCCTGTTGCCACGCCCAACGGTTTTGTTGTCCGTTCCCACGGCCTCGACCGCGGCCTCTTCCACCCTGCGGCTGAAACTGCCCTTGATCTTGGAAACTTTGTCCTGACGAATYACCGCCAGCACCGCCATTCCCTCCTTGATTATTTTGTCCGCCATTCTTCCYCTGTTTACGGGAGGTCCCTGTCCGCCTCGAATTTGATTCAAGACCTTCCTCTCCGCCTTTGTTAACTTGCGAGGCGGCTCCTTTTCCACTTCGCTCTCACTGTCGYTTTCTTCTTCCATCGGCTCTTTCCCCTTCCTCTCACTATTTTTCTCTTTSGCCAACWTGACTTGAAACTTCAGCCTTTCCTCCTTCATACCCTCCATCATTTCTCTCATGCGGGTTAAAGTTTTGTAAATCCCACCGTCCTTCACCTCTCCCAGCTTCACCTTTTSCCGTTCCTTCTTTTGTTGCCTTAACAGCCGGTAGAGGATATCGTCGAACTTCCCCRCCAGTGCATTTTGYCGGACCTTAGTCCAGTCATACCTCCCTTGCATCCCTTCAACCAATTTCGACCGTTCRACGTCGTTGAAGTTATCAAGAAAAATAAGGCAGCGATCTTTGTTTGACAGATCYGGGATTAGGCGAGCCACACGCTAAAATTCCGATAAAAACTGTTTGCTAATACCAAACTTTTTAYGATCCACCGCCCTAAAATCSTGCAGGTCGAGCAACCGGTCGCTAAGCTGGTACTTCTCCAACAATCGCGCCTTAAAATATGACCAATCATGAGAGATTCGCACCAGCTCATCGATCTCGTCTCAGTACCCCACCTGACAGTATCTTTTAACCATGCGAAGCATCTTCTCATCTGTCCATTCGTTGCTATATCCCAATTGCTCGAACTTATCTGCCCAAGAAGAGGCATGATTCCCGTCGAACAAYGGAACATCAATCTTAGGGTAGGAATCTCGCTGCGACTGCCGGATGACCCGTGCCAGTTCTTGAATGTYATTCCTCCCATCGTCGTCCTTGTCGCGACGTTCTGCGGCACCGGCCATCTAGGGACCAAAACATAAGTCCAAGAAATCAGTCTAGGAGTTTGGTAGCATCTATTAAGGTTTCTTCCTTACACTTATAGAGGTCCAGAGATTACTAACCTTTTGTCTTAGAYAACCATTATGACATGATATTTTACTTGCTTCATTCCTGAGTGTCGTTCCACCATTGACAACGGTAGTTTGTCGTTATCCCCGGCAACGGTGCCACCTGTCGATCGCATCGGCCCCCRCGCGAGCGAGGGCCCTCCCGRCCGCGYCACGCAGGAGAAACTTAGGCTTTCAATTTTTTAGAGACAACTCGGGGACGRCACGGTAACCCTCGTCGACCCTTCGCCGCTCCRGCCGAGTGCGCCAGCTGTACATCCCGCGGTCCCCTACGAAAGGACAGGTTCTCGCGGGGCACAACTWACCTTCCCTAAGGGGYTGTCACCACCCTTAGGGGCGTATCCCTACCGAGCTACCGACCCACATGCGAAAGYTTTTATAATGCAATTGCAGAGGTAGGTTGGCCGAGGGCGTTTGCTCGTTCGCTGTAGCATAGGTACGCATGGTTAAACACCAAGTGGACCCGAACGCCGCTCGTCCCTGGGGCGCTGATCTCCCAGGAATCGGAACGACGTCGGTCGACTAGGACGTGATATTCCAAGCGTAAGAAAACCTCAATCAATCCTAGTCACTTCTTYCAAAGACAATCAAAAGTTAAACATTAAAAGAAGACTCAGGTCAACGTAATTTGACATATATTCTGAGATCAACTTATARCCTTGCATACCACTCGCCCCGATCAATTTGACAAGGGTTGACTTGACTTTTATCCAACGACGAGACACATGAGCTGACTCGCCTTCGAACCTCACTTATCAACAAAAGGACAAAAACATGACTTATACACGATGCGAAGCTTAAATGACTTCCGACAAAAGTACCTACACTCTACTTGCCAGACGATTGGACTGTCACGACTTTTTCGACTTGATAAGATGCGTTGCCAAGTTTTTTCATTCCACTGCATGTTGACTGCTAGMAAGGAAATGCGGACATCCCAACCCTCAAGTAGAGCTAGGATCACACTATTCTCGCGATGACATCACTACCTTTCTAACTTTGGTGTGAATGTCATTTGCAAGTAGTCCGRCTACCACTATACGAGTCAGTACTCGACTTGAACGACCGAACGTTGAATGCCTCATTAAGGTCAAGGATCCATTTGCGAATTTTGTTGGTCGCTTTGTCCTCTCGAGCAATGATTACTTTTTCTGTCTCGCGAATGATGAAATACCACTCTGCGATATAAAGATATTCAAGGCAATGTTTTAGTTACATTTTTTCCGTCAACTAGCSTGATCGTCCCAGGCTTGCRCTTCTTATGGTGCAACCCTATTCGCGAAGGTAGTGCCTAGTCGCACTCCGTCCATAGCTAGTGATCGCACGAACTAGGCTTCTTATGGCGCCGGCTCCTCACTCATCCGTGRCTCTTAAGACGGTTACTAGAAGGGTAAACTATAGCGGTTCTTCTTAACGKGAGCCGTCAAGAACTTAACGCCTTCCGTGAATAGCACACGTCCATCCCCTGGGAGGTGGTTTGGGATACCCCTCGTCCTCGCTCCACCACGACAACATGGTACCCCCCCGCCAAAGCGGTCCACTCCGAGACGTTAAYAGGGACGGCCCCTAAGGCAACGAACCCYCGCCTCAGATGCCTCATAGGAAAAGGAAATGCACTTACCACAGCGAACGGTCAGCCCTTTATCGCCTAACGTCAAGAGCGAACCTAGACGAAAAAAAGGGATCATAGAGAAGAAAAACATTCAGATGGAAGGGCATAGACGAAGAGGGTCATTCGGGAAAGAATGGGCAACCCCAGGGAAAAATCTATGTCCAATTCACTTCTTCCCCTTTGTGTGATCGCTCCGTTTCTCGTCATCTGCTGTCTTCCCATCCTCTCAACATGCATGCAAGCAAAAAATAAAAAACAATCATTATCCCATTCTCTTTCGCTAACATGATTAAATCTCCATTTTTCAAGCATCCATCTACTTACYTGCACATCAGATCAAACAACAAGTTCAAAAGAAAACAATGCAAACCCAARCTCATGTCAGACTTTCATTCACACGTGCGAAGAAAACACAGCTTCCTYTACCTTTTCAAAGAACATTCAAAGAATAGGGTCAAGCAAGTGTGGGTTCACATAGGTGTGAAGAGGACTGAGTCAGGCTAACTGACCTTGAGTGAAGCTGAACCAAAGATAGCAAACGGCCCACTCAAGAAAGCCGTATAAACCACACTCCAACTGAGAAGATCGCCGCAGTAGACTGTCAGAAAAGTGATCCACACCACTCCCTYAAGGATCGCCCACTGACACGCAATCCCCTCAGTGCCTCAGCGTTGTCACCACTGGCTACCCGTACCACCACACCACCACTATGTCGRGGCGTCGCCGCTGTAATATGAGGACAACACAATATCAACACCGCCTCGAAATACACCCCCTCTTGACGACATTTCTCAACATTGTCGTTGGTGCCGTGAAAATCGGACAGCACATTCACACCACCACTAGAAGGAACACCGCTGCTGCCGCAAAATTTCGGCAGCGCTTGCACACCACCGCTAAAAAACCCAGCTGCCACCACAAAATTTCGGCAGCGCTTCCGCGTCACCGCCGAAAAAGCATAACCGCCGCCGCAAAATTTCGGCAGCGCTTCCATGTCATCGCCGAAAAAGCATAGCCGCCGCCGCAAAATTTCGGCAGCGCTTCCGCGTCAACGCCGAAAAAGCATAGCCGCCGMCGCAAAATTTCGGCAGCGCTTCCGCACTACCGTAGATAAACCCRCTGTCGTCGCCGCGCTGACTGAACAACACCTCCCCTATACTTCAGAACTCCAGTCGCCGYGCAGACCGTGCAACATTTCCCCTYCACCACTGAGATGGTGGCTATGGCYGTGCTTCACAGYTGTGGCCCTCCCCCTCARCAGTTTCCTCCTCAACTCTCTCCTCACCCACTGCARACCTCCACCAACAGCACCGCCCCACAGCAGCAGCCAGCCAGCATTCACTCAAGTGAATGCCTCAGCAGCACTGCCACAACTCGTGAGGCTGCTGGGTGGAATGTTGGCTTTAATAGCCAGCYGAGAGCATGTGGGCAGCTRCTTTGCCCACARCCAGAACTCGGAATGAGGCCTGACCCTTGATCTAAACGCGATCAAGGGCCACAAAGTCTGTTGTTCCCCTAGGGGAACTGGGTTCTGGCCACTGGAAATGTATCTGGCCCTCACCCGCGGCTAGACGCAGCCCAGGAATGGTTGTACTTAGCCATTTCTGAGCAAACTGTTGAAACCAACAGTCTGCTGTCAATTCTCAGTCCAGATGCTTCTAAACTTGCATCTGGACCGAGGCCGCGGCTAGATCCGCGGCCGTTTTTTTTTTTCCAACTTCTTTTTTTTCCCTTTTTCCCCCTTGTATTTTTTTTAAGCAGGGACAGCTCGTCGTTCGAAAAACGAACGAGCACGTCCCTCCCCCAAGTCCTTTCACAGAGTCAAACTAGAGTCAAGCTCAACAGGGTCTTCTTTTCCCCCTTTGCCCTGCGCCCGTACCCGGACGCTTTCAGTGCCAGGTTCGGGCGCGCAGGCAACCACTGCAGCCCGTTCCAAAATCCAACGAGCGCAGGTGGGTTGGTGTGTTTCTCTCTCTCTCTCTCTCTCTGAACTTAGCCGCTTAGGGCGGCAGATGCGTTTGCCCATCCGTAGATTGGGTGTCGAGGTTTAACTTCCTGATGAGTCGGTGGAAGTCTGACGAAACAGCCTGTCTCAGTCATGCTTTTTTTTTCTGCCCGTTTGTCCAAAACGAACGGGCACGCAATCTCTCAAAAAAAGGAAAACAAAAAGTCAAAAAAAATCTAGACAAAATCTTAAAAAGAAAATCTAACTGAATCTTAAAAGAAAAAGAAAAAGAACTTACCTAAATCAAGGCTGCCCATTTCCAACAGGCGCCTGTCACATTGGCTGGGGACTAAAGTGCCCCAGTCACTTCATATAGCGCCATGTGACGCTTCATGTCAGTTTAGTTTTAGTTTTTTTTTTTTTTCGATTTTGTTGGCTTAAGCCAACAGTCGTCCTCAGACCCCTGCGTGGCTTTTCAGCCACGCACTATCAAGGTACAGATCCGAGTTCGAGTCCTTATGGACTCGACGAAAATTTGTATGTATACTTTTTTATTTTTTTATTATTATTTTTTTAATTTTTTTACGTGTGCTATCCTTGCGCAGGCCCATATAGACCTCCGCGCGGCTGTTTTCAGCCGCGCGATCTCAGCGATCGCACGGCCGAAAACGGCCGTGCCAAAAGGTTGGGCTGCTCCAAAGGAGTTAGCCCAGTTGCCTGTTGTCGGGTTCGATCTCTATATCTACGGGGTAACAGCCTGGCTACGGTACCTACTGGGCTAGCTCCTTTTCACATACAGGAAGGAGCAGCCCTTCTATATGAAGGGTTTCTGCCGCCCAGCAGGTCCCCGTACGGCGCTTAGCAGGCTTTGCCCGCTAAGCCWGTATACCACCATGGCTGGCTGGCTGGGTTAGCAGCCGACGGCCTTAACGRCTACYCGACCCAGCCGGCCCCAACGCCATCACCCCCGATCCTTGGCGCAAAAGTCATGCGGGCCCTAAAACTAACTGTCCCTCACGCTGCGTCCCATCCTCGTCGCAGCGACTCCTTTTTAGCCTGCTTAGGCCCTGAATCGCGCGGCTGCTAAGCCGCTCGACATTATTTTTGGGTAAAATAGGTCTAACTTTAGTCTTTTCATGACCGCGCACCACCGCGGCCCTGTCGGAAACCATGGAAGACAGGCCGCACTGCTGACTCCCGCTGTTTCGAACGAACGTCAATGACGTCACGCGTCAACGACGTCCTACGGCATGGACGCCGGGCTTTAGGTTTCTTAGTTATTGGGTTGGTCTGAATAACCTTTGGCAACGTCAATCTCATCAAGGTCCCGACACCGTGTACGGTGCCGCTTCCTCATCCTTCGATTGGTTGTCACGTGGTATCCGCGGCGAACATTCGCCAATCTATCCGGCGAAACGACATCGAGGAGATGGGCATATGTTTTCTTCACGCCCTCCCACCCGGTGATCAGCCCAAGATGGATACGTCGAACCCACGCATCATTGAGTTGTTGGACAACTATGGGTATGTTTTTCAAGCTCCCGCCGTAGTCATACCGGATCGGCCCATACGTCATGGGATCACTCTCGAGGACGGCGCCGTACCTCCATGCGGATGTATCTACCGCATGAGCGAAGAGGAACTTCAAGTGCTTCGAGCACAACTAGACGACCTCTTGGCCAAGGGCTGGATTCGCCCTAGCTGCTCGCCATACGGTGCTCCCGTTCTCTTCGTCCGGAAGAAGAACAAGGACCTTTGGTTGTGCATCGACTATCGTAAGCTCAACGCACAAACGATCAAGAATGCCAGCCCTCTCCCTCGGATCGATGATCTTCTCGAGCGACTCGGCGGCACCGAGTATTTCTCAAAGCTTGACCTCAAGTCCGATTATCACCAGATCGACATTCAGCCAAGAGATCGGTACAAAACCGCTTTCAAGACGCGGTATGGGCACTTTGAGTGGATCGTCATGCCTGTCGGTCTCACCAATGCCCCGGCTACTTTCCAAGCGGCTATGACGACGGAATTCCGCGACTTACTTGACTGCTCCGTACTCATTTACCTCGACGACATCTTGGCTTATAGTCGGTCGCTGGACGAGCATCTCGAGCACCTTCGCGTCGTATTGGAGCGGCTTCGTATCGCCAAGTACAAGGCAAACCGCGACAATTGCGAGTTTGCCCAGCAAGAGCTGGAGTACTTGGGCCATTACGTCACGCTGAAGGCATTCGTCCACTCGCGGACAAGTTACAAGCGATTCAAGATTGGTCGGACCTCAAGTGTACTACCGACGTCCGCTCCTTTCTCGGCTTGGCATCGTACTACATGCGCTTCGTCAAAGGATTTTAACGCATCGCTGCACCATTGTCGCGACTCCAGTCCCCCTTGGTGCCTTTCGAATTCAACGACGAGGCCCGGCATGCGTTTCACACACTGAAAACGGCCATGCTTCAAGCTCCCATCTTAAGCATCTATGACTCGACGTTGCCTACCAAAGTGACTACGGACGCTTCTGGTTACGGCATTGGCGCGGTCCTGGAACAGCATGACGACACAGACTGGCATCCGGTTGAGAACTTCAGCCAAAAGGTGTCGCCCATCAACACTCTTGATGATGCGAGGAAGAAGGAACTCCTAGCTTTTGTCAGCGTACTTAAGCGTTGGCGTCACTTTCTCCTCGGGCGTCGGCGATTCACGTGSGCAACRGACAACAATCCATYGACATATTACAARACRCAAGACACGRTGAGCAGCACGATCGGTCGGTGGATGTACTTCATTGACCARTTCGACTTYACCTCCAAGCACATTCCRGGCTCCTCGAACAAGGCGGCGGATGCTCTCTCGCGAAGACCCGATCTTTGCGCCATGGTGCATTCCACGTTCGGCCTCGACGAGGACCTCCAACAACATTTCGTAAATGGCTACAAGTCGGATCCAGGATTCTCCACACTCTACGTGGACTTATCATCGTACCAACCGCCGGCAAGCAATTATCGCATCACCGACGGCTACTTGCTCCTCCACACGCGAGGCAAGGACTTGTTGTGTGTTCCCCAAGACCGCATCTTGCGCACTCGCCTCCTTGGCGAATACCATGATTCGCGGCTGGCGGGACACCTTGGCGTCGCACGCACACTCGCACGACTCCGCTAGCGATTCCACTGGCCGGACATCATTAGCGACGTCAACCGATACATTCAGTCATGTGCAGTTTGCCACCGGAACAAAGGGCGCCATCAGCTCCCGTACGGCGAACTGAAACCATTGCCGATTCCTCGGGCACCGGGTCTCTCCATTGCTATGGATGTGACCGGTCCTTTCCCTCGAGATCGCCTTGGTCATGATGGCATTCTCACGGTCGTTGACCGTTTGAGCAAGTACGCTCGATTTCTTCCATGCAAGTATCATGCGACGGCTCCCGAGCTCGCACGACTTTTGCATACCGGCTGGTTTTGTGGCCACGACGTTCCGGAAGACATCGTCAGCGACCGCGACACTCGTTTCATGTCGGCCTTTTGGACGGCACTCATGGTGGAATCCGGCACCAGCATGAAACCGAGCTCCGCACGGCATCCTCAAAYGGATGGGCAAACGGAACGTGCGCATCAGACTGCGCAGATGATGCTCCGCACACTCATCCGCCCGGATCAGAAGGACTGGGTTGACCGCCTTCCCRACATCGARTTCGYCTACAACACTTCGGTGCACCCGGCGATTGGCGTGACTCTATTCGAGTTGCACCACGGTGGACGGAAAGGACGTATCTTCGCAGACATTTTGCTTTCACGGGTTGCCGATATAGACGCCGCTTGCTCCCCCGCTTCTACACGGAAGTACAGGGAACTGCTGGCCAAAGCCCGCGCAAACATGCAAAAGGCCCAGGTCCGTATGCAGCAGCAAATGAACCGGCGTCACATCCCATGTCCAATTCGCGCTGACGACCTAGTCTGGGTCGCCTCCGAGGAATTCGCGCTCGAGCAGGACGTCTCGCGCAAGCTCCTCCCGAAGTGGTTTGGACCATGGATGGTCACTTCAGCAGCTGGCGACAACCCCGCGGGCCCATCATTCATCGTTGAGATTCCCCCGCATTTGATGGTCCACCTGATCTTTCACGCCTCAAAGCTGGCAGTTTACACTCCAGCCTCCGCAGTGGACTTCCCGGGCAGATGGTCACAGGACCCTCCTTCAATGGATGGCCATCAGGAGGTCGACCACGTTCTCACGCATCGCAAGCATGGCAACAAGCCGATACAGTACAAAGTTACATTCAAGCAATGCGATCGGAACGACACACGCTGGATCTCAAGAGCTGATGTGAAGGCGACAACACCCCTCATCTTCGCGCATTAAGAAAAACAGCGACTTGCTAAGGAAGCTGCCCAACCTGCCCGCCCTGTACGGACATCGGACAGACAGCTTCGCCCTCGCAGTTAGCTCGGTCTTTCAAGGGGGGGAGTGTTTGGCATACTAAGCCACGCGGGCCCTAGTTAGGGCCCGGTTCCCAGTAGGCAGGGTAGGCCTAGGGGGACGACGGTTCACGCTAAGACCAAATAGGCCTGAGGTAGGGCACGATAGGCCCAAACGGCCAGAGGCCGGTACCGGTCCAGCCCAGGACCAACCGGCGGCGTTTCAGAGGCTGCCCATTTGACGCCAAACCCAGTTTGAATCTGGACCGTCGATTCAGATCAACGGTCCAGGCCGGTAGGCACCAATAGGGAAAGAGGCCGGCCCAGCACTACAAAAGGCTGGGTACCAGCCTCAGTAGTAGGTTAGTATGTACGAGTTAGTCTGGAGGATTAGCGGAGCAGCCAGGCATTAAGCAGATTAGCGCAGCGCAGCAGCAGCGAGAGCAGCCAGGAGACAGCGGGCGCAGCGGCAAGAGGAACAGCGCAACGGCCCAGTCGCGCCATAGCTACCAGCAAGTACCGGGAGGAAGGCTCTGCCTTCTCTCCCTCTGTTTCTTTGCCTCGGCTCTCTCTCTCTCTCTCTCTCTCTCTCTCTCTCTCTCTCTCTCTCTCTCTCTCTCCCTACCTTCTCAGTCTAAGTCTACTCCTCCTACATGACTACTACTACAGTAATGGAGATGGTTACGATTTCTGATGACATCTGAGACAGCGACATTGAGAGTACGAGTTGAGGACTATTTCGGGATCTGATTTCATCTCTCCTTCGGAGATGTACTTGACATTGTGAGATCGACATCTGGGAGATTGTAAGACTTCGTATTCACGACATTTCGGATTTTCGTCACTTCTGACAGTTCAAGTTACTCTCTTTGGAAACATTGAGTTGACATCATCTCCCCTCTCCTCCTCCTTCGTCTCTCTCCTCTCCCCCTTTCGTCCATGTATGATTCCAGCCCCTGGCCGTTCGTCTCTTCTCAAGGCCAGGGCATTCACACCCGATGAATGTATGAGAGTTGTTCAATTGCAGTCCGAGTCAGGTCTGAGTCAGTCCAAAGGTATCATGCCTTCCGCTGTATTTGTATCAACTCTGTATTATCTGGTCGGTTCTGGGAATCTGCGCCATACTTATGACTGTGTTTCACAAGTATGCAACAGACTGGCTTGGATGCGGAAAGAGGTGAACCGAGTTTGGGAACTGTGGTCATCCTTGCTGGGAGGTTGGGAACCATGGACAGTGATCAAGGCCCGCCTCCCTGGACTGAGACGGGTAGGAGAGAATTGGCAGACCATCCGGGAGGCTATCCCTCAAACCTGGCTTGCGATCCTAAGTCCGGACGGGGTGGACCCAGTGGACACTTGGTATGTCGCAGACAAAAGGAGAGAGGGAGATGTGGTCTGAAGAGTGAAAGAAATCACCCAAGTGGTTTGAGGCGGGTGGAGGAGTGGGAATGCGAGGGACACACGAACACACTGACTAGACAAGGGGAATGAACAGTCCAGAGATGGGCAAACCCCCCACAGGGCCACAGGCCAGAATAGTGGAATCCTTGCAACATGCCAAGCAACTCGTCTTAACCTGGGTGGGTCGCGCTGCTCTGAGGCAATTGTGGATCGACCCGCTGGCCTGGAGCTGGAACAGAGCAGTACCAGACAGTTCAAACGACGCATCAATCAGCCTGTCAGAGTATAACTCGAGATTAGGCTATGAACTCACCAACAGACCCTCCAGAAAACCGTCATCGGTGGCAGTATCCAGATGGTCAGCCGTGCTAGGGAGTAACCTACCAGCATCCACCGCTCAGTTTGAGCTTCTGTGGAAGACCTTGTGCGATCTCCCAAACGGAAAACAGGTAAGTATACTGTGGCTGCTGTCCTTGATGGTAACCCCGTCTGCTGTATGGTTGCTGAGTCGAGGAGTGGTGGTTGAGCTGGGCTGCACCAGATGTCGTTGGCCATTTGAGTCCACAAGACATCTGCGGTGGGAGTGCCCAGCTTCTAAACACATTTGGCTGTGGTGGGCTAACCACTGGAAGGAGATGGGAGCCGCCCAACTGAACTGGGGCGAGCATTGGGCACTGTTGGGCTTTCTGCCCAGTAACCTGTAAGGGAAGAAGGGGCGGCGGTACGTTGCCCACATAGTAAGGGGCATAATCTACGAAGTTATCTGGACGGACCGAAATAGGGCAAGATTGGGAAGGATCAAGACTGGGCTCAAGCACGCAATTAGAATTGATTGGCGGAGAAAGACAAAAGCCTGGAGGGGCAGCAGAAAACAAAAACTTTGGTTCCTCCGAACGTGGGCCCGCGGAAACCGGCTGGCTGCAGTGCACTCCAGCCGTGGCCTAACTATCTCTAGAGAGCAAAGCAGAAGGACATTAGATGGAAACTTAGCAGCAACCAGGGCACTCGGTTGAATAGGGCCCCAGTGGGCCAGTAGGCTTCGGACTTTGTCCTCTGGGCCGAGTTAGCCCCAGAAGCAGTATAGTTTAGGTTCTGGGTCCAGGGCGCAGTCTTAGTCACCCGAACACAAGGAACGGCGGAAATAGAACCAATACGGGGCACCACCTCAAGACAGGAAATCGAGACTCGCGCACGGGTTAGAAGCATTTCACGGTAGACCCTAGTATACTACTCAAGAGCTTCGGTAAGTATTATTGGTACCTCTTCACAGGCCCAGGTCTGTAAGCTAAGCTGGCTGATGCTGTCAGATAACCCGGGTTGATCTGTGAGGTCCCCGGCCTCGAATTGCAAGTTTGGAATGGAAAACTGATGACTTAAAAAAATAAAAATAAAAATAAATGATGAATCAGGTTGTACTTGTCAGTTTTCCTTTGCTGCAGTATTTCTTGGTCAATTGATGAATCAGGCTGTGCTTGTCAGTTTTTCTTTGCCGTAGTCATTCTATCCCTGGATTCCCAACTGGTGTTTCGCACGTTAAACCACCACTCCCCCCGACACAAAAACATTCTGGGGACCGGTAGCACAAGTTCATGAGGGCTACTGGTAGCATAGTATAGAGAACCGGTAGAGTGGCAAAAATGGAGTTTGCGCCGAATTGGCGCGACAATTATTTCACGGCCGAAATAAACATTTATACATTTATATATGAAAAAATCTGATAATTTTCCTCGAAAGAGCACAGCCAAATCTGCTGGACCTTAAATTTTCAGATTTCTCCGTACATTATTCTGGGCGTGAAAAATCACTGAAGTTGGAGTACTTTTCCATTGGCCCATAAGCGGCAGAGCGGCAAACATGGCAAATACACTGAATTGCGGCAGCGAGCACTTCACGGTCTAAACAATTTTGTACTATTTTTTTCAAAAAATATTTTCCCCGGAAAGATCACGACCAAATCTATGGGGTTTCAAATTTTCAGATTTTTTGGTGTGTTCTTCTGAGCGCGAAAAATTGTTAAAGTCGGACTTTGAAAGTCCACACTTTTTTTTTTCTTTTCTCTTCTTTTCTTTTCTTTTTTTTTTTCCGCCGACTTTCACTTGAAATGCCGCTGAGCTCAGCTTCTTCTGGGCTACCAGCCTCGAAGCTCCCGGAAATTGCCACCGACCTCCGCTTCAATATCGCTACATGTTGAACAGTAGAACCGTGCAGGTAGCGCTATGAACGGACTGGAATTCAACTACACGGCGTTGTCTTCTACTGCTGTCATAGAAAGTATATAGAACCTGCGCACGTTTTATTCTGGAGGAGACTGTAGACAACAAGTGCCGAAGGTGTTGTGGAAAACATGTGCTCCCTCTAAATCGGAAAACAGTTTGGTGTAACTTGGTGGACCTGTAAAGTACCACGAACTCTTTCTGGTGCCGCAGGCTCGTTCGTCCGCACCCTTTCTGCCAGACTGTGATTTCCGTAGATAGTGAAAAAACATGCGTGTATATAGATCAGATCGATTGTCCACATTCATGATTACAAGCTGTATTAGCAAAAATAGATGAGGGATGGTCATGCAGGGGGGGAGCGACCAGAGTGGATATACATGTAATATTGAATTGTATCGACCCACTAAACAGGTTTGTCCATTGGTGATTGACAACCAGAGCACACACGAGCTACGTCGTTATTCACTACCTCCATCGTCAGCAGGAGAAGCAGCAGCACCACCGCCATCATAATTGTCATATTCATGACTCGTTATCAATTGCCAGGGCATAAGTGGCAGCCGCAAATCATCTGTTGAGATGTAATGATTCTAAGACCAGAGCAGAGCAAATGAATGTTTGAATAAGTAGAGTTTAGATCATTGTGCCATAACTGAGTTTAGATCGTTGTCCCACCAGCGCCATGACAGAATCGCCCCCGGACACTGCAGAAAGATGTGCTCTATGGTTTCAAGGATCTTACGGTGAGGAAAGGAGGCCAAACAGGAGTGACACCATGGGAGCGCTAAGCCCTTTTGTTCTAGGTAGTTTCGATCTATTAGCCAATTGTTTGTAGGGAGGCAGCGGTGCTTTATCTTCCACTGCAACCATGCCAATTTCGCCGGTTTGAATCTCGTGTCCTTAAAACCATTGGATGACTGCGTCCCTTCCCACATTCAGATGGGTTAGCCATCGCTCTCTCACAATGTCTTTCACATTTATCCTTAACAGCAATTTCGTCAAAATGGACATATTTTAATTTTTGAACGAAATTGAAACCTCATAAATTAGAGAGATTTAGGTGGAAATTTCAAGCTCTTGAGGGTCCGGCGTCCTTAAAACGCCGGACCCCTTGGATGTATCTGGACTTAGCTGGAGTCCATGGGGTACGGCGTCCTGAAAACGCCGTACCCCCCTGGATGTATCTGGACTTAGTTTGCATCCAGGGGGTAGGGCGTTTTCAGAACGCCGTACCCCCTAAAGCTGAAAATATCGACCTAAATCGGGCCAATTTTTTTGTTTTCAATTTCGTTCAAAAAATAAAATATGTCCGTTTTGACGAAATTGTTGTTCTTGGTCTCAGGAGGCGGTAGGCAGATTTCACTGACAAGGTGAATAAAGCTTTGTTTACCCCCGTTTTACTTGTCGGATTCCATTGCCATTCCTCCGGATCGAAAGAGAGTTTAGCAAGCAGGGTTTCAGGAAGGAAAGTGAACCAGTCCTGCGCATGGAGTACCCGGATACAATGCACATTTGTCTTTTCCCACCATCTCAGCACATCAGGGTGATACCTCTTTAACCTATTGTCATCTTCCCGATGAAAGAGATTCACCAGTGCTTCCTATGTATATACCACCACCACCTTCCCCACGCTTTTTGGATCACCCTGGACAGCCACCCAGTCTCTTTCTTGTAGACATGGTCCTTTGCGCAGAATCCAGGGGTACGGAAAAAATCAATTCCTCCAAGTTCTTCCTCACGTGATGGCAACGTGTTAGAAGAGGTTTCAACCTTTTGTTCTGTTTGCCAATTTTTTTCCTCCACGCCCCATATCTCCCTGATTCTTATCACCCCCCGTTTGACCCAACTGTTCCACGGGGGGTCTGAACTACGGTATACCCTCCCGTACCGATCAGTGATGTGCATTTTCCCGAAGAGTGGTTGTCTCGCCACCTCCTCCCACCTGGACGGCCTGCCCTTGTCTGGCAGGGGGAGTTGGCGCCACGTGCGAAGGGCTCTGATCCAGAAGTCGTCCCCGGCCAAGTCTTGCCTGACAATCCCCCTTTTCGTGTTCCTTTGGGATTTGGAGGGGCGGGGAATGGACCAGAAGCGGTCTTCAAGTCAGGTCAGTGAGTGGACCTCACGAGGGGTCTGCGGGGCCAATTGTGCAATTTGTTCAAGGGCCAAGACCACCCACGGGAGATGGGGGGTGAAAAACAATCGTGTGATCCATTGGACCGTCAATGTCATAACCTGGAAAACGGGGTCCAAAATTCCTAAACCCCCTTTGTCTCTCAGCTGGATAACGACCAGCCAGATGACTCTAGTGATCACATTAAAGAGAGTGTTGTCCCCTTTCTAGAGCAGCGCATTAACCTGTCTCTTCAATGCTTTGACGACCTCTTTGTTAAGGGCCCATATCGCAGATTTGTACCACAGTGAGGCCAATACAACATAGTTGACGACCTCCGTGGGTAGCCATTTAACCTGCGGCTGGTCTGGAGGGCACACCCCTTCGTGGTGAATCCACCACCCCAAGGTCTTGGTTGCCCAATTGACTGTCATGTCGGACACGGCTGTGAACTGCTCCATGAGGCTTATGATCTCTTCCATATTTGTAGGAGAAGCATCCACCATGACAATCAGATCATCAACAAACATAGAGCATACTGAGATGCCTTCATCTAGATAACAAAAATCTGGAGTTTCCGCAAATCCTTGTTTGTGCGGAGGTTCGCAACCAGTGCTTCCATTACAATAATGAAGAGGAAGGCGGTTAGTGGGTCTCCTTGGTGGACTGATCTCTGCAGGTGGATTTCCGGAGCCAGCATTCCATTTACTTGAACTCTCGCGGTGGCATTTTGGTGCAGAATTGCAGTCCATCTTCGGAAATGTGGACCGGAGTTCAATTTTTCCATACATTTATCAAAAAAAAAACAATCCACATGATCATATGCTTTCTCAAAATCTATAAAAATTACAGCTGCATTGCATTTGTTCTGTCTTGTTAGTCTTTGGAGCTCATTTATCAGGAGAATGTTGACATGCAGTCTTTGCCCTTTGATGAACCTCGTTTGAGTGGGATGAATAACAGGACAGGGATCAAGCAGTTTGCTAGGGCCTTCGCTAACATCTTGTACACAACCGTAAGCAGGGTTATCAGTCGATAATTCCCGATGTCCATTTTGTCTCTTTTTTTTGCAGCAAGGTGAGAACGCCTTGTCTAACCAACTCCCCTATGCACCCGGATTCTCACACCTGCTCATAGTACTTCATAAGGTCCGGGGCCATCATGTCCCAAAATATTTCTCAAATTTCTTTTGGGAAACCGTCTAGGCCCCACGCTTTTCCCTCCTCCATTTGCAGCAAAGCGGTCCAAATTTCCTCCTTGGATAATGGGTGGTCGAGTTCTGTTTTCTGTTGTTCGGATAATTCTTTTCCCAGCGGCTGTAGGAAGGTCGCAACCTCTTCCTCCCTCAACCATTTGCCCCGTTGTGAACATTTGGATGTGAAGAGCTCCTTGAAGAAGGGTCGCGCTATTTGTATACATTGTGGAGTGAAGGATGTTACTTCTTCACACCCTTGCTTTGGATCGTACAGGGCCTCGATGCACGTCCGTGTATGTATACGGGCCAGGCTAAAGAATTTAGTGTCCATTGTGCCTTCGGTTTGATAGCGTGATATTATTGCCCTGATTCGCATTCCTTCCCATCGTTGGGCAGCAAAGGTCTGCAACTGTTGTTGTAGGACTTGTATATCTGTTTGATGTTCGAAATTGTACTCAGCATATCTGGAACGTCCTGCTGTTCAAGTTCAAGTAGTTGAATTGTTGAAGTATCTTTACCTCGCGTTCATGTCTGCGGGCCGGTAATTATGACGAGTATTCTTTGCACTTCTTGTTGAGAAAAAACAACCCATTATTAAACCAATCAATTTCTTGTGGTATGTGTTGCTTTTGGATGTGCCAGAATGCCCAACAGTCCTTTATATACTCTAGGAATGACTTCTGTTGAAGAGGAGAAGCATTTGGATTGTAAAACCCAGTCCCCTGATCGGGTTTTGTGCGAAGCGTCAGGGTAACTGTACACATCTAGTGATCCAGCGCAGGATAAGGGCTCCGTGGTAAAATGGCTGCTAAGAGCAGCGAGCCCTGCAAGTCCTGTGAGATGAGAATTAGGTCGATCCTAGATTTGGATTGACCCTTTGTTCCTTCCTTCCAGAGACAGTAGTACATCGTATCTGGGTGAAGCTTCCGGAAAGTGTCGAAAAGCTTCAGTGATAAGCATAGGTCCTGGACCAGATCTGAATTTTTTGAGATACTTTTCATCATAAAAAAAAGCTCAAATTTGCCTTGTAACCTGTTGATAGCAGGAGCGTGAGGCCTGGTAGAGAGATCTGGGGATGCCTTGGGCCGGGCATTCCAAGGGAAAACCAAGGGTTGTTATCGGGATGACTGGCTGGAGTTGGGGTAAGTCGTGTTGCCCTGTAACCTAGCAGGGTGGGGGCATGAGGCCTGGGAGAGCTCGACAGGGAATAAGACAGTGTTAGAGAAGTGTTTTGTTGGGGATTCCAGGGGTTCTGAGCATTCAGAGGACTTCTGCGGCTTTCTTTTTTAGTAACTGTTGCTTGAATAGCCTAGAAATAGGTCGGCAGGTCAGCAGTTATTCATGTTTTTTTGAACTTTTCTTGAACTTTTTTCATAGTTCTCAGATTGTTCTTAGCTGAAGCCAGGTAACGGCCCTGGTATTTCAAATCATTTGTATAATAATATAATTCCATATGGGACGCTGGGCCCGGTTCCCAGCACGTGTTGCTCCCCACGAATAGATTGGAGCATGTCTCAAAAAAAAAAAAAAAAAAAAAAAAAAAAGCCCTGGATCATTCGTTCATCTTCCTCAAATGTAAGGAGGGGCGAGGGAGGTATGCCCTAAAAGTCGGAGGTTAGGGACTGACAGCGAGAATTGTTAAAAGTTTCCCGGCTCATCGTCACGGGATGAATTATGCTAGCGGAATGGACTCAAGTTCAAGAAGGCTTTGAGTTGAGTGTTTGTTATCGAGTTTGTCGACATTCGGAGGCCATTGCCCATGCACGCTGGTGGTTTCCGGAGTGTACTTGAGCGTGAATACAGCCGGTTCGAGATGCACGTGAGCGCGGACACAGCCGCAATCACGTCCACAAATCCGTGGAAAACATCACTACAACGAGTTTACCACTTTCATAGGCGAACAACCGAAAACCTTAAAGTTTCCTCGAAGGGAATGAGCCACAACCATGTTGTTTTGGATACATGCACTTTCCTCAAAGTGAAAAAAGGCCAAGGGCACATTCTTCGATACAGTCGATCATGGTACTACTATGCATAGTATCATCCAGATAAAGCGACCGGCCAGATTCTCTGTCGAACCAACCCCAACCCTGTACTTTGTTTTGAGACGCTTTGCATACCTCCTTCAATTGAACGTCTAATTCAGGCAGAATAATTTGACTCCACCATTACTTACTGATGGGGTGAAGTCACTATGCATGCCTTCAACATATTCAGTACAGTCACCTGTGAGAACTTAGATACGGTATGAGCCGTACGAATGATGTGTGCAAGAAAGACAAAGAGTCACCGACAGATACATCATTCTTATCACAACAGATAACTTCGTACGTATGAGGCGTTAATAAAAGGTAAAGCAAACAGTGAAACAAAGACAAGACTTATCGCAGTAACACCTCCTAATCGAGTGCTCTACCTCTTGCAATGAAGATCACACGTTCTACCTCAATAGATTTCACAGAAAATCGACTCCGACTCTAACTCCGCTTCAACCGCCTTCCCCAAACTGACATTCACGCCGAGTGCTCTCAAAATCTTTGCGGTCAAGTTCTTCAATATGACAATGCTGAAAATATCTTATAGGGGAAAAACATGCAGCAAACCTCGTTTTCTGGGACTCGGTCATGTACAAATGTGTGACACTCGGACCAAATATGTGTGTATGGTATGAACCTAAAACACACGGTAGAACGGCCAGTGAGGATCCGATGTTATTGTAATGAAAAGATCAGGTTTTCCTGATTGTTGGACTGAGGTCGTCCAATCTTGATATCGCCAGTGCATGCCTGCCTTGTAGGACATCAACAAAAGTCGGCAGTAGGACTCTATCGAAATCCTCGACGATGATCCACAAAACTAAAAGCCCAAAGTCGATAACTTGTGTTTTGTGCCATACAACCCCAATCTTCTTTCTCCTTCGATGCCGCTCTCATCTAAATGTCAAAATTTGCACATCGCCGCATCCATAATTGTCTGTTCGTTGTACGTACGACTACTATATTTGAAAAGGTCATGACCGCGTGATGGTCACCGGAGCCATAAAACACATGATGATATCCAAGCATGTCAAAACATACGAACCAACCATTGGAGCAAGTGAAGCTGCTTGGTTTCCAAACGTCTAAAGAATCCGTGCATGACAGTAGGACACAAGTTGACCGACCAAGTTCTTAAAGCACCAATACATGCGACTCGATGCGAGCTATCGGCCA
The DNA here is from genome assembly GCA_003427395.1 of Chara braunii. Taxonomy (NCBI): domain Eukaryota; kingdom Viridiplantae; phylum Streptophyta; class Charophyceae; order Charales; family Characeae; genus Chara; species Chara braunii. Next base: position 3,664,973 of record BFEA01000034.1, read on the forward strand.
CAGTCCCCTTTCGGAGGACGCCCGCCGCCGATTCATTTTATCTAGTACGGCACTCGGCCTTCTAAATTTTAGGGTTTAGGGTAAAAACCGGTTCTTCTCCAGTTGCCTGGGGCCATGCACTGGTGGTTTAATGATGCAATTCTTACATCCTTTTTTTTCACCCATGACAGCTCGCGAGGATTTCTTTGACACCATCTATCTTGCTGCACTCGCTCCCGCGGATGCTGACCAATTATTCGATTGTCGTTCGCAAACAACCGTGTTACGATTCTCATAGAATGCTGTTTGTTTGCAGCGGTACTCTAGTTTTGGCCCCGGCTATGATGGCTGGCTGGGCCTATTCTGGCTATTTGCCCGTTTGGCCTGTGCGCGGCCGGGCCGATGACCTGATGTCACAGGCCGGCCATATACGCCACCGCTAGTGGAATCATTCGTGTCGTCCAGTCCATTCAGCCCGCTGCAGGTATAACCCAGCAGCAGCAGTCTGCACTAGTATGGGTAAGAAAATAGGGATACCACAGGGCACACACAGTACTCAGCCTGGAAGAACCTGACCTTGTTTTCACACCCCACGCGGTCCGCAAACACTATTTCACATTCTTTTTGGCCATTTTCAGAGGGTCGTACGGTGGGCACCTTATGCCAATGGAGTGCAAGGGTCGTACTATCGTAGCCAATCGCTCCAACTGTGGTCCAGCATGACTGGAAGAGTACCAAAAAAGAGTGCCAATGTGGTCCACATTCCTTTCCTTTCCTTTCCACGAAAGTCGAGGCAAACTTCCCTCTTTGGGTGACAGTGCCCGTTGGTGCAGCAGCTACCACCAGAGCCAGCGTGGAAGATAGGGGAAGCGGAACGGAAAGGGGGAGTTTGTTGTCCTCTTCTCCCTCTCTGCCTACGGTTTACCGTCGGCAGTTCTATTTGACGATATATATATATATCTGATATATATTACGTTTTATTTCACCCAGGAAAAATCTGTGAAAATCATGGCCGCGGAATTGGGGCCGCAATCCGCTGCCGCGACCACAAACATGGTCGCCGCAGCCATTGGACTGCGCGGCAGCGCCCATCCCAGCTATCCTGCATGCACCTGCTGGTGCACACACAGTCTTGGAAAGGCATGGCCTACCGGATTAGAAAATGGCTGGAGCCTGGCAGCACCTGCGGGGCCTTGTTGTCTGTCTCCCTCTGGCTATGAGGGAATGTGAGGGGTTGGGAGAAATTGCATCGGAAGCAAAATGTGCAATCGCAGAAAGCAGCTCGAAGGKACTGGTGGCAGTTTTAGTGCCGAGACCCACTGTCCAAAAAGAGGGTGGTAATGTGTTTTTTTTTTTCCAGTCCGATAGTTGGGGGGGGGGGGGGTAGAAACCGTGGAGAAACCAGAGTCCCATGGTAGGGAAGGTGGTGTGAGCACCCTCTCCTAGTAGGTGATCTCTTTGCTCCAGTCCTATTGGTGGGGAGCCGCACCCGCTGGAAAGCGGGTTCAGCGTCACAGTTGAGCAAAGCATAATCTTGAGCTGCCAACATTGACTACCCCAGGGGAGGAGCTGGGGGGTTACCTTGGCAGAATGGGATTCCTGATATGCATGCAGACACTTGAAGACTCTTCTGAGTCTTCACCCTTTTCGGGGGTTTGCCTGATTTTGATCTATGTCCTGCCTGATTCTGAGCTATGCTCTGCTACCGTCTTCACCCGAATAGAATGCCCGGTCATTGTAGCTGTATTCGGTACAACTTTCAGCCCAGATACGGCGATAATTACCGGGCGCTCTTTTCGGGTGAAGACGGTAGTCCCTGCTTGTTGTGTCCTGATCTCTTCCAGGACCCGGACCATCCTGCAGTCTGGTTCCGTTCCTCAGTCAGTGGTGAGACCTCGTTCCATGCCATACCATCTCTGATGCACTATGCATGATTGCGATGACGGAGGGAACAGGTCCGGGAAGTCTGAGAGAGGTCTGGTTGGGGTTGTTGCTCCCGCCTTAGTCCATTGATGAAAGACAAGGTGGTGGTGGTCCCTGGTTATATTTTTCGGTGTAAAATAAAATAAAAATCGGAAACTGCAAAAAAAACAAGAAATAAAAACGAAAACAATATTTTTTCTTTCTTCCTTTTAGTTATGTGTGTGTGTGTGTGTGTGTGTGTGTGTGCCGGGGGGGGAGAGGGGGGGGGGGGGGGAGGGGCGGCTACCAATCAATCAATCTATCAATCAATCAAGATGTTTTTTCTTTTTTCTTTTTTTTGCCCAACCCACCCCCTCCTGATATCCATCTTTTTTCATTTTTTTTCTTTGAGGGGGTGGGGTTGGGGTTGCACAACCCCAATCTGCCCTCAAACCCTTTCCCCCTCTCCTCCACTGGCCGCCACTCGGCTGCAAAGTCGCGCGGCCGCACGGCCGCGCATGGCCACCTCCGGGGGAGATTCATAGGGCGCTGGTGGTTTACTCCAGCAGTAATAGTGAGGCCATCATAAGCTCTTGCCTGACTGTATAGACGGAGGCTGTGCTTCCGACGCTCCAGCTTCCTTGGCCAGCTGAATTCATATTCAATGGGCAAATTGAAATACGGCAATAATTGCCAGGCGTGCTATTAGGGTGTAGACAGTAGCCCCATGAGTGTGTACAAACCAAGGAAGAGTGGAACCAGGGACACATCCAGTACCCTTAGGTTTCCACGGTTAATACCATGCGCGGCCTCAGGGGGTCGAGAATCTTGCCATGCTCCCAATGACAGACAAAATTAGATTCATCTAGAGAACCAATGCACAATGCAACCATGCAGAAGTGCCAGGCCAGCTCTCTCTCTCTCTCTCTCTCTCTCTCTCTCTCTCTCTCTCTCTCTCTCTCTCTCTCT
>BFEA01000034.1:3722866-3735690 GCA_003427395.1 Chara braunii
GAGAGAGAGAGAGAGAGAGAGAGAGAGAGAGAGAGAGAGAGAGAGAGAGAGTCCACCTTTTTTTGGGGGGGGGTAGAGCGTCCGCCTTTTTTGGGGGGAGGTAGTTTGCCAAATACCCTGATAAGTTGAGATATATGTCAAAATGTCCCTAAAATATCTGGGCAAAGTGGAATGGTCATTTGGGTTGGCATCTTTGTGTTATGCCCCTTTCAATCGGGCGTGCAAATTCGCAATCTTCGCCTCCCCGATTTCGCCTTGACCTTTTGTCATTGCACCTACAGAAAGTTGGTAATTACAAAGGCATTTTGCAAAGTTTGGACAGTGTCCGATAAGGGTACATTAGAAATATGAGGTCCAACTGATGTTTGGGGTGTTTTGCAAATTTTTTTGTCGTCACCCTTCGCCATTGCGCAGTTGCTGCAGGTCCACTTGTGCTACTAACGTATACAATATACATTCATGATGGGGGTGCCTTATTTTCGGGGGAACATGAGTGGGGCGAATATATCAGGCCACTTTTCTGCGTGCATAGGGAGGTCCAAGGCTGGTAATAGTACTGACTGATACAATTATGATTGTGGAGCATTATTTTTTAGGGTACACAAGTGAGACCACATACCAGGTCACTTTTTTGTGCCCACGCGAACATAGCACCAACCTATTGCCCGGGCTATATTGGCTATGTCAGTGTCATGCCAGTACTTGCTAGATGCTCTGTTCATGCTTTGAAGGCGAGGAAAGTAGCAAAATTGATCAGGTCAGTGGCATTCAGGGGGTGTAAGCTCGAATCAGTTGGGCACGCTTGATGCCAACCAACTGAGATAGTTGGCTTTGCCTTGCTCCCCTTGGTTTGTGTTGGGGTCTTGCTCCACCAGGCCAGACCCTCTAAGATTTTAAAAAGTCCGTCTAGAGTTGTCAGAGGCTAAAAACTTATGAAATTTCAACCTTCTCTCCCCTTAATCTAGAAGGCGGACCCACGAAGTTTCAATGTATTACATGACATCACTATCCTACAACTAAATGGTTCATTTGTCGGTCTCTATTCCAGGTTTACTCATGAAAAATGGGGGCGCATCAGGGGTAGGGTTATCCATACTTGGAAAATGGGAAGTTACAAGCTGGAGTTACCTTCATGAGTCATTTTTCATAACTCTACAAGATGAATTTCGTCAAGTCTCGTTCGAGAGTAGTGAAACGATGTTCGACTCATGAATTTTTGTGAGTGGAAAGTGGTGCAGCGAGACCCTTGGTAGCGTAATTGACCATTACAATTATAAGTGTTTCTGTGTGTGTGGGGTGTGCTTGTGTAAGAGAATTTTGGTCGTTATTGTTACTCGATATGGGTGGGGGAAGTAAATGGGTGGCACAATTACTAGCAATATGCGGTCTTTGCAGTAGTCAGTCTCTCCCACAGGCGGCCCCACCCTACTACTGCCGATTAGGAAAGGGGGCAACATGCATCCCCTTCATTATGAGACGTTGCTATGCTTGTGGGTGTCCTCTTTATAGGTTTAGCCATAAAGGTAGGTAGGTAGTGAAAAAAAATTGAGAGAAAATAGTTTAGTTTTTGTAAGAAAAGGAGCAAGTGGTCGACAAAAGAGTAAGTGAGGAGTGAGAGAAGAGAGGAGGTGAGGATAGTGAAGCGACCAGGGAAAATATTAATAGAAAAGGCAGGCATGAATGCAGGAAACTTTTTACAAGGAGAGAGCGGCTCCAAGGGACATACAATGGGGAAGATAATGGATATCGATAGAGAGAAGGGGGCGGTTGACGACACTGGCAACGAATAAAAGATTAGAGAAAGAGAACGCGAGGAGATTGGGGTGACCAAAAGAAACATTAGTAAAAGTATAAGTTTAGGAATGAAGGAAACTCTTTATACGAAGGGAGATGGTGCAAAGGGAGAAACATTAGGGAAAATAATGAATAATCATAGAGAAAAAAAAATAGTCGGCGACATTGACAACAAACCAAATGTAGCCCTTCGACGACAGTAGCCCCATGAATGTAAGAACTCTTTATAAGGAGGAGGCTGGTTCGAAGGGACAAATATTGGGAAAAATAATGAATACTGATAGAGAAAAAAAAGTAGTTGACGATATTAAACCAGCACTCTCCCTGACATCAAAAACCTTTAGGGACCGGTACCACCGTTTCAAGAGGGGTATTAGTAGCATAGAGTAAAAAACCGGGTGAATGGCAAAAATAAAATTTGCATCAAAAATTGAAAATACGCCGAATCAGTGCGACAATTATTTAACAGTCGAAATAATTTTAAATGCAATCACAGAGGTAGGGCAACCAAAGAAGTTTGCTCGTTCCCTGCACTATAGGTACATTTGGTTAAATGCCAAGTAGACCCGACATCGTTCGTTCCCTAGGGCGTTGATCTCCTAGGTACGAAACGGACGTCGGTCGACTAGGTCGGCCTCAACCATGCGTGAAACCTATATAATAATTTTGGTCCCTTTACAACTCTCTGAAGACAAAACAAATAAAATCAATATACCTTATACCCAATCATACAAGATTAGTTCGGGCCGCATCGGGGAAAATGACAAACGGATGCGAAAACCAACCCTGATTAGGTTTCACCTTGATGAGATGATCTGCCAAAGTTGTCCTTTCCGACCTATCTACCGCCGATCTAAGGTCAGACACACACACTTTTGACTCATACATTTTTCATATTCTTGGATGACAGACTGCTTTGCGGATGATTCTTGATCAGGTACGTTACGAAAAGTGTTGCATGTCTCTCCCTCTTGGAAGTGGTCTGGGGTACTCCTTCTCTTCGCCAGAGCACAAAGCTTGAATTTCATAAGTTGGGTCGTCTCCACCGAATCGGTAAATACACTCCCGTAGAACGGTCCACTCCGGGTTGATAACAGGGTCGACTGCTAAAGCAACGAACTCTCATCCCAACTGCTTCCTAAAATAACATGTTCACCACAAGTAGGTTTCGATTACTCTCATTTCTCATAAGTTTATGGTAACTTGAACAAAAAGAAGTCGAAGGAGATAAAGTATGAGAATCATTTGGACAGGTAAAGGTAGCTAAGGTCATTCGGGATAGAAAAAGTCAATCCTCAGGAAAATATTAAGTCTAATTATCTCCATCTTCATTACATTGACGAGTTTTTCCTACGGTACACGTTGAAATTATTCATTTCAAAATATAAGCACTTTTGACATGCAGACGAAGGAAAGGGTAGAAACATGACAATTTTTTTCCTCATCTCAAATTAGCACAAACCACTTTCCTTTGCAAGCATCCTTTTAATTACCTGCACACTTATCCAAAGCAAACAAAGGAAGATGATACAACCCCATACCCAAGTCAAACTTTTTCATCCACATGCAAACACACATTTCCTTTGCCTTTTCAACAAACATTTAATGAACGGTGTTAAGCAAGTGCGGGTTCATATAAGTGTGAAGGGAAGTCCGAGTCAACAACTGACCTTCAACGATTGCTATACAAAAATTAACTTGTGCTGCTACACACCGCAGGCCAATGTCGTGTTCCCAAACAATAAAACTTGCGCACCATTGCATTTTATTGACCAAACCAGCTCTTCAAAATGACAATGAAAGGGTTCAGGTACAAACTTGGCCCAATAAACGTTCGACGACACCTCCACCATATCCCACAAAAAAAGTGTACGGTATCCAAAACTCTGACAACACTTCCCTCTTACAACGTCTAGCAGTCCACATGTCGATAGTCTGGCAACGTCTCCCCTCGAAATGACCTTGATGTTGCTGCGGCAATCCGACAGCATCACCCCACAAAACAACCTTGATATTGTAACGACAATCCGACAACATCACCCAACAAACACAACCTTGACATCGTGGCGACAGTCCAACAACATCACCCCACAAGAACGATCTTAACGTCGTGGCGGCAATCCAGCAGCATCACCCCACAAAACAGTCTTGACGTCGAGGGGACAATCCAACAGCATTACCCCACAAAACAGCCTTGACCTCGCGGAGGCAATCCGGCAGCATCACCCCACAAAAACGGCCTTGGCATCGTGGTGGCAATCTAACAACATCACCCCACGAAACAACCTTGATGCCATGGCGGCAATCCGGCGACATCACCCTACAAGAACGACCTTGACGTCGCGGCCTCGCACTTGGCCCCAAATCCTTCCTCCCTGTAGACGTCCAACACCTTTACCTTGCAGACCTCTCATTCCTCCAACAACTCCTCCTTCAGCTCCCTCATCATCTCGCCATCACTCAATGTGAGTGTGGACAACCTCACCACAAATATGAGGCAACTGGTGGAACAACCAACTTGTATACTTGTTGGAGAGGTTGTAGACAACACTTAACCCACATACAAAAATTCATAATTGTTGTGGACCCTTGATTTGAGGTCAATATCAAAGGCCACAGTCGTTGATATTCCCCTAGGAGAACTAGGGGCCTTCAACTTTTCAAGCACCTAGGCCTTTTCCCAGGTCGCGCATTGGAAAGAGACTGCACCAAGCCTTTTCTTGTTGTGTTGCTCCAAGCACAACATCTCCCCTCACTATACACCTCCCAATCTACCGTACATGTCCCTTACTGTTCCTCACTGCTTATTCAGAACCGGCAGACGAGAAAGCAAGGCCAAAATCAAGGGGAACTAACAAAAATAAAAGAAAGAAGAAAAAGAACAAAAGAAAAAGAAAAGAAGACTCACCTTATTCTTCTTCATCCCTTCACCTTTTCCCTCTTCGTTTTTAGGCTACACACTGCTGCACCTCGTCAGTTTGGGAAGTTTGCCAAATTTCCCCCCCTGCTGCTCACACTGCAAGTAAGCAAGTACAAAAGAGGGGAACAACTTGTGGCAGCCCCGTTATGATCAAGGGGGGGGACACCAAAAATACCTCGAGTTTGATGATTTTTAATTAAACAGTAAAAAAAAAAAAAAAAAAACCCTTCAATTATGTGGGATAGGTATCCACCAACCCGCATAAAACGTTTCAGGGCCAACAAAAATGATGTTGGCCATAAAAACATTAGAGGTGGAGATTCAAAGATATGAACTTTTTAAATTTTTGATCCCAATTTTGTTCTTTTTTTTTCCCACCTCTTTTTTTGGTTTTTCCCCTTTGCATTTCCCTACCAACGATGCAGAGTCTTGTCCGTGGGGCCATTGGCACCCCATGAACTGTTGAAACACAGACTCAAGTTCCAACCAGCTGCAACTAAGCCAATGGGGCAGTTCTCACCCCACGAGCTGTTGAAATACAGACTCAAGTTCGAATCTAGATGCAGTTAGGTGAACGGGGGGGGGATGCTTACCTTCCAGCTGCTGTCTGTCTCCTCTGCCTCTAGTCCCTACCAACAAGGCAGAGCACTTCGTGGTGTGGTCGCGAACCCACGGACTATTAAATACACACTAAAGTTCGAATCCAAATGCAATCAGGGCGCGGTAGGGCTGAGGGCAACCTCACGAAAACAGACCCCACCCCTATACTCACCAAATGAACACGGAAAGATACACCACCATACTTGTTGCTTCCCCTCCTCTTTACTACGAGAAACCGGGCGTGAAAAAAAAAAAAAAAAAAAAAAAAAAAAAAAAAAAAAAAAAAAAAAAAAAAGGAAAAAAAAAACGAAATTTGACGCCCGTAAAAATGGGTGTCTATCATGTGTGCTGGGAGTTACAAATCCCAAATTCAGAAGAATGCGCCATGTGGCGCCAAGTCTTTCATTTTTTGTTTGATTTCTCTTTTTCTTTTCCTTTTTTTTTTCCGTTGGTTTGCCAACGGCCCCCTGTCAGTCGTGGTATCCCCACAACCTATTCAAATAGAGATTTGGGTTCGATTCCTCATGGAATTGAACAAAAAACAACAAAAAAGTTTGAACCTTTTCTCAATTTATGCGTGTCATCCTTATGCATGGACCATGCTATCTCGCGCGGCTGATTTCAACCACGCAATCTCATTGATCGAGCGGGCGAAATCGGCTGCGCCGGCTTGCTATTGCCCACAGCCACTCCCAAAAGGAGCTAGCCCAGTGGGGCTACTGGCTTCGATCCCCTCATTTGTGGGATGTAAGGCTGGTGGTTTACCTACTGGGCTAGCTCCTTCTACGAGTCAACCTATGGCTCCCGCAGGGCCCACTGGCCCCTCCAGCCATCGGACTACCCTTCCCTTGCTATGTTGCGACCTTGCATCTTCACCCGATGGTCCTTTTTAGCCCCTTGGGCTCTGAATTGCGCGGTTTCATAGATGCACATTATTATTTTCATTAGGATAGGTTTTAAATTTATCATTCCAACCTTCCCACTATCGTACATCCTTGTGGTCTTACCATACACAGGAAGAAGTCGGACACGCCACCGTTTTTCGTTGTCATTTATGAATGCCGCAAGCGTCCGGTCTTAGATTCAAAAAGTTTGTCACTCGATCTTAGGGTTGGTTCGAATAAGCATTTGGCAGACGCATGTTTCATCAAGTCCCACAATTTAAAGAAAAGTCAGACAACTTCCGACGTTTAAAATATGCGGTAGATACTCTTGTCGGGGTTTCTACCCCAACAACAATTTAACAGCAAATCAAAGGTAGCTTAGTTTTTTTTTTAAAAAGGAGTAAGTGGTGGGAGCAGGTGAAGAGTGGGAAAAGAGAGGAGGCGAGGATAATGGAGTGACTAGGGAAAATATTAATAGGAACAATTAAGTCAGGAATGCAGGAAGCTCTTTACAAGGAGAAGGCGACTCCAAGTGAGATACGTTGGGGAAGTAATAGATATTGATAGAGAGAAGGAGACGGTTGACGACGTTGGCAGTGAACCAAATACTAAAGACGGGAGAGGGGCGACCAAGGGAAACATTAGTAAGAGTATAAAGTCAGAAATGTAAAAAATTCTTCATACGGAGGGGGGGTCGAAGGGAGAAACATCAGGGAAAATAATTAAATATTGATAGGTAAAAAAAACAGTCTATGACATTAACAGCAAACCGAAGGTTACAAAGGCCGAAATATTAAGAAATCGGTTAACTAATTTAAGAAGAAAATGAATGTCAATGAAGAGAATAAGTTGGTATGGTTACATATTTGAAGGGTAACATATTAAGTAAATCGTTTAACAATATATCAGTGCAATCAAAGCGGAACTCCAAAGATTATTTCAAAAAGGTAAGGAGATCGTAAAATCAAATATAAGATGAGAATGGACTTTCAAGAAGAGAAGAGTACAACAAAAGATAACAAAGAGGAAATATTATAAATTAAATCTACGCCTATTGGCAGAAGAGTCAAGATGCGGTCCAAATATACGAAATCGTCATCAATGACTGAATCGATGAAGAAAAATACTATTTTGTGTTTCCCGCCACTATAAGAGGAACTTGAAGAGGGATGAACATAATCAACGATTAAGAAAAAATCAATAAAGTTGAAAAAGAAAGAGGAACAATCTGCATTTTTACTCTTTAGTATGAAAGGACGGATATAGATGACTACAAGCATTTGAAAGAGGAGTTCAACCCACAAAAATCAATGGTAACACCTTGTGTTAAAAATAATCATAATAAAAAATTAGAAAAAAAGAATACCGGATTAAAGAACGTAGTTGGGTGCAATAACACAGGAAACATTCCAAGAGGATATATAAACTAGTGAGCATGGGTCAATAAGAGAAAATACTTAGATAAAATAAGGCAAAGAATAAATTTCACAAAACGAAGAACAAATCATACGATTTGTTGATTCAGTCAATGCAGGGAGATGCTTTATGTGTTAGACCACACAGCGATGGGGAAAGAAAAATGTTCATATATTTTTCGTGCATCACATATCAAAGCAATATATAATATGTCATTGCATGTGGTTCAATAAGGATGATATCGAGCAAGTGAATGAATGGGTTGAAGGGGGCTACACAATCCAGCTAGTGCATGCCTTGTCATCAACCAAGTATATCATGAGAGTGGTAGATCACTGCCCATACATGTTTATCATGTAATGAATAAAAGTTATGTTGAAGAACAAAAACATGGAGTTGAACATGTCAATACGTTGTGAGTGAATTTTGGCTTGATATTTAATATCGGATTCAAATCCATCATATTTTTTATACAATATGCAATATCATTAAAAATATATATATATATATATATGAGTCGGTGAAAATCCGACGAAACAGTTTGTCACAGCCCCTCGTTTGTTGTCCTCTTCTCTCTCTCTACCTACGGTTTTACCGGGCAGTTCCGTTTGTGACGATATATATGAATATTCAAATTGCAACTTTATGCAACATGGTAGGAAAATACACTCCAATAAGATATATGGGATAGTGAGCAAGAGTGTACAAGTGAAGTTACTCAAAAAAAATAGAGTAAGGAGATTTTACAGAGTATAAGACAAATCATAAGTTTTTTTGATGTTCTTCAGATATCCAATAAAACAACAATAGAGAAAGACAAGTGTTTGTATGTTCTTAATGCACATAATGAATTCAAATAATAAGAAAAAATAGTATACTATTACATACTAGGCTACCAAAGTGGTCCGAGGTCACTTGCCCAGTCGGGCAAAAAACCAAAAAAACAAATAAAAATATAAAACTATTTTTTAATTTTAATTTTAATTTTAAATTTGGTGAAGAATGTCGATGTGACCCTGAGGCAAAAGTTGTCCAATTTATTTTTCTGCATAACATTTTTTTTTTTTTTTTTTTTTATTGGGATCTTCCCTGCTCCGAGCACAGGATGGCCACCAAGGACTCGGACGGTCTGGCTGGTAGCCTTAATTATATATAATTAAAAAAACTTATTTCAACATGAATGACACTGAGTAAATGAGTTACTTCATCAATACACCATACATCGGACCACATGTGTTAACATGAAACCCGTACCACTTCGGAGGCGACCGATTTTATTTCCAACGACAACCCCTGTAAGTTTTGCTTATAGTGATAAAAACTTTATGCAAGGCTGGGGCCGTGTACTTGCAGTTTAATAGGTTAAAAAGAGTTACACAGACTGATTACCTTCTTCCCCCAAATACAACGTACGGTCATTATAAATATATATAAACTGAAAGATGCCTCAAATACAACTATAGTGACCGTACATTGTATTCGGGGGAAGAAGGTAGTGCAAACTTTAATAACAATCAAGTATATAAGGAAAGCAACAGATGAACGTCCATATGTGTTAATCATGCAGTTCATGCAACTATGCCAAATGACGAGAATATGGACGCCTTGAAACTTGTTAATACGTTGTGGGTGAATTTTGGCAAAAATGCTATACCAAATTCAAATTTAACATACTAATTTTATATCATATGCAAAAAACTTGTAGACAACATTAATACCTCCCTACCCCTAGACACTAAGATTGAAGGGGATTTTTTTTGTCCAATAACATGTTCATGGAATGAAGGAACAGAGAATCAAAAAAACGATAAAAGATAATAACTTTCCATCCAAGAGACGAATTTAGAAATCATAGGCTTAGGAGTAACTACATAAAATGTGAGAGGGATGTCAAAATGATTTATGGACGTTGAAAAAATAAAATAGTTACCATAAATGAAGAATGGAGGATTATATATAATATAAAATAATCGTACTATTATAAAATAATCGCACCGATTTATGAAAGTTAAAAAAAAAATAATAATTACCACAAATGAAAAACAACACAAGTGGTTATGTTAGTAAGAAGTGCACTCTAAAGATTGGTGTGAAATTTGCTTGGGATGGCCTTATGGTTTTCTTATAAATAGAGGTAAAAAATGAAATACTCACAGTAATATAAAATGTGACAAACTTAAAATTATACAGAGATTTTAAAATGAACTTACATTTTTGAAGTTTAATAATTCCCTACTCAAAATGATAGACTTTTAAACCTTTGTAAAAAATATGTGAAATTATTGGGCCTCAATCATAATCTCGTACCCCTTTATAGTTAAATAGTGCAATAAAAAAATTATAAATTTATGCAATTCGATCAATAAATACTATCTTCAAGAAGTTAGTTATTATTAAAAAAATTATTGTACTCCTTGGAGCAATGAGATAAATAACGAGCAAAAAAAAATATTTACCCCATCACTGTACACAAACTACAACAGGCAAGGGAAATACTCAAGCAATACTTGGATTATCAAGCATAAGCATTGAGACTTAAAAAGTTAGACAACATAAATTTATCCTTAAAAACATGTTGTACTCCTTGGAGCAATGGGATGAACAACTATTAAAAAAAACTTATACAACCCCTCAATTTTTAAATCTACAACAGGCAAAGGAAATGCTCAAGCAATACTTAAATCAACAAGTACAAGTATGGAGAATGTGAAAAAAAAAAAGAAAGAAATCATATGAAGATAATTATTGCAAAGATTTTTTTCGTCAAGGTTGGATCAAATGCTAAATAAATATTGATCCCCGTTTTAAAACATATCATGAACGAAGACCAACCATAGGCTACAAATTGATACGCAGTAGTTTTGAGTACACAATTAAATACTACTACAATGTTCATTTTTCAAATAAGTGAGTTCCTACTGCAATAAGTTTTATTTTCATGACCATGATGACTCCGTATTTCCTTTTTCATCGTACTTCTAGTTGTGAAGGGGGAGAGGTTGTGTGTTTGTGTAGCCACTGACCCTTTCTCTTAGTTCACATGTTCATTGTCATATTAGACTCATAAGTTATTGATTTTTTTTTTTTAATTTGCATCAGAGTTTGGATTGACTACCTCGTGACCCTTATGAACGTTATTAATTTGTCGACAAATAGGGAGGTCACAAAAATGAGATAGTACACCATTTTAATAACAAGGACATTAAATATTCTTATGTTAACTATTATAATCATTATCTGGGTTTTCATTACTATGACAAATAAGAGGATGCGAATGGGGTATCTTTGTCCCATCAATCTCTGTAGTGAAAATGAGTTGGACAAATGAACATTCACAATTGCAATTCTTAACACAGATCGATGCAGAGTAGTTACCCATCGTTTGAATTTCTAGTTTAAATTGACCTATGACATACATATATATAAAAATATTAATTTATATCGTCAATAATCTTATCGAAAAAATAAATAAAAATGATATTATTCAAACTTTTATACTTTGCGCATTTTATCGTCGTGTTAATTAATAATATGTTATCCTGAATGTTTCATATGTTGTTTTTTTCCCTCTTTTTCTATGTACAAAGGTTATTGTACCATGATTCAATAGACTCTCTAAGGTGTCCTCCCTTTGTATAACATGTATTCATTCCATTATAAAATCGTTGATGACATCGTGTAGATAAATCATAAATTCATTCCAAAATGAATATGAGTCCCGACATTTTTTCATCCTTCATTATTTAGAGAGTCTTAAACCACTAGTACACAAAGGTTTAGAGGCACTGCACTGCGCATTTTTTCCCCTCCCTTTTTGCGCAGCCAACCATTCTTGTTTAGTTAGCCCAGACCACGCAATTTTCAGAGTCTACTTTTACAAAGTGAAGATATTGTATTGACGTTTTAAGTATCTCTCGCCTCATAAGAGGAGGGACTTCTAGTTTTTGTCTTCAGGATGAGGAAACGAGAGTGTTAAGTGCGTCATTTAACTTATTGGTTAGAAGGTAAATAAAGGAAGAAACTCTAAAAACTTGTAAAATGAAATGAATTTATCATCACTATTTCAAAAGAGGTTCTGTGCCGGACCCGCCGGGATGGCGGTCCGTTAGGATGGAGACGAAGGAGGAGGTAGGGATGGAGCTGGAGGGGACAGCGCAGCTCCGACGCAGACTCCACACACAAGTACTCCAAGATCTGCGAAAGTGAAGAATGACGAAAAACAGACTGCAGCTGGGGTATACCCCCAGCGGACTGACTGGACTGGACTGGACTGGCCTGGTACCGACCGTGGTACCGGGCGGGACTGGACTGGACTGAAACAATATACGGCCTGTGGGGTCAGGCCACGGCCTGGTCCCACAGGCCGAACTGGCAAATAGCCAAATAGGCCCTGGCTGTAGGCCAGGGCAGATGAAGGCCCGCTGCACGATCCTCAGACCTGTAATGGATCGCAAGAGCCATAAACACGCTATCCGCAACAGCAGCGGAACTCTGCAATAAAGAAGGCTGAGAAATCTAGGATGCGGAGCAAGCTCCATGCGGAGTCCATGTGATGCATCCTAAGCTGCATAATGTCAAAAGAAAAACAAATGTCTGGTATATATGTCCTAACTAACAGCAGAAAATGAAATGTAGCATGATACAAAAGTCCTGGAGGCAATGGCCTCAGTGCTGAAAGGAAAAGAGCAATATGTCACAAGGTAATGTCATGTCGCTGAACCACTAAACGTGGGATGGTCTCAGAGGGGGGTGAATGCAGCCTAAGAATCGAAACTCCTAAGGGCAGTCACACATGAAGGTGGRATAGGTCATCAGGCTCAAGGTGGGAGAGTGGTAGCGAAACAAAACCAATGACCCTAACAGATAGACCATCAAGGCGGGTAAGGTTCGACAAAAGGGGGGCACCATGCAGGGTCGACCATGGAAACGGGAGCCTGGAATACCAGGGTGGAGATATGCCAAAGTGAAGGCATGMAATCGCCGGCGCTAGGGTGAGGAGGGCAGTGGGTGAGGGAAACATGCACACGACTCACCGACTGGGGGAGGGAGCTAGATCTGGGAGCAAGGAAGCCAAGATAACGCTACGGTCCCAATGCCTATGCGATACCAAGGGAGAGCCAAACTCAAAGAGACCCAGCTACGTGAGAACCATCATGCGACAGATGCAGGGTAATGTACAGGGTAGGATGGTGGCGTGAAATAGTCACGTC
>BFEA01000034.1:3784345-3794905 GCA_003427395.1 Chara braunii
CCCTCTCTCTCTCTCTCTCTGTGTGTGTGTGTGTGTGTGTGTGTGTGTGTGTGTGTGTGTGTGTGTGTGTGTGTGTGTCTGTGTGTGTCTGTGTGTGTGCGCGCGCAGTATTGATCATCATTCCTCCTTTTCTCCTTCCATGCCTTCACCTTGGCCTCCCGCTCTGCCTGCTTCGCTCATGAACGTGTGCGACATGCGCGAGGAGAACACGCGACAAAGTTTCACATGTAATGGGATACCGGGCGTGATTGTTGATGGATTGCGTTCATTGGATCATACTTAACGTGGCATCAGAAGAGCACACGTCACCTATTTTTCACAGGAATCTGGCGCCGAAAGAAACACAGGCAAGAACTGACGTGGCAAGGGGCCAGACTGAGCAGCTCGAACGACAACCAAAGAGCTAGGAAATCTAGGGTCAACTGATTACCCTCGCCGCAAAACTTTGTGGAGTCAGTAACTCATTCCTATATTTCGTCCCCCAACCTCTCCTTCATTCTTACCCTTCCCCAACCCTTCGTTCCTCCCCCTTCCTCCCACCCCCTCGCTCCCCCTCCCTCCCTCCCTCTCTCATTTCCTCCTCCTCACCTTCCCTCAATCCGTTCCAACGAGTAAAACTACTACCCTCGTCATCCCCACTCTCTACAACTGAAGAAATTGACAACATTTCAGCCATTTTGATCACCCTCCCCCCTCAGCTTACCTGAACTCTGACGCCGTTCACTTTCAAGTCCTTGATGACCGTTGGATTGTGTCCCCGATCAACGATTCACCGATCAATCAAATTGCCATCAGTCAACTTTCTGACCGTTATTCCCCCCACGGATTCTACGTATTTATCATGCATTCCACGCACACCACCATCCCTCCTCTTCCCTTCAAATACCCTCCTCTCCTAGACAACCCGCCTGGCTACGACTGCAGTCCGCCAAAACATCCCCCGCTCACAAAAATTGGCGTAGACCTTCGTACCCAGCGAATATGCCGTGAGACCCCGACCCATCCGCGCTCAGGTCCCCTCGCACCCCCGCCTTTGCGCCCCCAACTGGCACGCGGACTATCGACAGCACGCCACCTCGCCTTCGCGCCCCCAACTGGCACGCGGGCTATCGACACCGCGCCTACCATCAGATGTCCACGGCACATACTATGCACCCGTAATTTTTTCTTATGCTACCGTGCAATTCACATCGACGGTTCACCGCGCGCGGTGTGCCGTGCTGGCGGGCATGGCAGGTACCTCCGCCGGCTGTCTCCGGGGTGTTTTTGGCGGTGGCGAACCTACCTTCGCTTCGTTGCCTTGCCTGGCCGCCGGTGGTGCCGTGCAGCTTTTTCGGCTCATGCGAACTGGTGAGAGTTTGGATAGCCCCGCCGTTCACAGCCGGGAGGCTGCGCTTAGCTCGGTTGCGTTTTGTTCACAGCCCGAAGGGCTCCTGCGTCTCAGGGGTGCATTTTATACCCCTGAGTAGGACCCGTACTTCCTTCAATTCGCAGCCCTAAGGTTGCGGTAATCGCAGCCCTTAGGCTGCGGTATAGTGGGCTTCCGCGTCTGTGTCAAGGTGTCACATTTTTGGCGGCGGGCGACCAGGATGCAAAGTGGGCTCTTAGGGGGCAAAAAAATTTGGGGGACCGGTCCTTGGCAAAATTGCAGACTACCTATTGTCTACCGCGTGGGCGCGGGGAACACAGCCCTAAGGTAGCCAAATCAATGAGACTAAGAGCTAACACAAGAGAGAGAGAGAGAGAGAGAGAGAGAGAGAGAGAGAGAGAGAGAGAGAGAGAGAGACTAAATGGCAAAATTGAAATATGGGTCAAATTGCGGCCACGATTTATTTTGCAGTTGGAATGATTTTTTAAATTTATTTAGCATTTTTCCTGGAAAGATCACAACAAAATCTACGAGTACTCCGAGTTTCAGGTTTTTTCACGCATTCTTCTGAGCGTGAAAACTCACTGAATTTGGAGTACTTTTTTAGTTGGCCCAGGCATGGCTGAATGGCAAAAATGGAAAATGTGCCAAATCAGCGCGGCGATTATTTCGCAGTGTAAATAATTTTTTGTAAATGTTCTATTATTATTTATGGAAAGAACACGACCTCATCTATGGATTCTCAAAATTTCAGATTTTTTTGCATGTTCGTCCGAGCACAGAAAATCGTCAAAGTTGCCTCTTGCAAAACGCCTATTTCGTTGTGCCTGACCTCCCTGTGTTTGAGAAAACGGGGCTCAATGCCTGGGCCTGAGGGCCCTTTTGCAGTTAAAAGGGCAACGGCCTTGGCAGGATCATTTCAACCTGTCTGTCTATAGTACAACTCGGACCTTTTTTTTAAAGGCCCCACTTAAGGTGGGGATATCCGCTATACCCAGTCCCAGCACGAACTTGCATCTATAACCGAAGGGCGTTCAACTTTGCATAGTACCCAACTTTTCCCCTGCCTGCGAAATTGTAGGTGTACCCAATCTCGCCGGCCCTGGATCGAGAGCACTAAATTATGCTCATGCCCGCCAAGTAGACCGTTGTTGCCCAGCTGTTGCTGGGTATGAGCCTAATTTCAACCATCCGGGTAGCAGGGTCTGTGACCAATTTGGCCTCTCCTCCTCAGGGGTTTGCCATAATTTTGCCTGGGTATGTCCATAATTTGTCCCCTCAGGTAGTTAGTTATAATTGCAATTTATTTTTTTATTTTATTTTTTTTTTGGTACCCACTTAGGTCAACCTCGATCGTGGACACGCCAAAACGGACGAGGGCGAGCCCCCCCAAAAAAACTCTTGGAAAAAAAACGCCCAGGGGGAGGAGGGGCCCGACCGGCACGTTTCCGTCGACGCTAATTTTGCGCGCTCGGACCAAACGCGAGTCACCGACAACGGGAGGAATGTTCGGCCGAAAGTACTACCAGCGCGATAGTGTTGCGGTAGGAGCTTCGTTCACCACCATCCGCCTCGACGGAGGTCGTAGCCTAGGCTATGAGGGACGAAGTTGCGACCATCCGGAGTCAGACCTCACGAAGTAAGGGAGATTAGAGGAGAAGAAAAACAAATAAGGCTAAAGCACGCAGGGGCAAGTTGAAGCACAGTGAGGAAATATTCTTGAAGAAGAATTAGGGTTGACGTCAACATAGTCAACAGAGAAGGCACCAGTAGGAATACAATCAGAGAAGGTGACATGACCACGCCAATGGCAGAGGGTAGACATTCTCCTCCGGCGACACCTGAGCAGTCGTTGGACGAGGACGAAAGTAGAATAAGGGAACTCGCCAGATTATGCTACGACGAAGGGATAATGTCAGCATCAATAGATCCCGGGGAAATGACGGTGGTTGGGAGAAAGGTGGCGTTTAAGGTTAATGAGCGGATAGACAAGACAAAGGTGAATTGGCTTAAGGATCACACAATCACTGTGATCTTCAGAGAGGCGACCCGTTTTCTCCCGAAGAAACTGAAGGACGATGTGGTTAGAGCGTACGAAGACGAACGAGTGCAGGACGACAGCTTCGAAGCAAGCACTTTCAGACGAGGAAGGGTGAAGGTAGAGAGTCCTAATGTAGTCTCCTACATCGCTAAGAGCGCGGCAATACCACATGGTTGAAGAATAAGGGTCAGGATGCGATCACACTCGGTAGCACAAGATATGTATTAGAATTCAAACCTTGGTTAACAAGGGCTCAATTAAGAGAACAGAGAAGAAGAGAAGAGGATTTCACCTTCTGGGTTGTAGCAGTCAAAGTGCCCTTGGACGCAATGTTTTATTTGGAGGCCCAGATCCCGAAGGCGATAGGTCCAGTGGTACTGGCACACCCACCTGAGCCCAATCGTCTAAAACCGTCATTAATCAACCTCAAATTTGACGTGGAGCCGGCCGCTCGAGGGAACACGAAGGATAGGACTTCGGTTGTGACATTCGAAGGTGATACGCTAACAGTCAATCTGGCTTCATCCGAAATGTAAGGCCTTCTTCCACATGGAAGACCAGTGTCGTAGAAATCAGCAACAACGGCAGAACGATCCGATGCAAGAACGCTCACAAGGGCTTCAACAATCCTCACCAAGGATATCATGGATCATTCGGACCAAGACGAAGTCAATCAGAAGGCGAGCGGAGAGCACCGGCAAATCACTCTCCAAGTGGATTGAACCAGAGTCGCTTTAATCCTAGCTTCTCGCAGGTGTGATCCCGAGGCAAGGAGATCAAGCAATGGATCGGACAATCCCTAAAAGCGAAATGGCAAATAGTCCCTCGGCCTTCATGCCGTGGGTAACTTAAGGCATGTTGGGTCAAACTGTCCCGTTGGGCGGCTATGGGTTCACCTCAGGAGCATTTGGGGGCGAGCAAAAAGGCAATCTCTTCGGAGGATACAGTCTCTCAAACCTAGGAGGACAATATGTTCCGATAAATGCAGCAGGAGGATACCAGGACAAAAATTAACCGATTTTTGATAGGTGGCAACAAGAAGGGGGTATACGATGAGGGCGGGACGGGATGCAGGCAAGAGGAGATGAGCGAAGAGTGAGGGAAGTGAGCAGTGGGAACCTCCCCTTCGCAGATATGCAGAAGGCCAAAGGAGGGTCTGCTGACGGAAGTAGGCAGGGGAGCCGGACACCAGGCAAATAAAGGAGAATCAACAGGGAAGGCAACTTTGCCTCCAACCTGAGGTCTGAACACTCTGGTTCTTCGTCACAATCCGAAACCTCTCAGCCACAAGAGGATGGCACACCAGGCTCAAAGACAACTCGTAGAAGAGCACCATTGACAGTGGGCAGGGGACAGCAAGACAACATTGAATTAAGGATATTGTCGCTGTTTTGTACGGTGACAAGAGGGAACGTTTTCTTCGTCGGTTGGTCGAATCCGGACTTGACGACGAACCTACTGACGTTGGGATCTCCAGAGACTCCGATGCCGACAGCAATCACAACATTATTGCAAACAGCCATAAGGGACAAGTTCCTTTTCCGGATGATACCGGAAATTTTGATGCCTCGGCTACTGATAGACTACCCGGAGAATCAGAAGAAGATTAAGTTTTTCGTACTGATATTGGACGTCCGGTTTGTGAATGGACAACTGGAGAACTTGGAACAGGAGGGTCTCTGTTTCCTACCGGCAATATGGATAACAGAAAAGAAGAAGCAAGAGATTCGAAAAATAAGAGTTCCTCCATTATCGTCGGCAGAGTTTCTGACAGAAGTGGAATCCAAGTTACCAAAGGAGAAGAAATTGTTGTCACCTTTTCTGCGCATGTACCTAACCAGCAGCTGGCTTCTCGGAACGATGGGCAACACACAACAATCAGTCAGTCCTCATGCATCATACTTCATCCAAGAGAACGGGGAAAGAGGAGTGAATGGGCAAACTTATAATTTCCTCATGGAACGTTCGAGGGAGAAAAATGAAGGACTAAAGGTTTGGATACACCAGAAGGGGTCCCAGATGACTTGTCTGCAAGACACGAAGTTGAGTGAGGAGAAGGTGGAAGCATTAGGAAACTGGTGGGATGACCCACAATTGTGGTCGCCAACACAGGGTACGAGAGGTGGGGTGGGTATCTTGATTCACAGAGGATTAGATACCACTATATTAGACTGCTATGCTGATCTTTGGGGAAGATGGGCGTGGATTAAGATATTGATAGATAATGAAGATTGGATAATAGCAACTGTCTATACACAAACATATCAGAAAGAGAGGCGAATATTTTGCGAAGAGTTGGATTATATATTACCGGACAGCAAAAGGATGGTAGTGGTGGGCGACTGGAATCTGACTCAAGATGACACAGAGGGTACACAACAAGTCTCCCCTGACAAGGATGCACTACTGGGCATTCTGTCAGAATTTGATCTGATAGACCCCTATAGACTGGGTAACCCAGACAAACAAGGTCTCACATGGTTCTCTAACCCAGCCCCAAAGATAGGAGTAATTAGCAGAAGATTGGACTACTTTCTGATCTCAGCGGCATTATGGGAAGCAGTTCAACACATGTACGTGGACACCCAAACCTTCTCAGATCACAAACCAATTAGCTTAAGTTTGTTAACAGAACCGATTAGCAGAGGGAAGGGATACTTCAGGTTCAGTGTTCAGAACATGGAAGATCCGGGGTTAAAGAAATTGATGGAGGAATTTTGGACGGATTGGCAAACAGCAAAGGACCTTTACGGTTCACTAACGGATTGGTGGGACGCGGAATCAACAATTTTTTCTAACCTGTTAAGTGTGTTCTCTCAAATTGTGGTTTTCGATAGAAAGAAACAGGAAAAGGAGATAATAGAGAAAATTGAGTACGCAGAGAAGAAAATTGAGGAACATCCAATTTCAAGGTTTAGGATGAACTGCAAGTGAGGAAATCGAAAGTATGGGCAGACCGACTGAGAATTAAAGGAATAACAGTTTATGATCGAATGACCAAAGAGTCATTAAAAAAACTGCCACCAAGCCGCTCCTCAGTTCCAATGTCAGAACTTCAACACCCATTTGATGACAGGGCAGCAACAGCCAAAGAGTTGACAGGTCTATGTAATTATGAAGCCATCTATTACAGAGATATCTTAACCCCTCGAACGTAAGGAGCTGAAGTGGTAACGAATCTGGACGATGGCAACACTCACTGGGAGAATACCACTATACGCCTGTCACAACAGAGACGCCTCAACCTAGACCGACCAGTAACAGAAGACGAGGCCCTGGAAGTTTTGAAGGATATGGTCAAAGGAAAAGCTCCGGGTTGCGATGGCCTGTCCGTGGAGCTCTACCTGGAACTGTGGCAGGTATTAGGAGGGAACCTAGTGGAGATTTACAACCAGGTGTTGATAGGAGGCATACTCTCAAAAAGCATGTGCAGAGGAGTCATCTGAGTTCTGTACAAAAAGGGCGATCGAACGGAGATCAAGAATTGGAGACCGGTGTCCCTCTTAAATGCTTCATACAAGATACTTGCCAAAATTTTGGCGAGAAGACTAGGGTTCTTCCTTCCAGAGTTGATGAAGTCGGATCAAGCCGCGTTCGTCAGAGGAAGATCAATCTTTGACAACATCATCACGACAACCGAGACGTTGGAAACTGTCCAAAGGGAGGACTTGAACATCTCAGTGCTCTTGTTGGATTTAGAGAAGGCGTATGACCAGGTTAACTGGTCATACGTCCTCACAACACTAAGGCACATGAGGTTCGGAGATAACTTCACCACATGGGCCAAGATATTATATGTCTATTCATCAACTTTTGTCCTCATTGACGGAAGGCTCTCAGAAGAGTTCCCGCTTACAAGGTCGCTCAGACAAGGCTGTCCGCTGGCCCCGCTCCTCTTTGCACTACAGTTCGAAGTGGTTCTGAACAACATCAGGGCGCATCTTCAAATATGAGGGATGCCAGTGGGATTGACGTCATACAAAGTTAAGGCCCTCGCAGACGACCTCTTCGCAGTCTCTGAAAACACCGTCCAGTCCATGTCAGCACTAAAAGACTGCCTAGATGACTACTCCAAGCTGTCAGAACAACGATCAATTGACACAAGTCGGTGTATCTGCTGCCTGAACAGTATGAGCCGGCGGTGGAATGGGGTATGCAGAGAATCGAACAGAATGGGTCGGAGCGTTTTCTAGGAGTCCAGATCTCACTGATGGATTGTGCGGCTATACAAGATGATCTCCTGCTCTAGAAAACACTCCACAGGCTGGTAACGTGGGGAAAGGCTCCCCATTTATCGCTGTTTGGAAGGGCCCTAGTACTTAATGGTATTTTGTTTGCACTCCTTTGGCTCGTGGGAGCGGTGAGGAAGATCGGTGATTGCACCTATAAATTCATAAGGAGTAGGGCAGCAAGATTCATATGAACACCGTTTGCGGGAGTACAGAAAGATTTCATTTCGAAGGTTGCATGGGAGATGCTTTGCTTGCCAAGAGAGGAAGGAGGTCTGGGAATTGTGGACCCTTGCAAACAGAACGAGGCAATGCTAATCAAGTGGATATTACGTGCGTGCTTGGAAGACCCAGTCCCACACTGCAGTCCACCTGGCAGAAGAGACCCTAACCAAGGAAGTGAGCTTACCTCGGGTAGAGGATGTGTGGACTTGCCTACTCCTCCACTCTCATCAACGCAAGGTCGTACAATCCCCACTATGGGCGGCAATCATTGGATCCTGACGGAAACTGCGACCGAACACTTCGACTCCACCGACAACGAAAGTCGAAGTGTTGGCACAACCCTTGTTCGAGAACCCAATAATACAGACAAAAAAAGGATCGTGGCTGAAGGTAGACAGTCAACCACAAAGCTTCAGAAGGTCTTGGATTGAGAAGGGAGTTCTGAGAGTAAGAGACATATGGGATGGGTTCACCGAAAATTGGAAACGCCCGATGAAGATGAGAGAGAAGTTAGGCCAACTGAGGGGGGTAGAGAGACGATTATTGAAGCTATACCCGAAGACTGGAAGACGATTCTAAACCCAGGCACGACGGACCCACCAGACACGTGGTACATCCAACAGGAACAGGAAGAGAGAGAACTGTGAAAACTTCAACTGATCCAACCGGACGGGGAACGAATCTTCCAGAAATGGAGTTATTCCCCTTCTGGCAAGATAGTGTCGTCAGTTGGGGAGGACCAACCCAGGCTGGGTTCTCCTCTGACACAGGTCAGGGTAGTAAAGAACGACCAGGAAAGAGAAAGCCAAACACTGAAAGTGGTGGCAAATGACAAACCTATATCGCTGCTAAGACTGGACCCAAAGATGTGGAACTGGAGAGCATTGGGTAGAAGAGGGAAAAATGTAAGCCTGTTCAATTACACTCAGCAGGTTGGTTATAAGAGTCTGATTTCTTCGAAACATCCGGCAGTAGTGGCGAGAATCAGATGGGCCTTACTCCTGCCACTGGAACAAGATGAGATAGGTAAAGCCTTGAAGAAGTGTTGGGAGCAGCTGAAGCTAATCTCCAATCAACGACATGCATCCATTCTGTGATAGGTTTCTTTGGTTGCCACTCCCTCACGCGGGATGAAGGTGAACTTAAAATGTTGCAGGTGTGAGTGGGCGTTCGAATCCACAGTGCATTTGTGATGGGACTGCCCTACCTCAACAAGAAGATGGAAATGGTGGATGAAACAGTGGGATAAGTGTACAGGGAAGGAGTTCTCATGGACAAAGGAGTGGTGTCTGTTAGGGGGGATACATTAGGGACAAAGCATTTCAGACGGCTGGGGGTATGTGGCATAGAGTGCGAGAGCTGTGGGTTTCGCGGTGATCTGGCAAGAAAAAAACGAGAGACTCTTTAGAAATAAAGAGTGGACAAACAGGCAGATCCGCACAACCTTTAAACAGCAGCCGAGGAGAATAGTGCTGGCGGACTGGAGGAGGAAAGTGGGTAGAACAAATGAACGAGATTCAGGCTTGAAATGGTTTAGAGACACTTGGTGTAAAAGAGGACGGTTTGGGAAGATGGAAGAGGGGAAGTTGATATTGAACCAGTGGTTCTTCATGAATTAGCAGAGGAGAAAAGACCGGTCCGAACAATCAGAGGGGTTCGAGTGTTAGGTTGTAGGAGAGAGAAGCAGGATGGAAAGCGGAAGGAGTGTGGTACCATCGTAAAAAGCGGATTTAGTAGAATAGTACACCAACAGTACTTCAATAGGAGGAAATACTAGACGAGTAGTCCGTAGAGGTAGTAGGATAGAAAAGACATGAGCACTCGGTCAGCAGGTTTGGAACAGTCGTGGGAGACAGGCGGAGGGAAAGAAAGAGGAGGGAGTGCTAATTGTATGCCGTCGGGTTAGACGGTTAATAATATATAGAGCAGACAAGAAAGTAAGATAAGTAGAAGTAATTGACAGGTCGAGGAGAAACACTATTTCTTTTGGTTTGTTTGGTTTTGAATGCCCTGGAGACAAAGTTTATTCTTTATTCGCTCAGAGAGGGTAAGTCAGGACAGAGGTCCTTGGGACCAGAACTGCTTCAAGTTCAATGTTCTCCTCTGAAGGCTAAGCCAAGCTGGCTGATGCTGTCAGCACTCTTCCGGGTTGAATTGTGAGGTTCCCGGCCTCGTTTAAAATTTATTGAGCTATAGGACCTCGCCACACCACTCTCGAATCTCTAAAATTCGTGAGTCGGGCAACGCCACACAACATTGCTTGAAAAAAAAAACTCGGAACTCTTCGAGAGCTATCAGAAAGACATTTTCGAGTCTCTTCTGGAAACAATGTTTTCGCCCAGCCTGCAGCGTTGGAGTTTTCGTGATACCGCTCGTCCGCGCTCGAGTTCGACGTCCATTTCGAGATTTGTCAGGTCGTTTTCTCGGGCCGCGGATAGCATCCACGCTCAAGAGGAATTTTCGAGAGGCCGGTCTAGTGTGATGTGTGGCAAAGGGCCATTTTCTCTCGAAAACCGGCCTCTTGAAAAATCCTGACAACCCTCAAATATTTTCGAGATTCAAGAGTGGTGTGGCGAGACCCATAATGAAGCCCTTCGGGCCTTTTTTTCAAAAAAAAAAACAAAACAAAAAACACCTCGGTCGTGGGCATACCAACAATTGTCTACCGCGTGGGCGCGGGGAACACAGCCCTAAGG
>BFEA01000034.1:3800177-3820091 GCA_003427395.1 Chara braunii
TGTTTGTTGATACGCGCGCGAGAGAGAGAGAGAGAGAGAGTTTTGTTTTGTTTGTTGATACAAGTGAGAGAGAGAGAGAGAGAGACAAAGAGAGAGAGAGAGAGAGAGACTGAATGACAAAATTGAAATATGGGTCAAATTGCGGCCGCGATCTATTTTGCAGTTGGAATGATTTTTTGAAATTTATTTAGCGTTTTTCCTGGAAAGATCACAACAAAATCTACGAGTACTCTGATTTTCAGGTTTTTTCACACATTCTTCTGAGCGTGAAAGCTCACTGAATTYGGAGTACTTTTTTAGTTGGCCCAAGTATGACTCAGTGGCAAAAATGAAAAATGTGCCGAATCGGCGCGGCGATTATTTCGCAGTGTAAATGATTTTTTGTAAATGTTCTATTATTATTTCTGGAAAGAACACAACCTCATCTATGGATTCTCAAAATTTCAGATTTTTGTGCATGTTCGTCCGAGCACAGAAAATCGTCAAAATTGCCTCTTGCAAAACGCCTATTTCGTTGTGCCTAACCTCCCTGTTTTGAGAAGACGGGGCTCAATGCCTGGGCCTGAGGGCCCTTTTGCAGTTCACATGCCCGCACTTCTTTTTGGGGTCCGCTTCTACCCGGGGACCGGTCCAACGCCCTCCACTTCTTTTTGGGGTCCACTTCCACCCGAGGACCAGTCCTTCCATTTTCCAAAAGTTTGGGTTCTACCAGAGCTAGTTGTTCGCAGCCCTTAGGCTGCGGTATAGTGGGCTTCCATGTTTGTGTCAAGGTGTCGCATTTTTGGCGGAGGGCGACCAGGACGCAAAGTGGGTTCTTAGGGGGCAAAAAAAAATAGGGGACCGGTCCTTGCCAAAACTGCGGACTACCTACAGCTACCTCTGCTAGAACCGGGACGCTAAGTGTCGGCTGACAAGCGCTTCAAGGGTTAATCTCTCTGCGCTAGACAACCGCCATGCGCGGTTGAAGACCACACACCCTCTGCTGCACCCTGTGCAGAGTGGGTGGTACACAAGTTTCACGCCTATGGTGGCAGAAGTCAAGGGGTTTGACTTTGACGGCTGCCACGGACTACAACGTCCAACCATAAGAAAATAGAAAAAGGACAAGGCTCGATATAAAGGCGTCGACCTAGTCTAACCCATATTGAGCCCCTATGCCTCCCCGATAGCTTTCTCGATGCGATGTGTTGAGTTGCTACGGAGTTGTGTATTCCTAAGGCTTGACTCAGGCCCTTGAGCGAGCCGACGCTCAATGCGTCGTATGCTCGAGTGCGAGGCCCTTCCGCGCATCTCCACAACGCCGACCGTATCGCGATTTTACGTTCAGTGCCAGACCCATAAACTGTGCGGTGTGAGAATCCGCTTGGCGCCGTGTGTCGGATTCGATATAATCGGTGCGGGTCCTCCGCCTTCCCACACCGACCAGCAATGTTGTTTCACTCAAGCGGTTGTTGAAATATCATCACGATACTGAATGGTTGAAGGAATATATCGTGGGGGTTCGCCCCTCGCAATATTGAATGGCTTGAAGGACACGCCGTTCAGCCCCTGCGGCACCCTTAGCCTTGAAGCTAGCCGGTCCGGTGGGCAGGGTTTTTATGCCCTGTGCGCAGGCAAAAATCCCTTGCTAGAGGGTTGGACTTTGGGTTCTTCCCGACAAGGACCTCGAACCCCTGGCCCAGGAATACGTCCGGCTTTTCAACTTAACAAGTAAGTGGGGCCAACGAGAAAATGGGGAGAAAGGTTATGCCTTTTCCCTATTTCGCCTTGGTCCATGACTCACCATGCACCACCTATACAAATCGTTTATGGGGTGGCATGTGGATAGTGTTCAGGTCAAGCCCTTTAGGCAGCCCAACGCTCGAAACATTTTCTCGCTCGAGTGCGGGGTTCCCATAGGGCGGACCAACCTTATGACTTTTTTTACGCATCGTTTTCGTGATATTTTGGCTCACGCCTGGACCCTTATCGTCCCACCAACTGAAATCACGCAAGAATATAGAAGGCATAAGTATGTGCTCGTGCAGCCGTGTGAGGGCTACGCGAGGGACATACTCAAATGCCATAACACTTAGTCAGACGAAGAGTTAAGTGATGATACAGTCTCACAATAGTTATGTGGCTTGCCCGCCTGAACTCAATACAGCCAGAATACCACAATCATTCAACATGTTTCACACATACCTGTGAACACACACAAGGATCAAACAACAGAACACACACTAAAAGGATCAACTTTTCAGCCTTCTGCAACTCACACCCTGCCTTATGCAAACAAAACCAACCTTTTCCCCACCATTTCAAACAAAGATACTCAGTCTTTTAAGAAAATGGTCATTCACAAAGAATCTGGGTGAAAACCCAATAAACATAAAACCAGCCAGGGCCAATGCCTTAGGTTGAGAGGCAGAAGAGGATGAGAGGTTGAGTCGTGCACCGACGAATCGGGAACCGACCTGTTATCAGTATCAGTGATAACAGAAGAATAGTCAGGCTGACTAAGTCAGACCTTCAATCAATAAGCACAGCCTACACCACAACACAGGTCAAAGAGATTCCACTACAGCGTTTAGCCTAAGTAGGAGTAATCCTCCTAATTCACATCCTAACTCTTCTACTAAGCTCCTACTCAGCTTCTGAGAGGTTCAATAACACCTCCCCTTCTCAGGGTTGAGTTGCTAAGATTGGTCTAACTGAAAATATTCCAACTCTCCAAATTTCTCAAAATTTCGGTAGCGCTTCCCGTAGGAAAAGTGCCTTTTCAGAATTTCTTGGAACCTGAAGATGACTAACTCTTTTCAATTTTGCAGAAATTTTTGCAGTGCTTCCCGTAGGAAAAGTAGGCTGCCAAGATTTATACAAAGTTGAAAGTCAAAGTGCAAAGCAAAACTATACTTGGGGCTAACTCCTGATCCCTGCTTGACAACTTAGGCTCAATATTGGTCCACATGCCCTCTGAATGAGGCCATGAGTCAACGCTGATCCCAACCCCCAGCAGAGTCAGTCCTATTTCATCCCAAGCTTCCCTCTCATCATTCATCTTACCTACCTATGGCTCCAACACTCGGCGAGCATCTACAGCAACTACTCTATCAAAAGATGTCCCAAGTGAGAGCCCACGAGCATGCAAGCGCAAACATCTCTCACAATCCCACATAGTTCTTTTCCAGGACACATAGTTCGTTCAAAAACCCTCATTATTCTCTTTTTACCCTTCCTTACATAAGACATAGGGTCAGCCAACCCAACTTATGGATGTGACTGACCTGCCAGTTTATATGACTAGGCCACACCAACTTATGGTGCCCTAGCCTGGTAACTCAAATATATGTACGCATAAGACCAAACCACACCAACTTATGGTGTGACCAGTTTCTGCAAAACAACTGACATAAGGCGTATGATCGGGCCGCACTAACTTATGGTGAGGTTGGTCAGCCTGAACATTCGGCATACACATAGAACTGAACGTCCCAACTTATGGGGGTCAGCCTCCGCCTAACCAACGACAAAAGGCATATGACTGGACACAACAACTTATGTTGTACCCGACCAGCCCAAACAGTTACATACGGCGTAAAGTCAGGCTACCCAACTTATGGATAGTCCAACCCAGCCTAGACAAAGCCACTTGCGCGAACGACCGAACAGCCCGTAACTTATGCGTTCGCCCAACCCTTCGCAATACAACCATGCTCAACTTTATGGACATAAGGCCTAAAACTTACCACAACAACTTATGTTGTGATAAGCCTCTGTTTGAACAAATGACATAAGGCGTATAACCAGGGCACACCAACTCATTGTGAGACATGATCAACCTAAACACTCGGCATACACAAAAGACTGAACCACCTCAACTTATGAGGGACTCAGCCTTTGCCTGAACAACGACAAAAGACATATGACCAGACACAACAACTTATGTTGTGCCTGGCCAGCCCATACAGTGACATATAGCATATGACTAGGCTACCCAACTTATGGATAGTCTAGCCCTGCCTAAAACAACAACAAGCACGTGTGACTGAACAACCCGCAACTTATGCGTTTGCCCGGCCTCCGCAACACAACTACATCATATAAATAAGTTTCACAACCCATTTATTCCTTTTGACGAGTGGTCAGGTCACCTCAACTCATGAGGATCCCCACCAAGACGCCAGTTATGTTTAGAAAGGGGAAAATATCCAAGCTTTATATAATTCTCTGCTTTGTGTTATCAAGGACATAGGATTGACTACCCAACTTGTGGATGAGTCAGCCTGCCCAAAGTTACCACACCATTTTATACTCTTAATTTTCTTTCCCCTCTGCTTTGTCTGCTACCGGCTTATATGGCTGGATCTCCCAACTTATGGCGCTCAGCCTGCCACGAATATACATAATAGGTAATTGTATCACATTATATACTCTGATTCGCTTTAATGATGACGGCTCATGACTTGACCACACCAACTTATGGTGTGAATAGTCTTGCCTTAACAATAAAGCATAAGACTGATTCACACCAACTTATGGTGTGGTCAGCCTCAGCCTAAACAATCGACATAAGGCGTATGACCAGACCTCACCAACTCATGGTGAGACTGGTCAGCCTAAACTTTCGGCATACACATAGGTTGAGCCTCCTCAACTTATGAGGAGTCCAGCCTCTACCTGAACAAACGACGAAAGGCATATGACCATACACAATAACTTATGTTGTGTCTGACCAGCCTATACAGTCACATACAGCATAGAACTAGGCTATCCAACTTATGGGTAGCCTAGCCTGCCAAATAACAAATAACACAAGTGCGAAAGACTGAACAGCCCGCAACTTATGCGTTCGCCCAGCCTCCGCCACATAATCACAACTCTTGTGTTGTCTGAGTTCACTCCAATAATCTGATTTACATCAATACATAGTTGTTAATTTACTATGCAAAACAATGTCCTGAAGTTAAACAAATAAAGAAGAACAGTTATCTTTTCCAGTCATACTTACAGTCAGGCCAATAGCAATAGGATAATATAGTTTAATGATAGGATCACACGCATAAATCGAGGGTTATACCCGAGTGTACCTGCCTCCAAATCCCCGCCTGGGCTCCGGCAGAGCTCCCGCAATCGGTGGGGCAACCTCCCACAGAGGCCTTGGCGCGGACCTACGGGTTGCAATCCCGCCTGCCGCCTTCCTCTCAAATCTGGACTAGACTTAGACTGAGAAGGGTAGAGAGAGAGGTTCCAGACGCTCGAGATACAAGATTGGGACAACTCAACTCACAACGAGAGGGTCCTGAAATCTGGATGCGCCTGAGGGCCCCGCAATGATGGCCAATAATGCAGCAGACGTAGTCGAGTCTCGATCCGAATGCTGAGTACCGGCCCCCTGACTACCCTCCAAGTCACTGCGATACCCTTACGCAGGGTCTGCTCACTCCTCCAAGCCCACAACTGCGCGCAGCTACCGTACAGCAAGGTGCACAGCGAGACCCAGCAGCGCACGTATAACAAAGTGTTGGGTACACCGCAAAGTGGCACCGCAACAGTCCTCAAATGCACAGCAACACACAGCCTGTGTGTTGTGGCAACCTGGTCCCGTAGCAGTGGCGGTAGCTGTAACGGCCCTCACAGGATTGTTGCAGCAGCCTAGTAAGGCTCAACCATACACAGTCCGCAGCTGCAGCCTCCGAAAGATAGCAGCGATACAGCCTTCGCAGCAGCAGCAGACAGCGCGCGCAGCAGCAACCCACAGTGGGAGCAGTGCCCTGCTTGGTAGTAGTGTCTGAATCCGTGCCCAGCACAGCAGCAACGCCCGGCCCGTGTGTGGTGGCAGTCCGATCTAGCAGCAACAATCCACCCACTGTGGCAGCAATCTGCTGGAAACGCAGCAGCAGTAACCCATCCAAAAAATCCGTTCACACTCCCAAACCACCGCACTTCAACCACTAGTCATAACACATTTGCGCAGCCAGACGGGCCTTTCAAATAGAACACGCCCCCGTGCTCGCAGCCGAGCTCAACCTGGATGCTGCTTGCACAACGATTGGGGACGTAGCAGTATGATACTTTGTGGTTCAAGCAGCAATTCGCCTTATACAAGGCCAACCAGCAGGACCCAATATCCAACAACACATGCGTGTTGCTGCAAGCTCAGTCCCCTCACAATGACAGTCTACTGCCACCAACAACAGCCAACACCGGCCTCGCTGTCATAGCAGTCTGAGCTCACAATGGTACCAGCAATCTCTTACGAGCTGCGCGACTCATCCATCGCCCCCTTCAGCGTCGCACCAGCCTGGGAGAAACGRCAGCCTCATTCGATAGCGCTGATAGCAAGGACACCGTAATTTTAGGCTGGCAACAGTCAGCGAGCACTCCGATTGTTGAACTCCCCGYAGCATCCAAATGCCAACTCCGCCCAGCGGCAAGAGTAGCGCTCGGTKTTACTCAGTCAAATRCCTGCRCACAGTAATCGCATGTAGTAGCCGAACCACACAGCACACCCCTCAACAACCTCCGTGGTAACCCGTAGTAATCTGCAGCGGTGCACACCTATGCGCAGTGTTGCTCAGTAGTAAGTTGAGGCAACACACATCAATGCCTCCAAAAGACAGTGTTTTTATAAAACCAGTAGCCCCGCCTTTCAAAAACAATAGCGGTCCCACAGGGGTAGCGGCAGCCTGCACTGCAATGTACACACCGAGGCACAGTCCCCTGCCTCACAGCAGCAACAGTCCCGGAGCCCCTTTAATTACAGCAACCCAATTCTATCCCTGATAGCCCGTTGCTGCTGCAACGACGGCTATGTCGATTACCGTCAACACTTAGCAGCAGAAATAGTCCGTCCCCGGGCCGGGCAAGTGGCTGCAGTGGTTCTAGGCCCCCCAACATAGGCAATGACCGAGGACCAGCCACTGTAACATCGCTCCTCAGTGTGGTGCTCGCAGCGACTATGCAACAGCAAGACGTCACAGTAGGTGCTCAGCTCCAGTCGTCACAGGGCCTGCTCAGCAACAGGTTTCACAGCGGTATATGCCAGCGCAGTAGATTTAGTTGTTGGAGATCATTCTGCAGCGCGCAGGGGGCGGCTCAACGCAACAACACCCCACCAAGGGACCGTTCTGGTCGCAGCAGCCCATCCCTTTGTTGTTTAAACCCTCAATTCGCCCAGACTATGGTATCCGCAGCAGCGGAGCATAAACCATAGTAGCCCAACCTGCTACGTCCAGCCTCTCCGAGGCTGAGGTCGCCTCCATAATGTCTGGCTATGAGGGAGTAGTCCAATTGCCCCACCAACTGAGAGCAACTATGCGCCCATGCAGAAGCCAGAGAAACTGCAGATCCGTGGTCATTTTAGGAGCAACACATACTGACCATTACTGCTGCACCTATTTCACTATCCTACAACTGTGCAAACTGAACATGTACCCTCTGCTAGAGTGCGGAGAAATACATGGCTGCAATACTTATATTGCATTTATTATTATGACCTCTATGCACGTGGTCAGGCCCCCAGGCCTAGGTTCAGTCGGCTTCCTCTCTCACTCGTCTCCCCCTCCCTTAGTGAGTCCGAGTGCACATGACTGCCTTTACAGGTTGGTACATTCAGGAGGCGTAGGCATGGGCTGAGGGCGGACATAAGGAGTGCCAAGTCGAGACTTATTACGATGGTCTCACCACGTCCCACTACCAAATATGTGAAGTAAGAATACACCTCCCGCTACAATCAGGGAGATGCCATATATATATATATATATATATATATATATATTGCTGCGCACTCAGCGAAAGTCCATACCCGGCCCCACTCGCCCTCGTGGCTATGAGTGCRTCCCGACCAGGTAAGTATCAGAACCTCCTCCACCTCTTCGACTCACACCCACGATCTCTCATTCCCTTCTTCTCTCTTTCTCCCTCTCTCTAACAGGATAAGCAAGGTGGAACTGGATCTTCGGCTGGAACACGGAGGAGTACATACGCTGCTTCTACGCCCCAATCCGGGCAAAATGAGAGCGAACCTTCTACTAGAACAGGGCAAGGTGCTCGGCCGTTGGACTCTTCACTCCTGCCAAATAAGTATTTCTTTCTTCCTCCTTTTCAATCCTACTTCTCCCTATCTACCCTTCCTCCTCTGTCTCGTCACCCCTCTTGCTGCTCCATTCGAGTCCCCTTTCTTTGTTTCTCGTCAGTCACTGCGCCCTTTTTGTCGCTCTTCTGATTCCTTCTTACCATGACCGCGCAGCTTATACCGTAGATACCGCCTAATCCATTTATCCTACATAAAGTCCGACCTCGCCATTAGCTTCGCCCTGCCTTGAACCCCCAAGGTAGCAACTTATTTCATTCAAATCGTCCAAGAAATGACCAAGATATTCAAAAAAATCTCTTTCGTCTCTCCTCTTCACTTCTTCTCCGACTCTCCCGCGCAGCCCTTCTTCTCTACTACTTCCACCTTGCTACTCTTCTACTAATTTTGCCCACAGATCTGAACTCGCCAGGCCTGAAAACCCCAAATTAGCCCCTTCCCACACTCGATTCTATCAAGAATCGAGCGGGATATCTGCTTTTTGCTCCCGCCATATCTTCGTTCCGCGAGCTCCGCGCAAATATTTTCTTTCACTCACCTTCTTTCCACTACTCCAACAACAAGACTAACCTCACTAATGAGTTCGCCCTGGCCCAAACCTTCCAGTTAGAGCCTCCTCTCACTAGCTCCCGGTATCAGTTGAGTGCGGCATGTGTATGCCACTCCCACATGCCCTGGTCACTTTCGCCATCGTCTTTTGCCTCTAATGTTGAATGCATCTGGCACAGACCTGCGCCCAGGTTCATTCGACCTTCAACTCACTCTTCTCTTCTTCTCGTGCCTCTTATCCCCTCCTTATCTTCACCTCGTCCTCTTCTTCATCTCCTCCTCTCACGGAGGCTTTCTCCCTTAGACAGCAGGTGACTACCGACAGGATCAATCGTGGTGACGGGCGACAGCAAAAAGTGAAGCCTCCAGTCTCACCGCAACATACTGAAAGTACTTCATCGGTTCCTGCCTTTTTTTATGTGGAAATAACTACTAGGCCCGACTAATAATCTGCAGCTGTACTGCTGGAAGTTCCAGCCCCACATTCGCAGCCCGCTGGCCAGGTTTGGCCTACTGCGCCTTTTGTGTCCTATGGGGTATACTCAGATTCGAGCCCCACATGGCAGGTCGTGCTAGGCAGATGGGACTGCAGTTTGCACCTTACCTCAGCTCCAGCTGCCCCGCGGGAAATTTCAGAGGGAAATTAGCAGGTGAGTGGCCCGAATAGTCCTCCTCCCTATACTCCGGCCCATAGGGCCTCTTGCAGGCCAGTATTACTGCCGGTCTTACCGCAGTACCCATGACCTCTTTTCCGCTCATGCCTTGACTACCAGCTGTCGGGACAGCTTGCCGCACCGCAAGCACTGCGGCAGCCTCTCACCGGTGCACTTTGTTGGACTGTGCCCACGACACAGTTCACCATCTTTCAGACTCTTAGGGGTCGCACTGCCATCCCCTTTTTTAGATGGGACAAAAAGCCCTGCCCGTCTGCAGAAATAGCAATTGACACATGCTGGTCATATGGCGTTGCGCAAGAACTCTTCATAATAATAATAATAATAATAATAAAAAACAAAACAATAAATAAAACTCAGAAAATCTAAAAGAAACCGGAGTAGGAAAGGGGGACCGCTGATTCTTGGTCCACGACCCAGTCCCGCGGGCCGACAATCAGGGCTCCCCAACAAGAACCAAGGGGGATAGTCCCGAGGGACCCTCAACCCCTCGATCGTCCTCCGCTTCCTTACTGTTTCGCTGCTCCGCTGCTCTCCGCCAGCCTCGACCCCGGGATCTGCCTGGTGAAAACTCAGTGACGTAACCTATAGGGCTAAGCCCAAGCCTGAATTTGATGCGGGCTACCTTGTATATGAATTGCATGGTCAACCAGCCTGGGCCTGCCCTTCAACCCCGTGACCCCGCACACGTGTCGTGCTGGCCTATCCCCTCCACCCTGGCCTTGTAGGATCATGCTCAGCTATCTCGAAGGTAGGTGTCGCCCAGCTCACTGCGTACGTTGCCTCTACGTGCCGCGATTGCGGCATGTGGCCTTCATACCCTGCCGCAGCCGGCTTTCTATCGCCGCCTTGCCGGAAAAACCCCGACACTTGTCTCCACTAGACTCCATTCGCATTGCCTTCCCTCTCACTCCTCCAATGACTCCGACCTCTGGATAGTATTCAGCTGAGCTCTAGTGTTCACATCCTCCTTACTGTGTAGTCTCAAAGGTGTCGTCTTTCAGTGAGTCAACGAAACCTCCCCACCGTAAACCGACTGACCAGCTCCATGCCGTCCGTGGCTTCGTCGGTGACCACAGGACTGTGGTCCACGCGGCTTGGTCAAAAATTCCCACGGCTGCCGACCGCTAGCTACTTACGCACGCCCACAAAGTGCATGCTCACACACTCTCTAATCAACCTCAACGCGCGTCTGCCATCTCTGACTTCCTAAAGTCAGTTGCGGCTGGCCGAACTATATGCCACCCTTCCAAGTATCATCCCAATCGCACCTCCTACGAGGTGTACCAAACACGCACAATTACCCTTGTAAGGGTAATGGTGCCGACATCGGGACTTTTGGAAAAAGGAAGGACAGGTCCTCGGGTGGCAGTGGACCCCAAAAAGAAGTGGGGGGCGTTGGACGGGTGGAGCGGACCCCAAAACAAAGTGAGGGCATGTCAACTGCAAAAGGGCCCTCAGGCCCAGGCTTTGAGGCCCGTCTTCTCAAAGCAGGGAGGTCAGGCGCAACGAAACAGGCGTTTTGCAAGAGGCACCTTTCGCGATTTTCTGTGATCAGAGGAACCCGCAGAAAAATCTGGAATTTTCAGAATCCATAGATGAGGTCGTGTTCTTTCCATAAAAAATATTAGAACACTTAAAAAAAATCATTTAGATCGAGAAATAATAATCGCGCTGATTTGGCACATTTTCCATTTTTGTCACTCAGCCATGTGTGGGCCAACTTAAAAAGTACTCCAAATTCGGTGAGTTTTCACTCTCAGAAGAATGCATGAAAAAACCTGAAAATTGGAGTACTCGTAGATTTTGTTGTGATCTTTCCAGGAAAAATGTTAAATAAATTTTTAAAAAATCATTCCAACTATGAAATAGATCGCAGTCGCAATTTGACCCATATTTCAATTTTGTCATTCAGCTTCTCTCTCTCTCTCTCTCTCTCTCTCTCTCTCTCTCTCTCTCTCTCTCTCTCTCTCTCTCTCTCTCTCTCTCTCTCTCTCTTTTGTGCGAGCTCTTAGTCTCATTGATTTGGCTACCCTAGGGTTGCGTTCCCCGCGCCCATGCCGTAGACAATTCGCAACCCTAAGGTTGCGGTATAGTGGGCTTCCGCATCTGTATCAAGGTGTCGCATTTTCGACGGCGGGCAAGCAGGACGCAACGTGGGTTCTTAGGGGGCAAAAAAAATAGGGAGACTTGTTATTGGCAAAATTGCGAACTACCTACAACTAGCTTTGGTAGAACCGGACTTTTGGAAGAAGGTAGGACCGGTCCTCGGGTGGAAGCGGACCCCAGAAAGAAGTGGGGGGCATTGGACTGGTCCTTGGGTGAAAGCGGACCCCAAAAAGAAGTGCGGGTATGTGAACTGCAAAAGGGCCCTCGGGCCCAGGCGTTGAGGTCCGTCTTCTCAAAACAGGGACGCAGGCGCAATGAAACAGACATTTTGCAAGAGGCCACTTTGGGGATTTTCTGTAGTCCGAGGAACCAGCATAAAAATATGAAATTTTGAAAATCCATAGATGAGGTCGTGTTCTTTCTAGGAAAAATATTATAACCTTTTCAAAAAATTATTTCGACCGTGAAATAATCGTCACGCCGGTTCGGCACATTTTCCATTTGTGCCACTCAGCCATGTGTGGGCCAACTGAAAAAGTGCTCCAAATTCAGTGAGTTTTCACGCTTAGAAGAATGCGTGAAAAAACCTGAAAATCGGAGTTCTCGTAGATTTTGTTGTGCTCTTCCCAGGAAAAACGGTCAATAAATAAAAAAAACTCATTCCGATCGTGAAATAGATCGCGGCCTCAATTCGACCCATGTTTCAATTTCGCTATTCAACCTCTCTCTCTCTTTCTCTCTCTCTCTCTCTCTCTCTCTCTCTTTCTCCCTATATATATATATATATATATATATGTGTGTGTGTGTGTTTGTGTGTGTATGTGTGTGTGTGTGTGTGTGAGTGTGTCTGGTAGACCCCCCACCTCCCTCTCTCTCTATCTCTCTTTCAATGAGACTAATAGCTCGCACAAGAGAGAGATACACACTTGCAATATCAAACAACATGTGCAAGGTTTTTCTTTCGCAACATACACGTCCTGTCTATGACATGCGACCATTGTCGTGATTACCCTTCTACCTCACTGCTCAGGTAATCATTTCAGCCACTGTCTCTCAATTTGTACCCTATTCTCCTTACCCTCGCCACCTACTTGTCCACCTGCCCTGCAGTGTCCTCATCATCGTTTCCTCTGTGTCTCCCGTAGTCTTGCTCTGTACTTGCTCTTTCTGTCGTAGATATCCCGTTATCGTCGATATGTTGCATATAACTTTACATCCCTGTGTCCACTTCAGTGTTACTATCTATATTCAGGAATTTCGTACTCATACATTTAGATGCCAACCCTATGGCCGTATTTTCATTGTATATCCGTCGTGGATTACTGACTTGTGTTATGACTTTGTTTTGTTTCCTGCTTTTGTTATGTCCTTCACGCGGTCATGGGTTTCGTCATTATCTTCTCAGGTGAGTACTTTCAACTTCCATCGCTCGTGTCATCTGAAAACATCATGTGAATTTAGATTCGTTTCATTTCTACGTTTATGTTGGGAAATCCATACGGCCCTCCTTGCATCATTATATCTGTAGATTTTTTTTTTTTTTTAGTTTTTTAATTTTTTAGTTATTTAGTTTTTTAATTTTTTTTGTTCGATTTTTTTGTGCGTGTTTTTGTAACTTGTGCGTTTTATAGCTTGTGTGTTTATTTGATTTATTTACCTTTTCAGTTCCAGTTCCGTCTCTCTTCTGCTTCCAGGTACTTACGGAATATATTTTGTACTCTTGTGTCCTTGCAGTTTCTGATGAAGGTCCAGATCGCCGTGCGGGTAATTCTCCATGGGTAGTCCATCAATCTCAGCTCCCTATAAAACAACTTGAATGCCGTGGTTGAATCTGCGGCCTCATATGTGTTCGCTACCATTCTATGAAACATGCCAATTATCGTCAGCACTTTTGTCTTCTCGGACCCCGCACTCCTGAAGTGACACAATGTCCTGAGAGAGTGAGAGCCCAACAACCCCTCCTGGAGTGTTGCTTCATTCTTCAGTTTATGTGTACACTTCAGGAGGGGTTCATGATCCATCCTTGTTATCGTTGTTTCAAGATATGTCAATTTCATACTTCTTTTTTCTGATGTTGATTCCAGTTTTAGTGTATGGTGGTAACATGATGCGAACGATTCCATGCATCTAACTTCTTTCTCGTGATCTTAACTATTTGCTATTATTATGATCATTATGTCATCAACAAATCGTATGCCGTGAATGAGTTTCCTGTTCAGTCCAATTTCAGAACACCATCTATGCTCATCAAACGTGCACACCATGTTTGCTATGGGTGGGCTTGAACCCTTCCCCATTGGTGTGCCCTTGACTTGTCGAAGTAGTGTTCCCTGCAGTTTGAAATAGGCATGCTTAATGTCATAATATAGTAGATCCATTAGATTGTCAATTTGAATTGTTCTTCATCCATAGGTACCATTCGCTTTGTCGAAGTTGATATATTTTCCCTTTTGTTTATAGCATAGGTGAGTTTTTCATTTATCTTTCGCTGTCTTCAATATCCATTGCATGTGCATGATCTAGGTTAGAGAACATTTCCTTAACATCATACGTGACGCATATTAATTCCGCGTTCTGTCCGTACTTTTTTCCTGTGGTTTTGTTACATTCCCTCAGTTTTTGAACTAATTGATTAGTTTCTTGTAACGAGAAACGGACTTTCCATGTGCTGCACACAAAGTTTATTGCTCTTGCCAGAATTTGTAATGCTTTTCGTGAAGGTTCGTTATATGTTGGTGCAATTGGCCTTCGTCTCGTTACATCTTTATTCTTAGGTATTGTATATGCTTTAAGTACTTTCAACTTCCATCGCTCGTGTCATCTGAAAACATCATGTGAATTTTGATTCGCTTCATTTCTACGTTTATGTTGGGAAATCCATACGGCCCTCCTTGCATCATTATATCTGTAGATTTTGTTTTGTTTTTAGTTTTTTAATTTTTTAGTTATTTAGTTTTTTAGTTTTTTCGTTCGATTTTTTGTGCGCGTTTTTGTAGCTTGCGTGTTTATTTTATTTATTTATGTTTTCAGTTCCAGTTCATTGTTTTTTCTGCTTCCAGGTACTTACGGAATATATTTCGTACTCTTGTGTCCTTGAAGTTTCTGATGAAGGCCCAGATCGCCGTGAGGGTAATTCTCCATGAGTAGTCCATCAGTCTAAGTTCCCTACAAAACAACTTTAATACCGTGGTTAGATCTGCGACCTCATATGTGTTCGCTACCATTATGTGAAACGTGTCAATTATTGTCATCACTTTTGTCTTCTCGGACCCCGCACTTCTGAAGTGACGCAATGTCCTGAGAGAGAGAGCCCAACAACCCTTCCTGGAGTGTTGCTTCGTTCTTCAGTTTATCTGTACACTTAAGGAGGGGTTCATGATCCATCCTTGTTATCGTTGTTTCAAGATATGGCAATTTCATACTTCTTTTTTCTGATGTTGATTCCAGTTTGAGTGAATGGTGGTAACATGATGCGAACGATTCCATGCATCTAACTTCTTTCTCGTGATCTTAATTATTTGCTATTATTATGATCATTACGTCATCAACAAATCTCATGCCGTGAATGAGTTTCCTGTCCAATCCAATTTCAGAACACCATCTATGCTCATCAAACGCGCACGCCATGTTTGCTATGGGTGGGCTTGAATCCTTCCTCATTGGTGCGCCCTTGACTTGTCGAAGTAGTGCTCCCTGCAGTTTGAAATAGGCATGCTTAATGTCATAATATAGTAGATCCATTAGATTGTCAATTTGAATTGTTCTTCATCCATAGGTACCATTCGCTTTGTCGAAGTTGATATATTTTTTCCTTTGTTTATAGCATAGGTGAGTTTTTCATTTATCTTTCGCTGTCTTTAACATCCATTGCATGACGTTAAGGACATGTGCATGATCTAGGTTAGAGAACATTTCCTTAACATCATACGTGACGCATATTAATTTCGCGTTCTGTCCGTACTTTTTTCCTGCGGTTTTGTTACATTCCCTCAGTTTTGGAACTAATTGATTAGTTTCTTGTAACGAGAAACGGACTTTCCATGTGCTACACACAAAGTTTATTGCTCTTGCAAGAATTTGTGATGCTTTTCGTGAAGGTTCGTTATATGTTGGTGCAATTGGTCTTCGTTTCGTTACATCTTTGTTCTTAGGTATTGTATATGCGTTACCATACGTTCCTTTCCCGTCCCATTCGACAATCTTTCCCGGTCCAAATCCTTGGTAGATATTTTTTGCGCGTTGAATAGTTTCAGGTTCTGTTTGCTGAATGATTTCGCAATATTCAGATTTCAGAAAAAAATCAGTTGCCTTCTCGTACCAGATTTTTGGACATTCAACAAATGTTTCCTAGGATTCGTATCTAGTGGTGGTAGGATCATTTGCGTCAGTTTCTTTTTCACTCTCCAGACTTCAGAAATATCAAGATAATTTTCATCGTTATTTTTTTTTTTGTCTATACATTTGGAAACATCTATTGTTATTTCTTTTGTCTTTCGCATACCCCGTGGTATACTTGAGATGGTGAGTAGGATTGTTTTCCGTACTTTTTCTTTTTCTATTTTTTTGTTCACATGGGGTACGTTTTTTGCATTCCATATTAGTTGATTGTCCGTAATTTCACTCAATCTGCATGCGACGTGATCATTCATCTTTGGTAGTTGAGAGGTAGAGCATTCGCAGTCAGGTGGTTTTTTCATGACCTGTCTATGATTGTGCAATATATCACCCACCGTTCTGGATTTTCTAAACATCACTCTCATGCGAGAAGATAAATCCAAAGAAAAATTTATATTCTGCACATTATCAATTATCGCCTCTGTTGTGGCATTTATGACTTGTCTAAGATTGATATCTGCCGCAAATGGAATTTTGAATATGAGCCTTCTTTTTATATTGAATACAAATTTCTTTTTTGAAATTCTCATGAATATCCCCTTAATTGTGCCTCGCTGTTTCTTTCATGTTATTGATCCCACTTTCGACAAGAGAATTAGTATATCATCCAGTGTTAATTTATACAGATTCTTTCTTCTCCATGGTGCCCGAAGATAGTTAACCAAAATATTCCTATGTTTGTTCATTTCGGGTCCTGTATACACAAGCTGGATTATACAAAACTTACAACCTTGTTCAATTTTTTTTTCTGCATTATTTTAATTGGAATTTTGTGTCGTTAATTTCAACAATTGTGGAGTCAAATGTTCGTTTAATTATTTTCTATTTTTCATTCCACATTCTTCCCGCCGTGCAGTAGATTGTCACTTTTGGTTATAGTAGTTTAGTAAGTCTAGTTGTGTATCCTGATCATACTGTTTTGAACAAAATTGGTATATTCTGATTTATGCACCATCTCCTGTGTTTCTTTCCTCTCCTTCTTCGCCTATTTTTTCGACCTCTTTTTCCTTTTCCCCTTGTGTTCAAGAATGGGTTGTCTCTTAATCAGTGCATTTTCCTTCGCCGTTACCTCTGATTTTACTCCTGTGCTCCAAGCTGTAGTCGACCAAACCACAGCCTTTCAAGTCGGAGCAGATTAAGCTGGCCAGTTCCTCCACATCCTAAGCGGGGAAGAACGAAAACAACACGTCGAACTACAACAATGAAGAAGAAGGCGAAGCGCAGCATCAACTTCGGCTACGAGTCGATATCAGACGCGCAACTCCTCCGCTTGCATTACACAGATCTGATGTATCTGTGCAAGATGTACAGTATCAAGTACAAAGACAAACCTCAAGCCATATCCGATCTGCGCAGAGTACCAGGGCTGATAACAAACAACGGACGTGACTTCAATCGTGACTCATACCTCGAGAGACAGATCAGGCCTGATCCCGACAACATCAGGATTAAGGCGTCCAGCTATGAAGATACAGGCGGCGAGGATGAGAGTTCGGAATCAAGTGATGGAGAGGAGGAGGATGACTCATCACACACCTCTTCAAGCACTGAAGACCTATCGGGAAGGTAGACGGGCTACCGCCTGCGGGTGGACTCACCATAGCACAGAAATGGGAACAGATTCACAGATTAGCAATGGCAATAGAATGTCTAGTGAATACGGGTAAGATAAGTAATTGTCAACAGTATAATAGACGGTATAGACTTCTGCTTATTTCACTAGCACTAGACGGAGAAGTACCATGGGCAGGTCCGTTGGTTGACCTGTGGCTGGTTGACCTGTGGGTAGCCCAGTACCAATCTTTTGATTCGTTACTAACGACTAGTTATAGTGTATACGTTCTCATTTCGCCATGGTGCAGACACATGTACGTAGGTAAGACAGGAAGAAAATCGGAGAAGAGATGGTGTGAGTATGTAAACCTGGCTAGGAACATGAATAGAGGCGCACAACGTAAGTTATACAGTTGGCTACGAAAATTTGGTTGGGAAAAGTACGTTCTGATAGCCGGTAGTCCCGTACTTGGTTCAAGAGGCAGCACAACTGCCATATCGTACTTGAGGAGCTTGAGGTCGTTCACATCCCTTCGCACCTCTGACACAATCTTCTCCACCTTGCCTTCATCATCCACTGCTCCACTCATCACCGCTTGCATGTTTGGAACTTGCGCTGTCTGCACCTGCTTCTTACTCGGTGAGTCCGTTCTCAGTGCTTTGTCAAGTATTGATTTGAGTTCAGATGCGGTCACGGGGTCCCTCTTCTTTGGCTCTTCAGGTGTCACATCAGATCGCTTCATGCCTCCATCGTTCTTCTCCGGCATCAAAACATTCTTGTCAGTAGGCTTCGTGGTGAGTTGCTCCAGCATCGTCAACACTTTGTCCATCTCCCGTCGTAACTTGAAAATTTCTTCCTTCAGATCGGTCGTAAACCACGCTCGATTTTCCGGTGGTGGGAAATCATTGCGTCATTGCTCCCATTG
Source organism: Chara braunii (assembly GCA_003427395.1). Classification (NCBI taxonomy): domain Eukaryota; kingdom Viridiplantae; phylum Streptophyta; class Charophyceae; order Charales; family Characeae; genus Chara; species Chara braunii. Next base: position 3,818,459 of record BFEA01000034.1, read on the forward strand.
TGGTCGAGTAAATCGTCTCCGTGACGTTGATTTTGCTTTCCTCCTCCTGGTTGATGGAGATTTAGATCTATGCCTTCGGTCTCTCGAAGTCCTAGATTTCCCCCATCTTGAGCGTTTTCTCCCGTGCGACCTAGAGGACGATGATGAGTGTCTGCGCCTCCTTCTATCCGATGATGAGCGCGACCACGCCATCTCCCTGAGGTATCAGGATCTTCCGGTAACAACCACTGTCGATCGTCAATAAGAAATGATATGCCAAGAGTACAAACATACAAATGCACCAAAAACCAGTACAAAAATCTCCAAAAAACGCTGTATGAATCTCCACGCTAAAAAATCTTCGAATCGCCAAATGACATAGCACGGGAAAACAGAAGAATAAGATAAGGTAGATGAGAAATGGTAGACAAATGAAAATAAGAGCTAAAGAAAGTACAAAACAGAAAATAGAAGATAAGATAAGATAAGATTAAGTATCACGTAGATTCAGTGCAGATCATCGAGGGTACCGCCCGCAAGTTTGAAGAACCGTGCCTTGAGATACACACTTGCAATATCAGACAACACGTGCGAGGTCTTACTTTCGCAACATACACGTCCTATCCATGGCATGCGACCACTGTCGCGATTACCCTTCTACCTCACTTCTCAGGTAATCATTTCAGCCACTGTCTCTCAATTTGTACCCTATTCTCCTTACCCTTGCCACCTACTTGTCCACCTGCCCTGCAGCGTCCTCATCATTGTTTCCTCTATGTCTCCCGTAGTCTTGCTCTGTACTTGCTCTTTCTGTCGTAGATCTCCCGTTATCGTCGATATGTTGCATATAACTTTACATCCCTGTGTCCACTTCAGTGATACTATCTGTATTCTGGAATTTCGTACTCATATATTCAGATGCTAACCCTATGGCCGTATTTCCGTTGTATATCCGTCGTGGATTACTGACTTGTGTTATAACTTTGTTTTGTTTCCTGCTTTTGTTATGTCCTTTACGCGGTCATGGGTTTCGTTATTATCTTCTCAGGTGAGTACTTTAAACTTCCATCGCTCGTATCATCTGAAAATATCATGTGGATTTTGATTTGCTTCATTTCTACGTTTATATTGTGAAATCGATACGACCCTCCTTGCATCATTATATCTGTAGATTTTGTTTTGTTTTTTTGTTTTTTAGTTTTTTAGTTATTTAGTTTTTTAGTTTTTTCGTTCGATTTTTTGTGCTCGTTTTTGTAGCTTGCGCGTTTATTTTATATATTTACCTTTTCAATTCCAGTTCGGTGTTTCTTCTGCTTCCAGGTACTTAAGGAATATATTCCGTACTCTTGTGTCCTTGCAGTTTGTGATGAAGGCCCAGATTGTCGTGCGGGTAATTCTCCATGGGTAGTCCACTAGTCTGAGTTCCCTACAAAACAACTTTAATACCGTGGTTAGATTTGCGACCTCATATGTGTTCGCTATCATTCAGTGAAACGTGCCAATTATTGTCAGCACTTTTGTCTTCTCGAAGTCTGCACTCATGAAGTGACGCAATGTCATGAGAGAGAGAGAGGGAGAGAGAGAGAGAGAGAGAGAGAGAGAGAGAGAGAGAGAGAGAGAGAGAGAGAGAGAGAGAGAGAGAGAGAGAGAGAGA
>BFEA01000034.1:3836393-3846399 GCA_003427395.1 Chara braunii
TCTCTCTCTCTCTCTCTCTCTCTCTCTCTCGTGTGTGTGCTCTTAGTCCCATTGCTCTGGCTACCTTAGTTGCGTTCCCCTCGCCCACGCGGTAGACAATATTTTTTTTCCCTCTTCGAGATTCGATTTCCAGTACTTGGCCCAGCTATCGATGCCGAGCCAGGATACCCCCTGCGCACCAAGTTTTGCCAAACCGCAGGGGTGCCGTTTCGTTTTCCTTTCAATTGGCGCTTCTAGCCATTGTGGTCCGATACAACTAAGCCCACAGGTCATGACGTGTTAATGTGAAACGCCCGCGGCAACGAAATGGGGGGGGCACCGGGGCTGGGCGGTTCCGCTATTCTTAGCGCTAACCTTTCGGCCGCTCTGAACCAGTGCTGGTCCAAGACGACTTCTTTCTGAGTCGACCATGTCCCCTACCTTACCGCTAATCCCGCCATCTCCAACGGGGCATGGTGGAGCTTCTATACCCTCTCATCGACGGTAGCCTGGGACGTACGCAGGTAGGGTAGAATGCAGACAACGACTTCAACGACACTAAGTGAAGATCCATTTCTGACGATTCTCTAAACGACTCCGATCAAAACGCTGGCAAATAATTAGGGTGATGTCATCACCTCAGCAGGGGAATAAGGTCATCCGCCTCCCTGCGCCTCCGACCACTTTTTGGACAATAGAAGCAGGGGCGCGACAAACTATTGGCCAATGTTACGATGAGGGGGTAGTGAAACTGGCAACAAATCTAGGAGAGGTGGTAATCGATGAGCGGGGAAAGCGGTTCAAAGTAAACGAATCCTATGACGCCATCATAAAAAGATGGTTGGAAGAAAGGACCGTCATCGTTATCTTCCAAGACGAAGCCCGAGATTTGACGAATAGTGTGAAAGAAGATCTAAGCAAAGCCTACGAAGATGGGTGGATGGCGAGGTGACTATTCAAGTTGAACCTGGAAATTTGGCGGGGAAGGATTACGTTTGAGAGTCGGAATGTTATGTCTTATGTCGCAAAGACGATGGAAGTAATGACATGGTTGGTTCAGAAACGTACATTGACGCTCAATCTAAGGGGGACGGAATACCCGGTGCTAGTCAAGCCATGAATGACGAAAGCAAAGTTGAAGGAACTAAGGCAGCAGGAGGTGGAAACCAACTTTTGGATAATTGCGTTGAGAATCCCCCTGGATGCAATGTGCTACCTACCATCTGTCGTAGAAGGTCTGATAGGTGGGGTTAAGGCAATGCACTCCCCAGAAGCGAACCACTCGAAGCCGAAGTGGATGAACATTAAATGGATCCGCATACACGCTTCAGGGTGGAAGATACATTGGTCATAGAATCCCTGAAAGGGGAGATGTGGACAGTGAAGATTGCCACCCCCTATTCGAACTGGAGTCGAAAGTGTCGTTGGTACTTCTATACAGAAGATAATTATCCACGTCAAGATGAAAGTGGTCAATTCATGGGCAAATTCAATACTACCTCGTCAACAACCTCAGGGGCAACAGTAAGGTGCGGAGAGGAGACCACAACAGGCAGCACCAGGGATAAGCAGGCAAGCCCAACGACCATCCCAACCCCAAGGAGTAGCCCCCCAGTTGGAAGCCTCGCGTCCTATCTCAAGACCTGTTCCACAAAAGTCTCGAGATCGTCAAGTATCTGGCCGAGTCAACACTCACCATCGGGATCGCCACTGCTCGATCTATACTCAGGGGGTCACTCAGGGCATGGCTCAAGGTTGCCACAACTCCGACCTAGCAATGTCTGGCATGCCTCAGAACGAACTCCCTCCGATCATCCCCCCCCCCCCTCCCCCCCTCGTGGGTAATTCCCTGATGGCACCCTGTTCCCACCCGTCTACGTGGTCAGGACACCCCGCCCCCCAGCCCATCCTTCCAACCGATAGGTCTCCCCCATAATTATCACCTCGCTCCAGTTGTTTTGCCCCTGCAAAGGGGCTACAACACAGTCGATTACCCCGCTGCCGACCCTAATCCAATTGTCCGGTTCATTCCAATTAGAGCTCAAAGCGGGTATGCTAACAGCTGGGGCATCAAAGGAGATGTAACTCTCGTTCAAAATAGGAGGCGTTTGGGGGCCAGCCTGCTTCTGCCCTTGGGACAGGGTAAGAGATAGAGTGGGGGACTAAGTGAGCGATAATGGGGGGGATAGTACAGAGATAGAGTCAGGGACTAAGTGAGCGACAATGGGGGGGATAGTACATACTCATCCAGGAACGACAATGGGGGAGGTACCTGGTCTCAAGCTAGGTCCATGTACAGCCAGGGGGTCCAGCGTTTTACAAACGCCGGACCCTCAGGAAAAACAATTTTGACGAGTTTTCGGCCAAAAAACTCGGTTTCAATTTCATTCAAAAAATAAAAGATGTTCATTTTGACGAAATGGCAGTTCAAGGTAGCTAGTCGAGTAACCCGGGGGTGAGGATCAGTCTACCGGAAGGGGGAGCAATGGGGGGCTTCGAAGCGGAGTCGTCAGCAAGATCGTCATCGTTGGAATTAAGAGTGGTGATGAGCAGCGGTCTAATTGGGGATGATTCAACCCTACAAGGGGTGGGTTTTTTTAGAGTGGAGAGATCAGAGTCCTTTACGGGGAGCTCCAGAGGTCCCTTGAGGAGGAAGGAGACTGAGTAAGACATATCCAATAAAAGGGAGTATAGGAGAAGAGAGCAGGACAAACTCCCAATTGAACGAAGAATCGTGCCTCTAGTCTGTGCAATGGCAGGGAACACAACATACTTTCTAGGGGTGGTGCAGGCAGATGGCATACCATACCTTCCCTCAGTCACCACAGATAGGACACCGCTTCCTGGAAAAATCATCACGAGAACCAAATATCTGTTTCGAGATACATTTCCAATCAGAATCATTCCTAAATTAGTAATGGCGAGTTGCAGTGTGTCGTTAGATACCAAGCTGACAAAATTTTATTTTCCACTAATTGATGTTAGGATTGACCCCCCACTTTAGATGCTCTGACTCGGGGTGGAGTCAGCTGGTTCAATCTCGAAGCAGTAATAGAGCAAAATAGTCACGAACTCGAAGTCATAACTCTCTCTCAGGATGTGTCAACACTGTTAGTCCTACACTTGAACGAGATATTGTCGGAGGCAAAAAACTTTTATTTGAGATTCATGAGCGATAAGCTGAAAGAGGGATGGTGTTCTTCATCTCAGTCAGCAAGAGCAAGAGAGAGCTCAAAGGCTAGCCCGATCCCGCGCTCCCTATCACGGTGTCGGGACCTATAGTTCCCGAATCGAGTCCCAACCCCTGAGAGACGATATATGGCTAAAGTGTGTATGACAGAGGAATCCGGAATGAGGGAGCAAGAGAGACAAAAAGGATGAAGGGTTAAGGCAGGAATACCGACATCTAGGGCCTAGGAGGATGCTCCAGGCCGCCGGAGCCATTGGGCCAGGAATAGACCTACAGAGTGGCGGGCGACAAAGTGTTGCTGAAAATTAGTAAAAGCGGCCCCCTTCTCAAAGAAGAAAGACCGCTGAGAAAATAATACCTTGAGGCCAAGAACCGCAGGTATAAGGAGGTTAACGATGTCAACGAAAATGATGTCGTAACACCGGCACATGGGGGCAGAGTATGTGGCCAAGGAGGCCATCTGAATATGGTATGAGAAGAGCCTAAGGGCCATGGACTAAGCAACGGGATGCAAAGAGAAGACTAGTAGGTGTCACCTTGAGGCCAAGAACCGCAGGTAGAAGGAGGTCAATGATGTCAAGGAAAATGATGTCGTAACACCGGCACATGGGGGCAGAGTATATGGCCAAGGAGGCCATCTTAATACGGTATGAGAAGAGCCTAAGGGCCATGGACCAAGCAACGGGATGCAAAGAGAAGACTAGAAGGTGTCACTCGAGCAAGTGTCGAGCCACGAACAACCTGAAAAACCAGTGGCCTTGAGGGTCATGATGAAAAGGGTTAGAAAAAAAGGAAGAGAGGCTTAATTTCGAGAGCTCTAGACCTTGAAATTGAGAAGGGGCAATGCAATGGACCACAAGGGTCTTGAATGTGGAAGGCCCAAGTACGCTGAACCTGAAAAAGAATGCCCTAGTGTGATCCGAAGTAAAACAGACAGCTCAGGTGAGAAGAAAAAAACCTAGAGAAAAAATGAGAGAGATACGAGAGTATGGGAATGGAAAAAGGACAAGCCGCCACATCATGGCCTACCTGGCCCTTCTCAAATAAGGGCCGAATACTATGAACAAGACTACATCAAGACCAGATGCAGTTGGGACAAAAACGAAAAAAACGGACAAAAACGGACAAAAATGGGAAAAAATGGATAAAAACGGACACCTAGAGCAAAAAAAAAATCATGTTTTAGATACATTTTGTGACCAAATTCATCCCAGGATGAAACGGTTACAAAATGTCTGCATTTTTCTTGATTTCCAAAAACAAATTTAAGGACAATTAAGGAGGAGGTTGGTCAAGATACAACGGACGACAAAAAATAAAGCAAACACATGTTTCATGTACATCCGGAACCAATATGGAGTCCGAGTTTTTGGCAAGCATGGGGGTAAAGGAACTATGAAAAGCGTCACCATTGCACTCTGAGATGCAACGGACTACAACGGAGTGACAAGGCCATGAGAAAAGAGGTCTTGAAGATCGAAGGCACTAGAAAAAGGTACCCCAAGCATAAGGGTCAAATTGCGGTGATGGACGACGACAACAAGATCAAGATCACGCGGCCACGAATAATCAGCGCACTTGGATGCGTTAAGAGGAAGAATTGAGACTGTCGGGGACTAGGGAGTCCCAAATAAAATTCGAACGACGTGTGGAGTGATGTCGGGGACCTCGTGGGACCAAGGAAAAATAATCACGTTTTGGGACATGTGCCGACGGGACCACCGACGAGATAAGTGTTGGGGACTAGTGCGGGACAGATGTCGGGGACTTGAGTTGTCCCACGAAGAACTGACAAGAATGAGGAATAAATATTCGAAGCAAGGTGCGCCCTTGAAATCAAGATTAAACGTTCGAGAATATTAGCACCACTAGTGTTAGTGCCAATATGAGCAAACGGGAGAGCCAGAGAGGAAAAATGGAGCAAAGAAATGAGGAGGACGGTGAGGACCGCAATCCGGGATATCTCGGATCAGCCACCCTAAAGAAAATGGGGCCTTGAGAGGCCCCGGGAGATAAATATGCCACCAAGAGAAAATCGGAGTAGGAAGGGTCATAATTTGGAGCAAACAGTGCCAAAACGGGACTCCCGTGAGTATGGGGGTGCCATAATTGCAGTCTGAGAATTAACGGACTGCACCTTGGGCATGAACTAGGTCTGAATCGAGATATCGGGCCTGAAAAAAAACTCAACAACTAGTTGACACTTGACATGTCAAAAAAAAAAAGGAAAAAAAAAAAAAAAAGCAGGATAAAACGGAGTGAGTGATTTGGCCGTCAGTAGGGACATGCACAATTAGGGACTGACAAGTCCCTACTATTCGAATTTGGAGGGGGGGGAAAACGAAAAAAATGGAAAAAAAAACACTAACGGAGTGAGTGATTTGACCAGATTCATCCAAGGATGAATTGGTTACAAAATATCTTGATTTTCTTTAGATTTTACTAAAAAAATCATAGAAAATAAAGACCCCATGCAACCAAGATGCAACGGATTACAAGAGGAAAAAAATATATATATGTTTTATGTGCACTCGGAGCCAATATTGAACTCAGATGCACATGTAAATGAGTCGTCTTATTTTGTTTCAATTTGGGGTAAGTTGTGGGGCAATGAGACCAGAAAAATAACCACTATTGCAGTTCGAGAAATAACGGACTGCATGGAGGTGCCAAGACCAAGAGAAAATGAGCCTTAGCACACTCAAGACACTAGAAAGAAGTGTCTCAAGCTTTGAGCGAGTGAAAACGGTAAATGACAACCGTGAGGGAAAGATCTCGCGGCCGGGAATAATTAAGGCACTTGAGACACATGGAAAGAAAAAATTGGGACTGTTTGGGACTATGGAGTCCCAAAATAAAATGGGACATCAGCGGGAACAATGTCAAGGACCATATGAACCCAAATAAAAATAATTTAAAATTGGGACATACACCGACGAGGCATGCGTCGACGAAACTGCCGGTGAGAAAATAAAACTTATGTGGGATGATTGGCGAGGACTTGAGTGTCCCAAGAGAAGCTGTGAGCCCCACATGGTGATGAACACACAAAGCAAGTGGCACCGTAAAGATCAAGATCTTGACGGTGAAAAATATTACCAACCGCACGTGCAAGCATTAAGTGAGGCTAAGAAATGAGGAGTTTAAAGGCAAACAGGGAGAAGAAATGACGATGGGAGACCTGCCCTGCAATCCGAGATTTCTCGAACTAGCAAGGCATGAAAAAATCGAGTGCCAAGAGGCTCTACGCAGAAAACAGGCTGTCAAGGAAAATCGGAGCAGTGGTAGTAAAAAATTGAGACTAACGGAGACAAAATAAAACCCCTTTGAGTGTAGGGGCTTCATTATTGTGATCCGAGAAATAACGGTCATCTGCTGGATCTAAATCTTTCTCTAGATCAAGATCCATGGCTTAGAAAAAAAGTCTACAATTGCTTGACACTTGTCACAACAAAAAGAAAAGAAGACAAAAGAAAAAACTTGAAGAAAAAAAAGAGGGAGAATGAGACAAAGTGGGAGAACAGAGTGGAGGAGGATGTGTCGGGCAATTGGGACTGACACAGTGGGCAATTGGGACTGACACAGTGGGCAATTGGGACTGATATAGTGGGGACTGGCAATCGGATTTAGTGGAGGGCAATCCGGAGTGAAGAGATAAGGCCCTTGGGGCATTATCTCGACAATATCTGAACTAAAAAGACAAAGTTGAAAAAAAAAACGAAAAGAAGTTGGGTTGTTTTTTTTCTAGTTACGGATTTGAGATCAAATCTCATAGAGGAGGGGATATGGCCGTTTTTTGTGAGACCAACTCAAATGGCGAACTCCAAAATGAGTTGGCAACCCAAAATGTAAAGAAACAAGAGAGGGAAAAAAACGAAACAGTACATTTGGCGAAAAATAAAGGACAGATGTACCAAAAATTGAAACATTGAGTCTTGGGGCTCAGATATGAAGCAAGGACGACTTGAGGGTAGCCCGGATTAATCCAGGTCTTGGATCTCAGCAAAATCCAAGACTGAGAATGCACCGAGGTGAAAGGGAATGCCTCGACCTACTCAAATTGAGGTAAGAACATAAAAAATTAAGAAAAAGACCCACAAGGCATTTTTTCTCTCAAGCAGGGCTGCCCTTTGAATATTTGGACCCAAGGGGCAACATCTGAAAGTGAAAATGAGGCATTCGAATATTCGGACCCAAGGGGCAACATCTGAAAGTGAAAATGAGGCATGAGGAGGCTCTAGAAGCAGGCCGAGCTCGTACTAGCCACTCGGACTGCATATACCTGCCCAAAAGGAGGCCCAAGTGCTCCCGAAGAGGCCTAGTGAAGGGAAAAAGTCTTCGGGGTACCTCGGTTCACCATGGGGCACATGGAGAGGCCCATGGGTTGGGTGAAGTGTTGTGTCCAGCCTATTTAAGTTGGGGGAGAAGACCGCCACACTCATATTTGTATGAGACAAGTACATGCTGCCTGTATGAGCTCAAGAGAGCTCTACACTCAATCGGAGTGAGAGGAGGGGAACCGCTATCAGTTTGGAAGCTTGGAGGAGGTTGTAGGTTAGTGGGAGAGGCTGTTGAGACTAGTGGAGGTTGTGTAAGCCTAGGGAAGTGATTCGCCATAGCCCCCAGGCTGTGAAGAAGAGAGGAAGGCTAGTAGGGGTCCCCTTAGCCCTCATAGAGGGAAGAATTTCATATTCGTAGTGATAGGAGTTTGACATAGTCAGGGAGAGACTGAGGAAGGAAGGAGGAAGGAGGCTTGAAGAAGTAGGAAGCCATAGTTGAGTAACAAGTGTACAAGGAGAGAGATAGTTTCACCAAGATTGACATCTTCATCCCAAAATATGAGAGAAGATGAGTGACAAACTTTTTTTTTTTTTTTTTTTTTTTTTTTGCTCTTCTTTTTTTTTTTCCTCATCTTTTTCTTCCCCTCCATCCCCTTCTTCTTCTTTCTCCCCTTCTTCTTCTCCTAATTATTCTTCATCATTTTTCATCTCCTTCCTCTCTTGTCTCCTCATTTTTTCTTTTCTCCGAGAGATGGTTAACGGGGGACCAAATATTCGTCGTTTTCGTCGACAATTTCGGTGCGAAATTCGTCGAAATTTTCAAAAACAAACGATAGGGTCCATAGTGCAAACATCAAAAAAAGAAACAAGCCAAAGAAAACGAAAAAAAAAAAAAAAAAAACACTATAAAACCCTAATACAAAAACACTGTTGGAGTTAAATTGAAGCATCCCACGAATTCAACGAAATCTTTTTCATTATTGATCCAAACCTACGTAGCACCGTGTTCCCATTCCGAGGCGAATGCGAACAAGAGTCCAAAACTCTCCGAACGCGAACATGAATATAAAATAATAATACAAGCAACCTTTGTTTTGGAGTCATGTTCAAATTCGTAGCCAATCATGAGTTAAAAAAAAAAAACGAATATATATATATATATATATATTACGAAAAAAAATTATGTTCGCCCGAACATGTTCGCGAGTTGTTCACGCGAACGTGAAGGGGCGCAAACACGTTCGCCGTGCTACGCAGATCCAAACATGTTAAAACTGAGCATATGACGTACCCTAAAGCACATATATATCACACAGAAATTAAAAAAAAAAAAAAAGTAAAAAATTAACACAATAGGACAGTTTCGGTGCAATTCGGTACAAAATTCGTTGAAAATAACACCCCTGGTTAACCACATGTGCAATTTTCTTTCTCCATTGTAAGTCGTTACTTTGTGTTTTGTGTTTTTTTAGCTTGAGAGTGAGTGTCTCTTCATCTTTTGCTCAAATTTGCAGTTAGGAGTAAATCGTTACTTTTGTCTTTGCTTGTTTTGTTGTTATAGTCATCATTTACTCATGCATTGTTCATTTTCTCTCTCCAGTGTAATTCGACACTTTGTGTTTTGTGTTTTCTAGCTTGAGTCCTTCATCTTTTGCTCAAATCTGCACTGAGGAGTAAATCGTCATTTTTGTCATTGTTTGTTTAAAATGTTGTAGTCATCACGTACTCATGCATTGTCAACTTTCTCTCTTCATTGTCAATCGACACTTTCTGTTTTATGTTTCCTAGTTTGAAACCCACCCTCCTTTCATCTTTTGCTCAAATCTTCACTTGGGAGAGAATCGTCACTTTTGTCCTTGCTTGTTTTAGTGTTATAGTCATCATCTACTCATGCATTGCCAATTTTCCCTCTTCATTGTAATTCGACACTTTGTGTTTTGTGTTTTCTAGCTTGTGGGTGAGTTTCACTCACTCTTCCTTCCTCTTTTGCTCAAATATGCATTTGGGAGTAAATCGTCACCCCTTGCTTGTTTTAATGTTGTAGTCATCATTTACTCATGCATTGTCCATTTTATATTTTCATTGTTAATCGATACTTTGTATTTTTTGTTTTCTAGCTTTTCATCTTTTGCTCAAATATTCATTTGGGAGTGAATTGTCATTTTTGTCCTTGCTTGTTTTAATGTTCTAGCCATCATCTACTAATACATTATTCATTTTCCCTCTTCAGTGTAATTTGACACTTTGTATTTTGTGTTTTCTAGTTTGTGGCCGGATTTCACATACTCTCCCATTTACTATCTCGCTTTCTTTCTTTCTCTCACTCTTTGTCTCTTTCTCTCTCATTCATATCAACAAACGGAACAAAACTCTCTCTCTCTCTCTCTCTGGTAGGGCCCTCCCCTCCCTCTCTCTCCATGTCTCCTTCTTTCTTTCTCTCACTCTTTGTCTCTCTCTCTCTCTCTTCTCTCTCTCTCTCTCTCTCTCTCTCTCTCTCTCTCTCTCTCTCTCTCTCATATCAACAAATGGAACAAAAGTTTTTTTTTCTCTCTCTCTC
>BFEA01000034.1:3846589-3872883 GCA_003427395.1 Chara braunii
TCTCTCTCTCTCTCTCTCTCTCTCTCTCTCTCTCTCTCTCTCTCTCTCTCTCTCTCTCTCTCCAAGTTCTCGGATTGTGCGACTTTCAAGACTTTTATTGTCGTGATGATGTTGTTGAAGATAGAACGCCCCTCTACAAAGGCGCCTTAATCACCGAGCACTAGGTCCCGTAGGTATTTGGCAAGTCATAGTGCAAGCGTCTTTGCCAAAAATTTGTAGGAGACGTTCAGTAGCGAGATGGGACACCAATTTTTGACGTTTGATTGTTCCCATTCTTGAACAACATAGATATGACTCCGCGAGTGATGCCTCTCCCCAACCTACCCTCTGTTGGTACCTCATTGTACATGTCTACTAGTGTTGGTCCAATGGTCCCGCAGTTCTTTGCGTAAAACTCCACAGTCAACCCATCTACGCCTGGTGATTTTCCTTGCGCCATCTCCTTCAAAGTTTGAGTGGTCTCCTCCATTGTGATTCGTCTATCCAAGTTTAGTCTAGTTGTTATGGACAGGCTGATTATCATGTCCTCCCATGTATCAGATGTCTCCACCAGATCTATATTAACATCCTCATGTGGGCGTTGTGTTGTTAGGATGTCATTGTAATACAACTTTGCATATGACAACATTCCCATGGCAGAGGAGGCCCTAGGAGCGTCAACATCAAATGGGTGGTGCAACTCTATCATCTGTTGTTGCAGTCTCCTTGGTTGCAGTCGTTGAAAGGTTTCTTTGGACATCTTGTCATGCACCTCTATCCTTTTCTGCTTCAGTAGCTCCGACCATCTTTTCTCCTTGTCTTCTTGCATGTTATCCCACTCCGCGAGTCTCTTTTCCCTCTCCGTTGCCCATACCAATGTCGAAAAAGGGTGCCCTTTCATTCTCACTTCTGCCTCTTCTACCCTCCTTTTGCAAGCCACTTCCCTTTGGTTTCGAGACTTAGCCAAAATCTTAGAGCACACGTTCATAACTCCTGATGTGATGGCCAGGCCGTTGTCTAACCATTCCGTTGCCGAAGGAAACAGGTTTTTAGTTGCCTCCCAACTAGACATGTGGTTTTTTAGCCACTTCGCAATGCTCGGATCTTCAATCTGAAAAACCCTTTGCCCCTCTCCATTGCAGTGTGAAACTTCACTTCTGCCAACACTGGTTTATGGTCTGATACCGGGTTGCAGATGTGCCACACTTAGGTGATTGATCCCGATGTTGCGTTGCTCACTAGAAAGATGTCTAGCCTTTGCTTGGTGGGCAGCTCCCTGTTCCTGTGACTGTGGGAGACCCAGGTATAGCCCGGATCTTCCGGTGTCAACAGTCTAAACGGATCAGATAGTTTCAACTCCGTCGCCAGTTCCAGGAGTGTTCGGACATCCCTTCGGTTGGTTGATCTTGCGTTTGGTTGTAGAGCTTCGTCTAGCGTCAGATTCCAGTCGCCTGCAATGATCATGATTTTTACTTTTGGAATGTGGAGCATTAGATTTGCAAGGAAGCTCGCTTTTTCCCTCCTGTCAATAGACGCATAAATTGTCATGATAGCCCATTCCTCATTACCTGCTTCCACCCAGACCCATACCCATCTCCCCCATATATGGCAGCTTCTGACTCCAAAACTCTTGCATGCAGATCACAGTGAAGAAGGATACAACCCCCCCCTCTTGTGCTTTGCGACGGGGCCCACACCTGGAGCCCCTCCCAGCAATTCCCCAACTCCGCTAGCTTCACCTCATTCAACTTAGACTTCTGAATCATCACGCAATTCACCTAAACTCTTCACCCTTTTTTTCTTTTCTCTGCCTGTTGAGTCCCCTAGGCCCCTTAAGTTCCAAGTAGTGATCTTGAGTATATTCATGGGGCTGGTTATCGGCCGCTTGCTGTTGGATGCAGGTGAACTCCTCCTGACTTCTCTGGTGATGGATTGCGTCAGCGCCTGTTTTGGATGTGGACATCTGTCTCGAGCTGTTTCTAGATTTGTTGCATGAAGAGCTCGCTCGAGATGAGGAATCCCACTCTGCAGAAAGCAATCTGCGTATGAATCAGAGTGCAGGTTTTCCTCCTCTCTTAGTTTCTCATTAACGTTTAGGAGAATTGACGCACAGATGCCGGGTACCACCAAAATGGACTCCAGCTCATGGGTGCCCTGCTCACACACTATGTCCAGGTTCTTCCACCGAATGCCCGAATGCGTCAGTGTTTCTGCCGACTCCAGAGGTATTCGGGTGTTAAGCAATAAGACAAAATTCGTAGTAACCATCCCTGGTCTCTAGGATGAGGTTTATCATTGTAAAGCCTGGGATGATTCTGACTGGAATGTGAGTATCGTACAGCTCCCATGTCTTTTCCATGATAAGTGTTGGCGTAGGGGATCTATCAATCTTTGCGGACGGAATGAATGTTTAACCATCAAGGTCAAACATAGATAGAAAGAAGACGCCTTCATTTGCATGAGTGCACACTAAGGGGGTGATCCTTCGTTTTACCAATTCTGAGTAGCTTCTCTGTACAGTGTCCACACGCTTGCTGTTGTCTGGAACCAACCTTTTGTTTGTTCTCCTCCCACCTTTAAGTTCCCTGTGTTGTCTGGGTTGTGTGGAGCTCTCCATCGATGAGGATGAGAGGTCTTTCGGTAGGAGATGTTCTCCCCCTTCTGATTCACTGTCCATCCGGAGTCTTGATTGAGAAGTTACTGAAGTTCTGGAGAGCTCTTGAAGTGTGTCCCCCTCTAGAATGGTGTCTGGCCGTTGTCTGTTGTCTTTTGTTCTTTGCTCTGCCCTCCGGTAGACTCGGTCAATTCGTCTGGAGTTACCTTATCTCCCTGAACTCCACAGTGGTCTCCCTTCGACCGGGTCATTCCTCTCCATATCCTGCCTGTAGACGGGCCCCACCTGACGCAGAGGTCTTGAGTAGTGATCTGCGGATATTGCAGGGGTTGGGCCCCGTGATGTCATGACCCGCCACTCCTGAGGGCCTATAGGACATCTTGGCAGAGGTATATCTGGAGGTGTTGGGAGACTGTGTTGTGATTGGAGCATGACTTATGGCTGGGAAACTTGCTGTTGAAACGGCAAGGCGCCCCCTTGCTGATACTGACCACTTGGCCATCCATACTGATCCTGGTGGTTGCTCTGATACCCCCCTTGGTAGGGGTGAAGCGACTGGTCCTGCGAAGTGTGTTGGATAGGAGATATTCCGTACCCTTCCCGGATCAAATCTCCTCCATAGAGCGCCCCCCCAGCAATGGCATTAACATGCCAACGTTCCCTGTCCGGGAATGGTGGCCTTAAGGAAGGGTACCAGTGATCTGGTCTCGCTCTTGCGAGGTCCGTACTGCCATGGTAGTATTATTCTTGATCGACATCTTCATGACCCATACTTATATATATATCTCTCTTGTTGTTGACGTCAACAGTTGCAAAGTTAGCTCTCCTTGGTCTCCTGGTCTGGGGGCCTTCGTGGTTAAAGACCCGTTGAACCTCTATTGCGCGATTAGCATAACCTGCTCCAGAGAACCTTGAGTAAGTTTGTCGATGTGAACCGTGTTCCCCTTGTTGTTGTGCTGTTGTGCATCCCCTTCTATCATCTTCCGTCGGCACATGATCGGTGCCCTCCCTTGCTCGTGATCTTTCTCGCGCTCTCTGGACATTTTGGAGATGTTGTTGGAATCGAATCCTATGCCCTCCCTGTTTCATTCCACCCTCTCTTCTTCTCTCTTCTTCTCTCTTCTTCTTATCTTACCCGTAGACAATTTTTGTCCGAGTGAAAATACCACTTGCAGCAGCGACACCAGTCTGTATAGGGTGTTGCCACCTCCACACGCCACCGTTCCCCTTTCCGCGATTTAATAACCAATTTATCGTCCACTCGAAAGAGGGCATCTGGGGACATTTCTAGTTTCACATTCATTAGCTTTGGATGTGTGGGGTCGAATTCAGGAGGGTGCATGTCCAACACTTCGCCAAACATCTTGTTGACTGCATTTTTCAGATAGTAGTAAGCATCAAGTTATTCTCTTAATGCCACTATCCAAAATTTTGTTTCTACCTCTTGTAAACGCAACTCTTTCAGATCCAGTCGAGTCATTCAAGGTTTCTCCTTGCTTAATTAGCCATGTTGTTATCGCGCCTGCCTTTGCCACATAAGATATGACATTGGGCACTTCAAACTGCACTCAACCCCTTTTTGTATCAGGATGGAACAACTTACGAGCAAACCACCCGTTCTCATAAGCTCGAACCAAGTCCTCCTTCACCTGCTTGAACAATCCTCTAGCCTCCTCTTGGAAGATTATAATGACCGTGCATTTTTTCAGCCACTATTCTTTAATGTCATTCATCGCCTCATAGACCACAAACCTCCTCCCTTCCTCATCTTCCACCGCCTCTCCTAGGTCAACCTCATTCGGGCAGATCCCTTCATCGTAGCACCTTCCAACGGATTCTCTAACTCAAGCTTCTCTCCCCCTGAGCATTGGAGGTCTGTATAGTCCCTGCCCTCCTCCTTCCGCTTGAGTCTGCATTGTATCCCTCTAGTTGGATCCAGGGTAGCGGAGTTCACTTGGAACGTGTTGTTGCTGCAGCTCCCGCCGATGCCCCAATTATGTCCGCGTAGTTGAGAAATCTTCCACTACACTTTCTTGTCCACCTCCTTTACTAGGAGATTACTAGGCTCGCTTGGCTGTGCATTTGACCGTTATTTATTGTTGTCCACTTCCTTATTGTTGAGAATGCCAAGTCTCTTGGATTCCTCTTCCTTCCCGTACGTTTGCCCTCACTATCGAGACGATTTTTTATGACATCGAAAATAATTGTCTAAACTGTGTTAATTTGGTTCGACTCAGTAGTGCCAAGGTTCGGCCATCTAGTTTACCTCATCGTGCACTACTCTCGATTTCTGAATAGCAGCGTCTGTGACTACTACCAGAGTTGATCAACGAGCGGGAGTGACCGAGTCTGACTGCCATTTTACTGTCAATCCATAGGTAATGAACTTCGCTTAGTAGGTAATTACTACGGTAATTTATCGACATTGTGAAATGTCTGTTACTTGCATTGTTGTCAAGGGAGAGTGGTTGTAAAGCTAATCGGAATAAAAAGTTGAAAATTAGTACAGCGAGAAAATAACTTTTTTCATTGCTAGGACAGATCTGAAACACCGAACCCCAGAGAGAGGCTATCTCACTTCGCAAAATTTTCTCCAATTTTATGAGTGGAGGAGGCAAGATAGGATAAGAGTAGCTTTGGGAAGTTCGAGAGACAGGAGCTGCCACACTTTTACCTCGAGGGAACATCACCTCTACTTCCCCGTAATGAGAGGGTCATTCATGGTCTGTTTTCTTGATTCAATGACAGAGCACCGATCGTTATAATGAATTCACTGACGATCAGGATAATAGCTCGACCTCTTCACCAAAGCTAAAAGATAATGTACATCCATCTTTGTAATTTTTCGATTTTTTGGTAAGCTACCTTGCTCTAAGTCATGTAGGCTGGCCCTATCGAATTTGGTCCAATCGTATACGTTTATCGATTTCCTTTTTTAAGGATTTATGTTACTTTATCTAGTCGATGTGTAAAAACCATGGCCACTCTGCTAAAAAAATATTGTTTGCGTAGTATAAGCAAACCTAGTATGGAGTTCATCGTCTGATTGGACTTTTATCCTCTCGATAGTTGATTCGATGATGGAGTATCAAATGTCATGCTGGACTCACAGGCGAACAGGATAACAACCCGACTTCTTCACCGGAGATATAAGGTAACCTACCTCTATCTTCGAAATTCCAATTTTTGGTAACATCCCTCGCTCGTTGTCAAATAGGCTGGCTCTATCAATCTGGTCCGAGTGTGTACGTGTGTCAACTTCCTTCTTTCAAAATTCGCGATAATTTATTCAGTCGATGCGTATTACCATGGTAACTTTCGTTGAAAGGTAATGCCTGCGTAATCTAAACAGACCTAGCACGGTGAATCCTACTAACGGTGAGGTACTACCCAACCTCTGAAAAGTTCACCGTCCAATACGACTTCTCTCAACCCCATAGTTGGTTACGTGAGAGTATTGGCTATTGTGTATCCTACTACCCTAAACGGACTGTTCAACGAGGAGGATGCATTGAGACATCGCCTCCGCCCTCGATGGGGGGCGTGCATCACCTTTGTCCTGCTCCCCATCACGATGGCGAGGTCCGCAGCCGAACAATGTTACGCACGGTGAATGTGTATCAGCAATGGTACCGGAGTGCTTGCGCTATTCGCCCAGTACCGGCGCTCCTTGGTCCGTCGGTCGCAGTGTGAGTATGCCCTGAATGTGCTTTTCGGAAAAAAAAACGAGAATAATATAAATTAAAGAAAAAAACACGACGGTACGATCCCGCCGCTTTCTACGGCGCGCAGTCGTGTCACACACAAGAAAGGTCCTCATGCCTATAGTATTTCTACCGCTAGCGAGACTTAAGGTTTTCCCGCACCACTCACCAAATGTGCAAAATGAGACGCAATCTTCTCCTAAAACATAGAAATATACACGATCATAATTTTTGTCTTCTGTGCATTTGGTGAGTGGTGCAGCGAGCCCCCTGGTCACCACTTTGGTGGAAGACGCAATTGAAGAAGCGAGGGTTACTGGACTGCGCCCGCCGGCGCTACATAGCGCTCGGACCGAGCGGTTGCTACCGGCAATGGGGGGCTAGGTCGGCGGAAGCTGCTACCACCACGATAGCAGCACCGTAGATGAGGCCGCCTTCACCATCCCCAAGTTGCTAGACGGCTACACGAGTTTGCTCATCGTAGCCGACTGCTCTTCAACGACCTACCGTGATGCCCATGACTGTGATACATGAAGTAGTGGACGAAGCACAAGGCAACCAAGGACGAGTTAGTTCGTTAACTTACCAAGTGAAATGAAGACGGTACCGTCGTGTCGTGATGGATGAAGTTGAGATGGATGGGAATAGATCCCCCCCTGCGGTGCCTCAGGTCCAGACTGAAGGTGGCGAGGATCAGATTCGAAAGTTGGTGAGGTTGTGCTATGAGGATGACATACTCTCGGCTGGGGTGGATCCAGGTGAAATGAGAGTAGAAGGACGGGAAACTTTCTTCAAAGTCAACCCTAGAATTGACCGAACCAAGGTTACCTGGCTCAAAGAGCACACGGTAACGGTGATCTTTCGAGAGGCCGCTCGCTTTCTGCCCAAAAAGGTGAAAGACAACGTAATTAGAGCATATGAGGATGAACGAGTTCAGGATGGTAGTTTCGATTCCTCCACGTTCAAACGTGGCCATATTAAAGTAGAGAGTCCAAATGTCGTATCATATGTGGCTAAAAGTAGTGCTCTCGCACTATGGTTGGTAGAGAGAGGATCGAACAATATCACATTAGGCCCCACTCGATATGAATTGGACTTTAAACCGTGGCTAACTAAAGCCCAACCTCGGGAGCAGAGACGTGTAGATGACAAGGCTACCTTTTGGATTGTTGTTGTTCAAGTTCCCTTAGATGCCATGTTTGACCTGGAGGCCCATATTAGAAATGTCATAGGACCGGTGATCTTTAATCATCCATCAGAGCCAGACCAACTCAAGCCAACGTTAATTAACCTCAAATTTGATATCGATCTCGTTGCACGGGACAACATGAAGGATAAGATATGGGTTAAAACCTGGGAAGGTGATACCCTTGAAGTAAGATTGGCTTCTTCGTCAACATCAAGGTGCCGGAGATGTAAGGTTTTTTTCCACATAGAAACAAAGTGTCGAAGAGCAGGAAGGCAGCAACAGCCAAGATCAAGTGCAACACCGCAACAAGAAGGAAACCAAGGTCAACCAAGGGGACCGACGTATTCAGGACCACTAGGGGCGGGTGTTCAAACCTCCCCCAGTGCTTCAAGAGTGGGATACCCACCGCCTGTTGCGCCGACGTGGCTCAATCCTTCATATGCTAAATCGACGTTTCAGGCAGGGCCTTATGGCCTGAACTATGGGAACCTGCCGACACCGGTCCAGTAGTACGATGCATATGGCATGAATGGTGGATCAGCCTTTGTACTATGGTTTCAACAAAACGTGGGGATGCAGAGTGGAGTCCCAGGGGGAGGAGGTTATCCATTACCCCCCCTGATGCATCCAGGATTGAAACCTGCGCCGGAGGCAACAGGGGCAACGAGTCAACCTGGCATTCCAAGGGGATCCTCCCCAAGAGGAAATCAAGAAACAAGGGAACCAACGACAACAAAAGCTGCAAATGGTCAATGAGGTGGAATGCAAAACCAAGGAATCAGCACTCCCCCCCCTGGGGTTGATGTACCGAGAGATAGCCGAATAAGAATGGCCACGAGAGGAAAACAACGACGCCTGAGCTTCGATGATGGAAACTCCTCCGTCCCGTTGAGGGCGGGAGGATCGGAAGCCTCGATAGCTTCATCTGCGAATTCAGAAAGTCGGATAAGAAAGGTAGGCACACCAGGGAGCAAAACGACAAGGAGAAGAAACTCGGTCGCTGTATTGGGTCGAGGGCAATTGGAGAATTTGGAGGTAAGGTTCCTTCCCATCCTCTGCATGGCCATAAGAAATGTCTTCTGCATATTTGTTTGGACAACTTCTGATGGAATCACTAGTTTGATTTATATTCCATCTCAAGATTCTTGATGGACCACCCAGCAAGAGGGGTGAAGAAATTGAAATGTTTCACCCCCCTGGCTGCCGTTCATTTTTCATCAGGCCAATTGGAACTAGGAGACAAGAACTGCGTCGACTAAAAATCGAACCAGGCCTCTCAGCTGTTTTTTTGTCAGAATTATAAGGTAAACTCGTCCGAGGGCAAAAATTGTTGTCCCATTTTATGAAGAAATCCCTTACAGGACCATGGCTCCCGATGGATAATCATCAACCACGGAATGACTCACCGGCTTAATCAGATACCTCAGTCCAATTAAGAGGCAGCAGTTCTAGGAATGAGCAAGCTTAAGCTTGCCACCAGGAATGTTCGAGGGCAAGGAGATAGTGCGGGAAATTTAAATGTAATCGCCTTAAAGCATGGATTCCTGACAATAAGATTCATATTACGTGTCTGCAGGAAACAAAGTTAAATGAAAATAAAATCAACGCATTGGGCGCATGGTGGGATGGCCCCCAATTTTGGTCCCCGACAGTGGGATCCAAAGGAGGGTTAACAATTCTCATACACAGGGGATTGGAAATGGAAATAACAGACCACAATATCGATCTTTGGGGTCGATGGTCATGGATCAAGATATTTATAGGAGATAAATCGTGGGTGGTTGCATTTATTTATGCCTTTGTGGATCAATATGAACAAAGCCGTTTTCTTTCAAGAGTTGCGTGCCCAACACAGACACAATGATTTTCGCTGGAGATTGGAATTCTTCCCTGGATATCTCACTGTCAAATCCGGCGGCACAAACCGCAACAAACAAACTTGCTCTGACTAACATGATTGATGAGTGCAGCCTCATTGACCCGTTCTGACTCACTCATCCGGATAAATCAGGATTCACTTGATTTTCGCATTGTAGACGACATGTGGGTATGATGCGTAGAAGACTGGATTATTTCTTTATTTCGTCGTCGACCTGGGAGGTGGTAGATCAGATAGGGGAGAAGTTTCACCCCATGTCTGACCACAAACCAGTCTGTCTGAGCATGCATACACAGGGGTCAGCGAGAGGCAAAGGTCTTTTAAGGTTCAATACACAGAACCTAGAAGACCCGGGCCTTGTCGCTTGGATGGAATAGTTTTTGTCCGATTGGTAGAAAACCAAACCACGCTATGATTCGAGTGGAGATTGGTGGGATGTGGGTACGAACCTGTTTTCCAACCTGCTAAATATATTTTCAAAAATATTGTCAAACGACGGGCAGCGGTTCGAACAAAATTTGATTAAGCAGATCAAATATGCAGAAGGGCGGATGCAGGATCACCCGATTTCAACACTATTTTGGGGCAAAAAGCGAGCAAAACTGTTAACTGAATGAGACGAATATCAACAAAATAACTCTGAGAGATGGGCAGATAGATTACGGATTAAAGGGATCTTAGTGTACGATCGGGTGACGAAGGAATCCTTCCAAAGACTACTTTCGTCTTGATCTTCCCCTCCCATGAATGAATTGATGCACCCATTCGATGTCGATGCGCCCAAAGCCAAGGAGTTAACCGATTTGTGTAACTACGCTTCCATGTACTACAAAGATATTCTTACATCACGAAACCAAGGGGCCGACATCTATTTAGAGCTCAATAGAGACAATAATCACCGGGACACGACTACAGTTCGATTGACCCCAACAGTGAGATTGAATCTTGAAAGACCAATCACAACCACGGAAGCCCTAGTGGCACTCAAATCTATGGCTAAAGGGACCTGACAGCGATGGCCTTCCAACGGAGCTCTTCCTTTGCATCTGGGAACAAGTGGGAAACGATCTGGTTGAGATGTACAATCAGATTTTAACAGGGGGGTCCCTGTCCGTTAACATGCAGAGGGGCATAATTTCAATTTTGTTAAAAAAGGCCAGCAAGCTGAAATAAGGAACTGGCGTTCTATTTCGGCCATGAACGTGTCGTACAAACTACTAGCCAAGATTTTTGCTTGCAAACTGGGGCATGAAAATAATAGTCAGGGAGGAATCTAAACGGTTTTTGGGGGTTCATATTTCCTTGTCAGACTGTTCTGATAACCAAGACAACATTCTTATGCAGAAGGTTCTCCACCATTTAGTCACCTAGGGCAAAGCGCCCCACTTATCCTTGTTTGGCAGGGCTATGGTGCTCAATGGAGCCCTGCTTGCCTTGTTGTGGTTCATGGGAACAGTTCGAGCATTCGGAACCCACTTGTATACCATTACCAAAAGACGGGTAGACAAATTTCTATGGAAACCCTATGCAGAGGATGATGCGAACTTTCTGTGTAAAGTGGCATGGAAAATATTGTGCCTCCCAAGACAGGAAGGAGGATTGGGATTACTCGATCCCAAAAGACAGAATGGCGCTATGTTGATTAAATGGATCGTAAGAGCATGCACAGAAGTCCCCGTCCCACATTGGGTACTGTTAGCTGAACAGATTTTATCGAAGGAGTGGAACCTGACCCGAGTTCAAGATGTATGGGTGTGCATTTTTATTCCGTTCTATCAGAGAAGGTTGATAAAGTCCCCTTCTTGGGCTGCAATAATACGGGCATTGAAACATCTGTGTCCGAACGTCAGAGTAGAACCGAAAACGAAGGCAGATGTACTGAACCAGTGCCTATTTGAGAATCCAAGAATCTGCTTGGAAAATGGGACCTGGATCAAGGCAGATACCTCACCTGCAAGCTTTAGGAGAATGTGGATAGAGAAGAGTGTCGTACGGGTCCAGGACATATGGGATGAATACACTGGATCTTGGTGTCCAGTCGAAAGCCTGAGGCAAAAATTGAGCAGGCTTAAAAAGGTAGAGGAAAAACTAACTCTTATTATAAATGCTATCCTGGAAGCATAGAAACATTTGATTGGCCCTGACGGGATTGACCCGCCAGGTACGTCGTTCTCACTCAGACATCAACCAGGAGATAAAGTTTGGAAACTTCGCAAGATTATGACACATGATGGAAAGAGAGAATTTCAAGGTTGGACGGTTAGTGGTCAGGGTTGTCTCTTGGAAGAACTGGAGACCACACAACCCCCTTTGGGACAAAAGTTGATTCAAATACGGGTTATGGAACCCTTGAGGGTTAAGCCGGTGCAAAATCAGACAGTGTTCGATGGAGGTAAACGGGTGCTCAGATTGAACGTGGATCCTAAAATATGGGAATGGCGTGCCAAAGGGAAAAATGGAGAAAACTTGAGTCTGATAGATTACCACCAGAGGACAGGACACGGGCTGGTTATGTCGTTGAAAGTTCCACACGTGGTAGTTCGGTCCAGATGGACACAACTGTTGGATGTAGATCCAGCTTAAAGTGTTGGGACCAGCTGAGGCTAATTCCTTGTCAAAGACAAGCGGCCACACTATGACTGTCATTTGTGTCCACACCTTCGGCGGTGTGGCTCTTAGAACACGGTGTCAAAGTGGAGATGACTTGCCCCAGGTGCAGCTGGACTTTTGAATCAATGGTGCAACTCTGGTGGGATTGTCCTACCTTGGCAAGCATTTGGCAATGGATTAAGAAGTTATGGGACTGAATTACGAACATTGTATTTCCCTGGGACAAAAGTTGGTTGTTGTTGGGGGGAGTACCAGACAACGTAAACATACACAAAGGATGGGGTTACGTTGCTCAAGTAATCAGGGCGATAGCAATTGCAGTAATTTGGCAAGAAAGGAATGCAAGAATTTTTGAAGGGCAAGAGAGAACAAACAAACAAGCGAGGTCATCCTTTGCTAGACAATTGCGTTTGTCGATTCTGGCTGATTGGAGAAAGAAAGTCTCCAGTGGGGGAGATAGGGAGAATGAAAGGATGTGGTTCAGAGAGACATGGTGTGTCGACCACAAAATAGCATCGATCTCCCCACAAGATCGGGTGGTGCTTGATCCTTGGCTACTCAAGGACTGTTAAAAAAACTTGCTATACCTGGGCGCTCGGTAGTGATGTATCGCAGGAGATAGGCAACAAAGGAAGAGGGTTGGAGGGAGCTGACATAGAAAGTAGATAGGAACCTCTGTGGTTCCCCCCACCGTTATAGGTGGGAGATAGACTTTGTACTTAGAAGCTAGGTTGCAAAGGTTATTGTTCGGAATAAGTGGGTTGAACTTTCTGTTCGCAACCCTAAGGCTGTGGTATAGTGTGCTTCAGAGTCTGTGTCAAGGTGTCAGATTTTTGGCGGCGGGCGACCAGGATTTTTGGCGGCGGGCGACGGGTTCTTAGGGGGCAAAAAAAATTGGGGGACCGGTACTTGGCAAAATTGCGGACTGGACTACCTACAGCTAGCTCTGGTAGAACCGAGACTTTTGAAAAAAGGAAGGACCGGTCCTCGGGTGGAAGTGGACCCCCAAAAGAAGTGGGGGGCCGTTGGACGGGTCCTCAGCTGAAAGCGGACCCCAAAAAGAAGTGAGGGTATGTGAACTGCAAAACGGCCCTCAGGCTCAGGCGTTGAGGCCCGTCTTCTCAAAATAGGGAGGCCAGGCGCAACGAAACAGACGTTTTGTAAGAGGCACTTTTGGCGATTTTTTGTAGTCGGAGGTGCCCGCAGGAAAATCTGAAATTTTGAGAATCCATATATGAGTTTGTGCTCTTTCCAGAAAAAAATATTATAACATTTTCAAAAAATCATTTAGGCCGCAAAATAATCGGCGCGCCGATTCGGTACATTTTCCATTTTTGCCACTCACTCGTGAGTGGGACAACTGGAAAAGTACTCCAAATTCAGTGAGTTTTCGCGCTCAGAAGAATGCGTGAAAAATCTGAAAATTGGAGTACTCGTAGATTTTGTCATGATCTTTCGAGGAAAAACGTTAAATAAAATTTTAAAAATCATTCCACCTGTAAAATGGATTGCGACCGTAATTTGACCCATATGTCAATTTTGCCATTCAGCCCCTCTCTCTCTCTCTCTCTCTCTCTCTCTCTCTCTCTCTCTCTCTCTCTCGTGCGCGCGCGCGCGCGCGCGCGCGTACACGCCCATGGTCTCATTGCTTTGACTACCTTAGGGCGGCATTCCCCACGCCCACGCGGTAGACAATCATTAATTTGTAGGAGGGATTACTTAGGAGGGACTAGAAGGGACCTAGTGTAGAAGGAATAATTGAACGAGGTAGTAATGAGAAGTTTTCGGTTAGGGGTGACTTTTTTCTCTTTTTTGTTTTTCCTTTTTGTTTCCTCTTTTGGTTCGTTTTGGATTGTGCGGCAGGGTTGTTTGTTTCTTCAAGGGGTTGGGGATAGTCAGGACAGGGGTCGAGTGTTGGCCATTTCTGTCTCTGGACGTACTCCAACACCCACAAGCCAAATCTGGGTAATGGTCCCAGAGGTTCACTTCCGGGTTGTTTGTGGAGGATTCCCGGCCTCCCCCCTTTTTTTTTTTTTTTTTTTTTTTTACAAAAAGGAGTAATCATTCATTGCCACAATAGAGGGGAGGCCGGGAATCCTCCACATACAATCCGGAGTAACTTCATCGAACCAGTCTGGGGCCATTACCCAGTGTTCAGGCTTGGGCGTTGGGAAGACGTCAAGAGACATATTGGTCAGTGCGAGACCGTTGCTCTGACTGATCCACAACCCCAGTGAAAATAAACTAGTCCCTCCAGGCCTGAAAGCCAAACAAACCAAAAATTGTGGCACCCTAACTAGGAAAAATCACCTACCAGCTAAGAGGTGGGAGAAAACGTAAATCTCAAAGCAATTCGGATGTTGTAATCGCCCTAATTAAGAAATGAAGTAAAGCACCTACTACCTTAGTGCCCAAGAAGAAATGAAACTCTGCAAACTTACCTACGTTCTCCAGGGGTGGGGGAGGTAAGATTAAACATTCCACCTATTGTGTCGAATCCCCACCTAACAGTCGGTGGGTGTGGTCCCATTGGACCTTCCTATTCTAATTTGACACTCCCTCCTGTCCTCTTGAGCCACAACCGCCTGCCCACTGCGGCAACGAACCGAGTGTCCTGGTAGGGACCGTTATCCAGCTACGCTCAGTTTGTCTGGTAACTATTGTTCATAGTCTATCGGTCCGAGAGGGACCAATTGCCCAGCTCCAACTTACCTTCCATGAGATTCTAGCAAATTTGTTGTTGCTGCACCAAGTCTTCTGAAACCAGATTCTACCTGGGCTTGATGGGGTTCTGCCTTTCCTCCTCCAGTCCGCTTGTATCGATCTGCGCAGGTTGGTTCTGAACCGGTATCGGATCTCCTTGTTGCACAGTTCCTTCTTCTTAAAAACTCTGCAGTTTCTTTCATGCCAGATGACTTCTATGCCTGCTGCTCTAGCTGTTTGGGCTGCATACCCCCAACCTGTCTCAGTGCTGAGGTCTTCTGGGGTGCCCCCTAGCAGGACCCATTCTCTGGTCCAAGGGAGTAGCCGACCCGCCATTCGTTCCCATGTTTTCCGCCACCATTGCCAGATTCTGAGTGAAGCCGGGCAGTCCCACCACAGATGTGGTGTGGATTCAAAAGCCCATTGACAACGACTGCAGGTTAGATCCAGTTGGACACCTCTTTGCGCTAGCCAAACTGATGAGGGAGTGGCCAAGAAGGACAGGAGCCATAAAAGAGCTGCCTGTCTTTGGTTGGGGACGAGTCCCAATTGTTCCCATCATTTAGAGATGGCTGTTCTGATCTCCTGTGGTGGGTTTTGCAGTACCTGTGTCCATCTGCCCACTGCTACGGCGAGCGGTTGTCTAGGGGGGCTACGTAGTCTGTACCCTACCTGAGCAGAGTAATTCAAGATGGGCCTCCCCCTCTTTTGAGCATAATGGAATGAGCAGAGTCTTTTTTTTGTATAAAAAAAGAAAGGAAAAAAAGAAGACGCAATTGGCGAGTGTGTGTGTGCAGCTATATAGGCGATAGGCTGTTGTCCAGCACTGTGCGGCGAGGCTCGTAGGTTAGGCTTCGTCTTTGACCGGGGCTGCGCATATCGTCGGTTCAATACAACACATCACGAACAGGGTGACACATCGGAGTGAAGCTCCGGTCGATGGCCATCTTGGACTATACAACTTGATAACGGGCAATCGAGTCATTTTCGCAAGAAACGCCTGCCGTGCTTGTCTGCCCCATTTCAGTGAGGCGAAGCCAAGGGAAAAATGGAAAACCTCGTTCGGTCTCTGTAATGTAATTAGGGCGCTGCAGCGCGATGCTGAAGTGGCAATGCCATCCGGGTGGCAAATGAGGCGTTGTCCACGAGCGTCCGGCGGACATGTCCGCCCCGCCAACATGGCCGAGTCACAGACGCTGGAATGTTTACCTCAACATCAATATGATTTTGTCTGGTATATTGTTCTCTGATTAATCACCCTGCCGCTTTCTCCTGCCATATGTCCACGTCATCACCAGGTGGAGGCAAGAGAACATAACGATCGACAGCGCCATATCGGGTTTTCTGCGTTTTCGCCGCTGTCCATGTGCTCTCTCTCTCTCCCTCCCGTTTTCGCTCTGGCGGTCGACCCCCCTCTCCCCCGCTCAGCTGTACCCTCCAACGCATACACGTACGCGCACTCACGGACGCACACAGACAGACAGCACCCACTCCAACAGCTTACCCAAGCACGCAACTCAACTGCCGGTGGTTTCTGTTGCTGCGCTCCCCTCCCCCTCCTCCCCCCCCCCAACCCTTGTTCCATACGTCGAAAGAACGGCAATGCGGTACGTGGTAGCCATATCTCTGAAAATCCCCTTCTCAAGGCGCTATTGAATCATCTAGCTACGGACGAACACATTCCCCCAGCCACACGCACAGCGGTGAAAAAGAGCGGGGAGCACACAGGCACACACACACACACACACACACACACACACACACACACACACACACACACACAGAGAGAGAGAGAGAGAGAGAGAGAGAGAGAGAGAGAGANGAGAGAGAGAGAGAGAGAGAGAGAGAGAGAGAGAGAGAGAGAGAGAGAGAGAGAGAGAGAGAGAGAGAGCATGGAGTGGGGAGGGGCTGGACCTCCTTCGTACGGAGATTTCGGGAATAAGGAGGCATTGAGGCAACTGGTGGTGAATTTTTTGCTTCAGGAACAATATCTTTTAACTGCTTTTGAGTTGTTGCACGAGTTATTGGAGGATGGGCAGGCGTCGGCTGCGTCCAAGCTCCAGGATTTCTTCGCAGACCAGGAGACTTTCCCTCCGGATCAGTTGATGAACCTTCAGAGTCTTCAAGGTTTGGATTTGCAGAAGCTTGCTGATGAGAAGCAGGCGGCGGCGGAATTGGCCGCCGTCCGAGAGTACGAGCTTCGGATCGCCAAGGAGGATATAAAAAATCTCGAGGAAAAATTGGCAAAGTTGGAGAAGAAGGTCATTGCCACGTTTCCGTCGGGGGGGGGGGGGGGGGGGGGGGGGGGGGTAATGATGACCTCGACGGCGGCGGGCGCAGAGTCTTCAAAACCCGGGCTAGTCGTGGCGATTAATGGTGGTGTAGTGAGGAATAGGAACGCGGCACCCGCCAGCAGCCTAGACGAGGATACTTGTCCTCCTCCTCCTCCTCATCATGACCAACATCAGGGTGGTGCTGGTGGTGTTGTTGTTGTTGGAGAGCAGGAGAGAAGGGAGTTGAATCATGCAGTGAAGGACTACTTAGTTTCATCGGGCTACAAGCTGACGGCGATGACTTTCTGTGAAGAGGTGAGCGATCAGGAGTTCGATGACGGCCCATGTGGTGGTTATGGCGTAGGTGGCACGCGCGACTCTCTTCACCGGTATTACTCGTGCTATGTGATGGTCAGCAATGGGAGAGAGGAGGTGTTGCGAGAGTCGGTGGAGGAGAAGGAACAGAGGGATGCAAAAATAGCCCAGTTATCTGAGGAGATAGAGGGTCTGCAGCGGGAAATGCAGCGAAGGGCCGCGGAAGAACAAGAGAGGGAGAGACTTAGGGAAGAGGAAAGAGCTGTGGAGAGGGAAAGGGAGGCGGAGAGAGAGCGGGAGAGAGCGTTGGAGAGAGAGCGCGAAAGGCAGAGAGAGATTGAGAGAGAGAGGGAAGAAGAGGAGAGGAAAAGGCGGGAAGCAGAGGACGTCAAGAACACAGAGGCCGTGGAGGAAACATCAGCCAAAGTTGGCCAACAAACACGTGGTGGTGTTCCGTCTGGGCCAGCGGATGCATCGACGATGAGCGAATTGCAGCAACCCCAGGGGGAAGGTGCGGAGGAGGAGGAGGAGGAGGAGGAGGGAGAAGGGAAGGTCGTTAGCGATTCGACGAACGGCAGCGAGTTGAATCAGGCAACAGAAGAAGGAGGCAGCTCTTCTTCGAATGGCTTTCTCATCATCCCGGAAGAAGGGGAAGACGTGTCCGAGTCTTCCTCGGATGCAATTGTTGATGATAGACGGGATACGAGGGCCTTGTCGGCGGTGTCAGACAGAAGCGACGCGAGCGGGAGCAGCAATAGCTTAACTGGGGCAGAAGAGAAGCAGGCGCAGAGTAGTTATGGGGGGTCGGGATCAGAGAGTGGGGAATTGGAGACGACGACGACGGCGGATTCGAGAGGAGAAGAGGAGCCGCCGCCGCTCACGCAACTACTAAAGGTTGACCTTGCCGTGCGGAATGTTCAGGAGCGCGGGGGAAAGGAAGAAGGGGAGGCGGATCGTGATCATCCTCCTGTTATGCAGCAACCCGCGATGGATGATGACGGCCATCCACGGTCGGCTGTTAGAGCTGATGATGATGATGATGAGGAGGAGGAGGAGGAGGTGAGGAGGAGGCAGAAGGTTGCGACGACTACAGCAGCAGCAGCAGCAGCAGCTGAGGAAGAGATGAAGACCGTGAGAATTATCGCGGAATCGCTGCCGAAAATTGTGCCCGCTGTGCTGATTGATAAGAGGGAGGAATTGCTACCGTTGATCATTGTCGCGATCGAGCGGCATCCGGAGTCGCAAGCTCGAGATGTCCTCACTCACGGACTGTTTAACCTAATTAAGAAACCAGACGAGCATCAGAGGAAGGTGATTATGAATGCATGCGTGCAATTAGCCGTGAGAATAGGCGAGCAGCGCACGGAAGAAGAGCTTCTTCCTCAGTGTTGGGAGCAGATCAACCACAAGTACCCCGAGAGACGATTGCTTGTCGCGCAATCGTGCGGAGACCTAGCCCAGTATGTCAGTCCGGAGATCCGAACTTCGCTAATCCTCTCGATTCTCCTTCAATTGACGGAAGATCCTGCGCCGCTGATTCGAGAAGCGGCGGCAAGGAATCTTGCTCTGCTTTTGCCGCTCTTCGACACGCTGGAAAAGTACCCCAAGGTCGAGGAAATCGTGTTCAGACTGGTGGGGGACTCCACGGGGACTGTGGTGGACGTCGCCCTGGGAACGCTGGTGCCATCGGTCGTGTCCTGGTTGACACAGAGGGGAGGGTGCTTGTCCGTGCTGCTCCGCAGCCTTCTGTCGCGACTTGTCGTGTTGCCTGGCAGATGTCCTCCTTTCTCGGGTGTTGAAGGGTCTGTGGAATCTCAGCTTCGGGTTCTTGGGGAGAGAGAGAGGTGGGAAATCGACGTTCTACTGAGAATGCTGACGGAGATTCTGCCGCAGATGCGGAGCGAAGTGCTCGCCAAATTGCCGGTACTCGACTTCCCGGGCAGCGGCGGCAAGAAAGAGGTAGTCGGAAGAAAGGCGGTAGAGAGGGGGGAGGAGGAGGAGCAGGAGGGAGAAGAGGAAGGAAGGAGGAGAGGGAAGCTTAAAGGGGAAGACGATGTCGAGGAGGAGGAGGAGGAGGAGGAGGAGAGGAAGAAAGCAGGCGCGGCGGCAGGCACCAGCGGCAGCAAAGGAGCTCATGATGATGATGCCGCGCAATTATCGTCGCGAGTATCTTTCACAAAAGCACTCCTCGTTGCATATACCAAGTCGGGGAAGTCCTGGCCGGAGTTTGAGAGCATTGCAAGAGATCTTCTCCCTGGATTAATCCAGGTGGCTTGCACTCTGCAACCCCGAGAAGACGGTTTGCGGCGGAGGATTTGCCAATTACTGCTGCTGATGGGCGATGTCTTCGGCCATCATTTCCTCGCCTTCGTTGTCCTCCCCACGTTTCTCGTCTCCTCCGGTCATTCCGCCGACACCTCGTACATGCCGGACTTCATCTCTCAGCGAATCCAGTCTCTGAAGCCTTCCACTTCAGCAGGCGTTAAATTGGCCAGCGTATGTGTTCTGCCTCTGCTCTTGGCCGGCGTGTTAGGTTCCCCGCTGATGGAGCGCAAGTATCTTGCCTCCTTTCTGCGCGATCTAGTGCTCAACTCCAGTCTGAAGAACGGCGCATGGACGTCGTCTCACACCCCGGAACTCATCAACGCTTTCAGCTTCGTCTGCACCTTCGACGAGCTGCAGACCTGTCTTCTTGGGGTGCTGTGGGAGCTTGTGATGAACCCTCATGCGGCTGTGCGAGTCACGGCTTCCATCTTGCTGAAGGAGATGGTGCCCAGCGTGGACAGCCGCACCATAGCTCAGCAGGTGTTGCCGGCCTTGGTAACCCTAGGCTCCGACCCGAACGTGGAGGTGAAGTACTCCACCATCGGCGCACTGGGAGCGGTCGCGCAGCAGTGCAAAGATGAAGCGGTAGTGGACAAGGTGAGAGTACAGATAGACTCGTTTCTGGAAGACGGATCGCATGAGGCGCTGGTGGGCGTGGTGAAGACGCTGACGGTGGCAATACCCTTCGCGACGCAGAGTATTCGAGAGTACCTGCTGCATAAGGTCTTGATCTTGGGTACGGTGAACCTGGGCAATGTAGGCGGGGTTTCCCGAAAAAGAGAGATGGTGGAGGCGCTCTGGCAAGCGGCGCGGGCGCTGAACGGGACGGAGATGTCGGCGCAGGCGGTGAAGGAATACTACCTGCCGGTCCTCAATTCCTTGGTTAGGGAGGGCGATCTCCTGGACCCCGGAAGCAGAGAAGAATTGGAGGGGTTGATGAGAGAGCGATCGGGGAATAAGTTCTTGGCAATAGGGAATGCGATGTCGACGACCTTGCAAAAGACCACGATGGGGACGATTTTCGGGGATGGAGGGTTGCTGGGAGGGGCAATGAAGAAGGACAATGGGGGGTCTGGAAATAATGGAGGAGGAGCAGCAGCAGGAGGTGGTGGGGTTGGGGGGGTGGGAGGAGGAAGTGGGGTAGGGGGAATGTATTCGCTCGGCATGATTGCGGGAGCAGGGGGGCCCGGAGGAGGTATGGACTTCGGTGACAGGGATGAACATTCTCTGCCCGTCGTCTCCCATTCCTACCCTCCTACCCCGCAGAATGTCGCACCTACGCCCCCTCCACAAGAGGAGGGGAGGTTGAAGCGCATGATGAGAACCAGATACGAAGATTTGCTTCGGCCTCGACTCAGATCCTCTCCCTCTATGAACGATAGATGATGATGATGATGATGATGACATCCAATCCAATCAAAATCTAATCTACGCAGAGATTAAGCATTATCTCTGCTTTGTTACAGTAGATAGATATACAGCGTAATAAGGATCAAATTAGGTTTGTTCTTTTTTTAGATCATCATCATCATCATCATCGCCATCATCATTATTATTATCATCGTCGCCGTCGTCGTCATCGTGATGTCATCGGTGTCATCCTCATGATGCGCGTTCTTCACGTCCGGGGTGATTCATGCTGAACTCATGTCACAGTCGTGCTTAGTTTCAGTGGGTGTGCGAGTTTCCAGTTTTTTATTTTTGACCTTTTCGATGTTTGTCTTTTGTTTCTCATTGTGGAGAGTGAATTTGTTTAGGAGCCAAAACCGACCGCTCTCCGGTTGTGGCCACGGAATAACTTCCAGTATAACGTTAAATAAAGAGATTTCGGATTTGAAAATCCATGATTGGTGGAGGCATCACAAAAAGAGCAAACCCGAATTGTTGTCCCGCTATCGAGTTGAGGATCAGATAGGGTTTGTGGGTGATGATGTTGCTTCAGCGCAAGGTATGCTGGAGATGCAGGAGGGAGGGAGGGAGGGAGGGAGGGAGGGAGAGGGAGAGGGGAAGGAGAGGGAGGAGATTGTGTACAGAATAACAGTGTATTGTATTCTTCACTGCTGGTGGTCGGTGAACCAGGGTCGGTGAACCGTGATCGGTTCTCAGGACTCGTTTCTCCTGCACTACCTAGTGAAAAAGGCTCGGTCTTTCTAGCCGTGGTTGATGGTGGTTGACCATGGTTGGTCAGCGTGGTTTAGTTTATTGCAGTTGGGGGCAGCCTGAATTAACGGGTCGACATTGAACCTGACCAGGTTTATTGCAGTTGCTTGGCCGTTTGGTTGACTAACCGAGACCCGTTAATTCAGGCTGCGTTGGGTACCTGAACTTGGTTAACCAGGTATAACCAGGATTGGGAGGAGTTGGGTTGGTTAATGGAAAGGGTTACGTTACATTTGAACCAGGATTGGGAGGAGTAGGTCCGCTGAAGTGCCGGTTAACCAGAGGCTCGATTAACCCGTGGTCTCGAGTTGTCCAGGCCGGTTAACAGAGGCTGTGTCGTTGGTATCTGAACTTGGTTGTCCGGGTAACCAGGATTGGGTGTTGGTTGATCGCATGTAAACGTTTTATTAACCGGGAGGGGGAGGGGGAGGGGGAGGGGGAGTGGGTTGGCTGCTGAAGTGCGTGCGGTTTAACCAGGTTCGCTTAACCGCGGTTAGGTAAGCGAGGCGGGTTAATCGAGGAGGGCGGTGTAGGGTACCTGAATTTGGTTCGTCGGACAACAACCAGGATTGGGTGTTGGTTACTCGGAGGTATTCGTTTCAATCAGAGGTAGGTATGGCTGAAGTGTCGGTTAATCAGAGAGGCTTGGATGTTGTTGGTTGATTAAGGAGTTATGATAGATAACTGGCCTGGTCGGTATTGGTTTGCGGGAGTGGGTACTTACCCAGATCCCGCGGCCTGGCTAATGGAAGGTCGCATTGGGCTATATGTATGGGCCGTAGTTGGTTGATTTACTGGGGTTTGTTCAACTGAGGAGGTTGGTTAACCGGTGCTGGTTAACGTTGAGCTGCTTAGAGTCGTGTATGCTCAGTGTGACTAAGCTGTTGTCGTTGTTTTTGAAAGAAAAAGGGGGAAAAAAAGGGAACGGAGAAGAAAAGACGACGTCCTAACCTGTGAATTTAATTGAATTGTACTTACTTTTCTTCCTCCCCCCCCCCAAGAGGAAAATCGATGTTTTCGTAAACCTTCTTTTTTGTTTTTATAAACCGTCAGTACCCATGGAACCGGTAGGTAGGTGGGAGAATGGTTTTATTCTTCCGCCTAGTGGTACCTCGGTAATCGAGTTTTATTCTTCCACCTAGTGGTACCTGCGCGGATGCCTCGTGGTACCCGCGGCGATTACCGAGGCATCGACGTTGGAGAGGCCCGCTCACTTTGTGGAACCATTCGAGGAAGGCAGGCAGCTGCAAAGCAAGCTGCACCAGAGATGGTCCGCCGGACAGGTGGTGGACAATGCGATGTGAGGATGTGTGGCGGGTCAGTGCAAAATTGCAATTTTGTTTTTAATTGTTTTTTTGAAGCATGGTGCAATTCCCCTGCTGAGGAACCACACTGCAGAAGGGCTTACCATCCTGGAGAGCGGCCATAAGGTCCTCGTTCAGGACGGCTTGCCGGCGCCTGGGCGCTGCAATAGAGGCCGCCTGGGCACTGCAATCGAGGCCGGACTGCGCCTGTCTCTCCTTGCCAGTGCACACCATTGTCCCACAGTGTAGTCCTCCTTGCCAGTGCACACCATCGTCCCACAGTGTAGTCCAACAAGTAAAAGTTTTGAATTGACTCCTGAATCTTCAGCTCCAGGCTAGGGGGTTGATACGGACGTCTCTGAGGAGCACTCTATCAATCCAAGTTGGTATACGCGTGGACGTTTCCTTCACATTTCCCCCACCCAAATCTCGGGGGGCTGTTGTTCCACATGCTTTGGACTTTTCCTTTACCTTCCCCCCCCCCCCCCCCAGCATTATCACCTCCTCGTCACAAGCTTTAATTTGTCCGAATGCGGCTCACACCTCCTCCTTCCCCTTTCCACTCTTTTTGAAACCACTGGGCAGGATCTCCAGCATTTCCCATACTAGGTTATTTTCCGTTTCCTCTTCAAGTACATACCTACAATGTGCCCTGGGGGATCCAAACCTTTGGGGCCCTCAAAGAGACACGCCATTGCGGAGGAATGGTGTCTGTCATCCGTTGCCAGTGCTTTTCTGTTTCCGAAGTCCCGCCAGGTTGTTCCGTAATTTCTGTCACCGGTCTCCAAAGAGACAAAAGGAGAGAGGACCACAGGTCACCCACTTTGCCCCTCTGCGCATCAAAGCTTGCCCAAGTGTTCCTGTCATACAGTCTGCCGCAAGGGGGGGGGGGGGCGCTCTTGCTCTGCGATTGTCAAACAGCCTGAGATGTTGTGCCAGCACTCCTTCGCTCGTCGCTGGCGCTGGCTGCAGATCTGGGGGATGCTTCCCCCAGGGTCTCCTGACTGCCTTGTAGAATCCGGATTTCAGTTTCTTCTTCGTGAAAGAGTCCATGGAATAGCAGATCCATGTCCCCTCGTGGGCTATACGGCTCCATTCCCTCGCTAACATTCTCTCAGCCAGCACCACCCGGTCATCTTCCGGTTTGGCTGATGCTGGCGCCGGGATTAGAGCTGTGACTGCTTCTTGCTGGTCGTATCTGACAGACCCCGTCCGCCTTTATCTTCCTTCTTTTTTTTTTCTCTTTTTTTTTCACAAAAAGCATAGCTCACTTTTATTGCAACCAGTAAACCGGAGGCCCGGAAACCCTCCACAAACAGCCCGGAGAAAAGAAGGGTCTGGGACTCCTGCTTGGGACCATTACCCAGGTCTGGGACTCTGGGACCATTACCCAGGTCTGGGACTCTGGGACCATTACCCAGTTTAGGTTCAGGCGTTGGGAAGACGTCCAAAGCAGAAGAGGTCAAATTTGGACCGAGGACCAAGAGGTTCTGTGTTATTATTAAAAAAAAATAATAATAATAAAAATCTGCACCGCTGCTCTGACTAATGCGCAACCCTAGTGAAAAAAGAAGAAGCCAACATGGCCTTCAAAACCGAACTACCGTCTTCGCCCGAACACAATGCATGCACCCTCATTTTGGCTGTATCTGGCCGGAAATATAACTCGTATACATTCATTTCTAGGGTGCATTATGTTGGGGGGAAGACGGTAGCCCAAAAGGAAAGGGAAAAAAAAAGGAAACAATCAACATAACAGAACGATAGTACCCTGACATGGGCCTAAAAATCCAAACAATGGGCAGAAATTGTCACACAGGGCCGGAACAAAGCCTCAAACCCCCCGCCTTTACCCCGTGCAAAGGAGAGCGTCTCACGGGCAATGTTGATTAAGAATCCCAATTTCTTTGCTCTGGATTTCCACAGGAAACGCAACGTGCCACCAGCCTCCTCGTGACCTTCCACTGATTCACAAACCGCGCTGACAAACCGCGTAATAGAGAACAGCATACCAAGTTAGCAACCAAAGCCCTCTTGATTATAGAGATCTGCCCCGCCGTACCCCACAAGTTGAGTCTCGCCGCTATCCTCTGTTGCAGTAGAAGAAACCTTGGGCGACTGCTTCTACTTTGAGACTTGTTAAGACTTTCAAAAATCTTCTTTCCTCCACCTTCTCCACCCTCTTCATCCCCCACTGCACTTCCAGCAAGTGGTCACTTGGTAAAGGTATGTACATTTGTCCCGGTTGACTGATGCTTCGGAAATCGGAAAAGGACCAAGTACTCGGCGAGCAGGGTGGACTTGAAAACAGAGTGTCTTATTCCAAATTCTCAGGAATTGACTCACCGTGAGGGCACGGGTGTGCAGCCCATAGTTTGTATGTTGATGTGTTCGGGGAAGGGGAAGGTAGTGATTAAGTGGTGTGTTGGCCGCGGAAAATGTGGGGCATGCAGGGGTAAAGGCCCATACTTCCAATGTCAGGCCGCTAAGTAAGCCCTGTGCAGCGTGAAGTCCCATAGATCCAATGTCAGGGGCATAAGGGGGTAATAAGGGCCCTGTGGTGTGTGTCCGATCCATAAAGAGAGAGGAAGAACAATGTAGCTGGATTGCAGTTCAAGGTACCTTTTTTTTTTTTGTCAAGAAAATGTTGGTTTATCGAAAAGGGCCTAGTGCCCAAGGCGAAACTGGACCTTGTATCCAGCAGGTGCGGTCCCCGCCAACAGGTTTGAGCCATCCGCACCACTAGTCCTCCATCCTGGTGGTGTTCTCATAGCCACCAGGATTGAGTATTGGCATCGATGATACCTCGGGAAAAAAAGGTAAAAACAGAAACAGTTTTGCTGTGTTCTTGACAGTCAACCCACCAATGAACTCACGGAGCAATCAACCAATCACTCAATCCATTCCATCAACGAGTCCGTCGATGAAGCAATCAATCAACTCATTTTAAGCAGTTGACTGCAGCAAGCTGTTAATCAACTGATCAATCCTTCAAACGCAGTGAGCTGATTAGCGGCGGCCTGACGGTATTTCTGCAATGACTCTGGATACAGGTGTGTGTGTGTGTGTGTGAGAGAGAGAGAGAGAAGGGGGGGGGGGGCACTACTCGTCAAGTCGTCAAGTCCTGACAGCCAAGACCAGTGATCGACACACACACACACACACACACACACACACACACACACACACACACACACACAGAGAGAGAGAGAGAGAGAGAGAGAGAGAGAGAGAGAGAG
>BFEA01000034.1:3893291-3911965 GCA_003427395.1 Chara braunii
TCTCTCTCTCTCTCTTGTTTGCGCTCTTAGTCTCATTGCTTTGGCTACCTTAGGGTTGCGTTCCCCGTTGTCGTACCAAGGGTATTTGGCGTGTTTTCTGCAAGTCACACCAAAGCAGCCTCGCCCGTTTGACGGCGCACGCGAGAGGAAGCTTAGGTCCTCACCTGGGTGAGTGGCGCGCGCGGGGTATTGATGGCGAGCCGAAATCATGCGCAGCCAGGGTGTGCGCGGCGCCACGGGTCAATGGGATGCGCGACGCTTTGTTCCCCTACCTTTTTGTGTCTTCATGTTTATTCCTACCTGTGTTATTGATTTTTTTTTATTTTTTTTTTCCAGCTTCTAAATTTTGCTAAGTACTTTTGATTCGGCGATCGGTTTTGAGGCCGACGTCGGGACTGACAAGCCTGGCTCAGTTGTTATGCCGCGGGACACGGGCGGCTGTCGCGGTGGTCAAGAACCTTGACCACGTACCTCTTCCGTCGGGCCCGTTTGGGTCCCTGTGTATTCTAAGCAGACCTGTGCGATCGCAGCCCAAGGGAGGCGAGGATTGTTGTGGGCACACCGTCCAACGGCAACGACGTGTTGTGGGGTGGTTTGAGTGTGAGCATCCCCATTGAGACACAAAAGATGGTGAATTATGCCTGAGCTAGGCGGGGCAGGGGGCACCAGTAGGAGGCTGCCGCGCGGCAGGGTCAGATAGAACCAGCCTCCACTACAACCCTCAAAGTTCTCATTTGAATATTTACTACCACTAAGATCTGCATGGGGCCCCGCCTTGCCTAGGCTTACACCACAAGCTTAGCAGCGGGCCAGCACTTTCCCACTCATAGCTGAGTAGGAGCAGCCACAACGGCCTAGTATAGGCCGTGTGCTGCAGTGCCAACCATGTTCGGGGCTGAATTGGCTCGGCATGACCACCGCCCTGCTGACAATATCAAGCAACTTCACTATGATGCCCGGGTCAGTGCGCAGTTAGAGCAGATGAGAGGCAGCGACTAGCACAAGGAGTAAGAAAGCAGCGAAGGAGAAGTGGAGAACCTAATGAACCCAGATGGGATTTCGCGCCGAGTACATTCAAGACGTGGAATGGAGGAGCAAAGAAGGGGAGTGCCTATGGCGGACGGGTGAAACTCTAACTTACTCAACTCTTATCGAAATGAGGCGGGATAAAGTGCTAGATTGGGGTTTTGAGGGCTGGCGACCCGGGATTTGAAGTCAATTTGAGTAGAAAGTCAGTGGAAGACGGGTTAGAAGGAGAAAGGGGTGCGCGATGAAGTCGAAGGGAGGAAAGTGAACGAAGGGAAAAAGTGATGTATCTCGCCCGTTTCTTGATAAAATCGGGCGAATAAGGAGGCGAACGGGGGTTTTTCAAGCAAGTTGGATAGAACGGTCGTGCCAGATTTTCAATTTGGGCAACGGTCTGGCCGGTACGAGTATTGGAGGCTGCGCGCGGAGGTGATGGGAGACTCGACATGGCCGGGAGAAAAAACTGTTATCTTGTCCATTTCTTGACAGAAACGGGCAAGTAAGGATGCGAAATGGGGGTTTCGATGAATTATGGACAGACTGCACATGCCAGTTTTCACGTTTGAATATAGGCTGCAAAGTATGCGCGTGAGGTGCAATATCTGAACTTGGAGGAGATCGACTTTGTCCGTATTCCGTTTGGGAACGGGCAAGGTATGGGTTTATCCTGGGGTTTTGACCCCAGGCTAGTCAATTAGTTGTGTTAGTTTTTGGGTTAGAGTGTTCGTTCTGGTGCTATGATAGTCGGAGGTCGCGTCGGGTACGAGTGAAGATGGGCGAAATCGCGAAGGGGACAGAGAAGATAACGAAGGCAGCGGGGAAACTGACGAAGGAAGAAGACAACGAGAAATAGAGGACGACACTTACCCGACTCAGACAATTCATGGTGTATCCTTTCCTGTTTAGCGGGAGATTTATTTTTATTTTTTTATTTTTTATTTTTTTTATTTTTTTGTTGATGCCGATTAAGCTGTAATTGAGGTCGTCATCCTAGTTCTTAGTGATAACACTGCTCATGGTTTCCTATTCCGTTTGGGCTAGTTCCCTTGAAGTGATGTTGTAGATCCCGATTATAGTTGGTCGTTTTGATCACAGTCATTGCCCGTTCCTGTTTCACCGTGATCATAGTTTCGGCCCCAATAACTTAGTTTTTTTCCACCCCTTATAATTCGATTGAATCTGACCATAACAACGGCCAGGTCCATTCATATAATAGGAACTAAGAGAGAGAGAGAGAGAGAGAGAGAGAGAGAGAGAGAGAGAGAGAGAGAGAGAGAGAGAGAGAGAGAGAGAGAGAGAGAAAGAGAAGGATGGGCGAGAGTTGGGTTCGGACAGGTGAAATTGCTTGGTCCAGTTGTTGTGAGGTGTCATGATGCGACATGCTCATTTTTCTAGGATGCGGGAAGCGGGTACAGAGGGGCAGCGGGCTTATGACGAACGGTTGGCTTCAGGCGTCCAGGACAGATCACTGTCTGCGGACTTAGCAATTGATCAAGGACGAGTATGAAGTCAACTGTGTTTTCAACTATATGCATGTTGAAGAAGAGAAAGGGGGGGTCATTGTCAGTATGGTTGGACAACTTTCTTGTGTTGTGCATTGACAACATGTGTATTGCCTTTGGGGTCTCTGAAGTAAAACTAGATCTTTATTCTTAGTTATCAAGTTCGCTTCGGCTATGGCGATGTGCAAAGTGACTAATCTTGTCAAGAATGGGCCAGACTTAGGCATGCGTCAACAGTACAATGGTTCTCCCTCTTCTCAAAGATCATACGGCTGACAATCAGAGCTCCGGAGCTTCTGAGGTGTAGAAAATGCTCATGTGTTTCCCCCATTTGTCATGTTTCAGAGGGAAGATAGAAGCAATGACTCAGAGGCAGTTCGCTATGTATTCTCTTTGGGTTATAATCTAGTTGTCGTTCTTGAAACCAGTGTCTGCCTGTGCAAGTGCTCACGTCACTACAACATAAGAGCAAAAACTGTAACATTCGTCACGTTGATAATGTAACCTTCCTGCCGAGTTTTCAGGCGTGTTTCGGAGCATCCCACCAAAACGTTGAAGTGTTTTGGAAGGTGGTTGCTAGGGCTGGTGGGGCTGCTTGACATTGACGTTGCTACAGGAAGAGAGTGGCTCGGTGGTGAAGTCGCCATTGCTGATATGTTTTTGCGTATTTGCTGTGTGTCGGAGCTGTGCGTTTTGCGGTACATATTGCGAAGTACGCAAGCATCTCGCTGCGCTCTGTGGAACTCCCTCCTAGTTGTGATAACCGTGCACACAACATTGGCTACAGATTGCGGTACAACCTGCTGTATTCGCAGGTT
Source organism: Chara braunii (assembly GCA_003427395.1). Classification (NCBI taxonomy): domain Eukaryota; kingdom Viridiplantae; phylum Streptophyta; class Charophyceae; order Charales; family Characeae; genus Chara; species Chara braunii. The sequence goes on from BFEA01000034.1 coordinate 3,896,638, forward strand.
GCTGTGCGCGCAATTTAGTTAATTGTTGAATTTTCACTTTGTTTCGAGCAGAGCACAGGGCTGTGCTCTATTTGAATGCAACCTTTCAAGGATGCGTAGCAGGGGTTTAGACCGAGGAAATGGCGGTGTGACTTGAGGGAGTGGTCAAATTGCAAGGCGGGTTATTATTTCGAACTGGAGGATCGCCAGAAGGTCAATAGTTCGCAATTTGCCGTTGGTTGACCAAGCCGCCTCTGCGATTTGGCCACCATTGTGGGGCCCTCAGACGCATCAAGGCAAATAAGACCCTCTCCTAGGAGTTGAGTTTGTCCCCCTCCTGTATCTCGAGAGTCTGAAACCCCTCTTTCTTCCCTTCTTACTCTAAGTCTGATATTGATTACGAGAGGAAGGCGGCAAGCGAGATTGAAACATGTAGGACCATAACAAGACTCTGTGGGGAGTCAACCCTCCGATTGCGGGAGCTCTGCCGGAACTTAGGAGGAGTTTTGGAGGCAAGGAACTGAGAGGTAACCTTTCATCTCCTTCTATAAACCCAGTTATAACCCCTAACTGTAATTTTTGCTATGGTTGACTGAGTATACTACGTGCGCCCCTACTTCGACTTTTAGTTTGACTTTTAAGAACATGATTCAAACTTAAATAAAGAGATGCATGTGCAATGTCAGTTTCAATTTTATTGTCTGACTGAAAGCAGATTGTGGGATTGCATCTGGGGGAAAGATGTGAGGAAGGTGGTATCGCTTGTGTTTGACCGGGTCAACCAAAGGCTGGGCAAGTCTCCATAAGTTTGGGGAGGCCCTGTGCTATGTTTATTGTTAAGTTGCCTGGAGAACCAGACATGTTTCATAAGTTTGGGTGGTCTGGTTGCTCTTACTTGCGAGGACTGTTTGTGGTTGACGTTTTGGGAACCAAGCATTGTCCCATAAGTTTGGGTGGTTTAGTTGCCTTGTTTATTTTGGGTTTTCTCAGGTTCTTTTGGTTTTGAACGAGGGGGTCTAAGCATGTTCCATAAGTTTCGGTGACTCAACCTCTTCCTGTTTTATTTAAGGGAGCGAATCAGGCAGATAACCAGACATGTTCAATAAGTTTGGGTGGTCTTGGTCAAATATCACGCACATGCTGGAATCATTTGGTTATATTTTATTACTATTTTACTTATGAACAGGCTAGTCAGACATTGTCCCATAAGTTTGGGTGGTCTGACTATAGTTTATCATCAACTGAAGAGAGTATTTAATTAAGAGCAAACTTGTGGTAAGAAGGAGCAGGCGGAACCTCGAGCTAAAGATGATCGGTTCAGTCATATGCTACCTTAAAATACTAAGTGCATATAATTATATAAAACTTGGATACTTAAACAGTTCAGGGCGACTAGGATGGCCTAGTCATGTGCCCAAGAAAGAGAAAAGTTGTTGTGCTCTGTGTTTGTGTATATTCAATGGTTGAGCTAAACATGTTCCATAAGTTTGAGTGATCTAACTTTATGCCTTATGTGAGCTGGGTATAAGGGATAAATCATTGAAAGACTATGAACTATTGTTTGATAAGATTGACTTGGGGTTGGTGAGAGTACTTACCTTTGTGGTTTGGCCTTGCATGTGGCTGAGCGAGATTACTACTTAGTCTAAGTTTCAGTTTGATAGGTAGTTGTTTTAGTTGCTCGCCACGTGTTAGGGCTATAAGAGTTACTTTCGATTTCTGCATTTTCTGGGCTAAGTTTGTTTTTACTTAGAACCCACATTTTCTGGCACACGTGGTTAATCGTTCGTTTTTAAAATTTTTGATGAAATTCGCACCGCAATTGTTAACGAAAACGACAAATATTTGGACCCCTGTTAACCGTCTCTCGGATGATTTGTTATACTTTGACTTTGCATAAATTTTGGTAAGCAACTTTTTCTACGGGAAGCGCTGTCGAAATTTCTGCAAATTCAAGGAGTAAGTCAAATTTTGGTTTTTCAAAGTCAAAATTGTCTAAAGTTTATATAAGACTTAGTAAAAATATAGGAAATCTCATTTTCTAAAGGAAGTGTTGTCATTTTTTTTGCTAATTCAAAGAGTTAAACAACGTTGGACCTTATACCATTTGTCGCACGACCTGTATACCTGATGGGTTTATATTTCTTTTTCTTTACTTTTATCTTAAGTTCAGACTTGATATATTGGTATCGGGATGATTGATTATTCTTTTGTTTGATTTTGCTTGTTAGTTTTTATAGTTCGATGTTGGAGTCTGTCGCAACTGTCAAAGTCAAACCCCTTGACTTCTTTCCAGGCCCTGGATGATGGAGCTGGTCTTGAGGGTGATAAGAGACGATTGCCACAACATCTATGAACCTGTGTACCACCCACTCTCCGCAGGGTGCAGAAGAGGGTGTGGTTCACAACTGCACTTGGTGGTTGTCTAGCGACGAGAGATTGACCCTTCAAGGCGCGTGTCAGCCGACACTTGAGTGTCGACTGCAACCCTCGACATTAACGAGGACCGCATGAGTATAGGTACTACACAGTACGTCATCACTGCGAATGCTTGTGTAAGCATGCATTGCTAGTCGATGTGGGAAGATCGTGCGTCCCCGCGGTTTTATACTAAGTCTCTCGCGCGTCGCCTATCCGATTTTTCGCGTCAGAAGGTTATGGGATGACTACAGAAGGGACTGGGAGTGTTGTTGTGTTGTTTGTTTTGTGTCGTTCTGTATGTATGAGTGTTGTGGTGTAACGCGTGGTAAGTGGAATGCGTCCTAGTCGACCAACGACGAATCGCGCTTGGGACTTCAGCCCCCCAGTGCGTTGGTTCGCGTGCGGGTCCGATAGAGGCGTGAAAATCACGTGTACCCCCCATGCTACAGCGAACGAGAAACGCCCTCGGCTGGTCCACCTCTGTGATTGTAGCTGATTAGCTTTCGTACTGTGGACAAGTAGCTCGGAGAGGATATACTCATCGAAGAGAGGTGACAACTCCCGTAAGGTGGAGGTAAGTCGTGCCTCGCGTAGGCCCTATCTTATCGTAGGGGTTCGCGAAAGGTCTGGTTGGCGCACTCGGCCAGAGCGGCTTGCGGAAGCTCTATTTGCATTGTGACGAGGATCAGACTAACTCCTGCGTGACGCGGCCGGGAGGGTCTCCCCCCATTTTGTGAGGTGTCGGACCGATGCGCTCGACACCGCGCCCACGCGGTAGACAATATAGTATTACGTGAAACCTCGTCGTAACCACGTCCGTGCTCAAGCCTCCAATGAGGGAACATGCGAGAGTTGCACCCACCAGCAGGTGCAATACCTGCTACAACAGGTGGGCGATACCGGCCAGAGGTCCGCCGGTAGCATCAGGACCGAGCTTCTTTATTGGGTCAGCTAGGTCGCCGGATTTGTTTTCTCTCTCTCATCTATCTCATCTTTTTGGTAGTATGTCTCCATCTCATCCCCTCGCTAGTCTATGTATAGTATGAGGGGGAAACACCAACCAACCTGATGAGCTATGAACGTGATCTTCGTCACATGTATTCACGTGTGGTCATAAATGCCCACAGATTCATTTTAGAAAGTGCTATAATTGTTCGTAATGTTGAGCTTGACCGGTGATGCCTGACTCTCACGAGGAAGTGCGAGACTACTGTGTGGGACGCAGACCCGTTTCTTTCTTTTTTTTTTTCCTTTTTTTTTAAAAACCACTAGTTCACCCAGACCTATTTTGACCAACCAAAGAATGTATTTTACATAGCTTGAAAGTGACGGTACAACCTCTTGGCAAATTGTGGGTGATCCTGGTATCGGAATCTCTGAGAACTGAAGTGTTGGACCTGCCCCCAACAAATGGAACAAAAAGGAGGCCGTTTTCGTACATTGCTCTTTCGCTCATGTACTGCCTGAGCCAGACCTCTAATCCATGAAAGCAGATGAATAGAACACACACACACAAAAAAAAAGCAGGGGCCGCTTGTTCAGTGATGATATCCCAAGACCATTGCCTTTTTCATAAGAGGAAAAAAAAAAAAAAAAAAAAAAAAAATGCCCGACTCGCGCAAGTGAGGAGCTTTAGGTTGGAAGTGTCGAAATGGCTTTTTGGCACCTGATAACTACCTGGTGCACTCAATTTTTTTTTCGCAGGAGGAAAGCAAAAGTTGGTAGGTATGTGCGGTTAGAGGGAGCGTCACCGTTACTAAGGAACCTAGTTAGGGTCCCAATCTCGCGTTATGGGTGGTCTGTTGACTGGTTGTCGTGAATTCGCCTCCTGAAACTCGGGTTCCACATTTTCGACCTCAGAAGAATGTATGTATGGGCAGGACGCGTCCGTGCACTAGAAAAACTCACAGGGTTTGAGCGTGTAAGCTAAGCTGGATGATGCTTCCAGTAACCTTGTATCTGGGAGTAGTGTAAAGGTCCCCAACCTCTGATTTGATTTTTGAAATGGAATTTGAATTTTGAGAAAAAAAGAAAAGAACACAATGGACACCATCATGACGTGACTGTACGAGCAGGAAAGACGGGTAGGGGTTCCTTTTAGGGAAACCAGTGTGAAATCAAGAGGTGTGTCCCACTCTCGATGTCTGTAGACCTATTCTGGGGAGGTGGGTTATTAGAGGTTGGTCGGGGGTAGTTGATGAGGGTCGAGGTCTCCACCATTACCATTGGTCGATTCTCCCTAGCGAACAGACATAAGCAAGACTCATTAGTACCAGAAAGCAACCACATACATCCATACACACTATGATATCACACGAGCTCACATAACAACCTACATACAACAACCAACAGTAGCCATATATGAACCGAGTTGTGCTAGGTTGGTGCTTGGAGGGGCTCATGGGTTAGACCTTGGTTAGCCGACCATAAGACACTGCCTATGGGTGTCCTCACGGCTGACGGGACTAGTTGAGAACTTTGCGCCTAGCTCCCGAGGTACCCGTAAAACGAGGCTTGTACGCTAGTGCCTTAAGCCGGGCTGAATGGGGGAGCTCATTAGCGTCAGGTCCCGTGTCCGCTGTCTGGTCAGGTTGGTCCAGTAGAGAGTGATGTTCCTCGGATGAGGTAAGCTAGAAAAAGAATGGGGGTGTGCCAGGAGATATATCGAGAGGGGTGGTAGGATAGGATTCTCGTGAGTAAGGAAAGATGGGTCCTTGCATCCCAAATCAAGGTATACTCACACCCGGACTTTTCAAAATGTATCTAACTACAGTTACAGCTGAAGGAGGATGAATTGGACAACACGCACATCCAAGTGAGTATGCCCTCAATTGGGGGCCATCTTTGAGCCTCCCTCCACCACTCACCACAAGGAAACGACTTGGAAGAATGGGTGGTGGGAAAGAAGACCTTATTGAAGAAAGAAAAAAAAAAAAAAGAGAAACTACGCCAATTCATCTTCCCATATTCTCGTTGAAGATTCATTATCAATTTGCATATTTGGTAAGTGGTGAAGCGAGATTCTTTGCCACAACTCCTTGCTCGTAGCTTTTGTACTTTTTTTTTTTTTTTTGCCTTTTTTTTTTTCGTTGTTTTTTTCGACAATATTGCTTTTTCTTCGGTCCGATGGTTGCGGCGCAATTTCTTTTCTCATGTACGACTCGTGTGTTCTTTTCGTAACTTTTTTTTTTTGTTGTTGCATGTTTTTCCTTTCCTTTGGTAATACATACGTTTTCACTCGTGGGGCTTCTGCCCAACAGTTGTACCTAGGCATACGGAAAAAACAATCAGGCCCAACGGGACAAGGCTGCCAAGCCTTTACCGACCCTCTACCGAAACCCCCAGGCCTGGTCGCAGTTTACTACAACACGATGAAAAGTGGTGCAAGAGTGAACAAGTGTTTAAACTAAGTTAGATTCTTCTCTTTATTTCACCGTACACTACTTACCTATTACTACTCCTAATCATAGTATTATGGGAAAGGAACGTGTGGGACCATGCCAACAGGACCAATCCCTGCACCTCCGCCATATTTTCATTTTGCACTCTTCCCGTCGGAGGGGCAAATAGGACCATCATTTTTTTATTATTATTATTATTATTTTTTTTTTTCTCTCTCTCTCTCTCTCTCTCTCTCTAAAAAAAACACACGTCTTTTTTATCACTCTTTACTGTTTTCTCTCTCACTTCTTGTCTCATTATGTCGTGCATCCATATATCATACCAGCCTATGCACTTGTGCATGAAAACGTTGTCGGAACAGAAACCCTTACAATGGTATCTACCAGGTAATTTTAAATGTCGGGCGTAAGAGGTTTTGCCTTGATGAGGCTGACGTGCTTGCCATTAATCTATTCGGACCTACCTATGACCAAAAATTTGAACTTATATCCAGAAGCCTTCGACATTTGGAAAAATAGTGGCGAGAACCGGCGGCATGCCCGGTTTCCTTCGTATATTGTAAGACCGTTGAAGTAAATGAAAGTGGTAATAAAACCTATTCTATTAGAAATAATGACGCGCGGCTTAGCAACCGCACGATTCAGAACCCTAAGGGCTAACAGGGTCCCTCTCATGAGGGTAAGCGGTCACTGTAAGGGTTGAATAAGTATGCGGTCGTCAGGGCCGCAGCTCAACTAATCGCAGAAAAGGTTGGGCTCGACCTTAATATTTTTATTAAGGTCGAGTACGAGCCGGTTGTGGGATAGTGAAGGCTGGGTTTCTGGCCAGGGGTCTCTGAGCCCCGCCAACTGCACGAAAAAGGGGGGGCTGGTCTGTGACCAGGCGTGTACCGTCGAACCTCCTGGTCCTCGTCGAAGGAGGTCTGGCGAGTAGGCAAGCTCTTCTTATAGAAGAGAGGGGTTCCTATCATGTTGTGATAGGAGTTAGCCTAGTAGGTGAACCACTAACCTTACATCCCGTAGATGCAGGGATCGAAGTCAGTAGGTCCCACTGGGCTAACTCCTTTTGAGGAACGACCATGGGAAAAGCAATCCGACACGCCCGAATCGGCCGCACGATCTGCGATATCGCACGATTGAAAACAGCTGCGCGGATGGAAAATGGCCCTCGCGTGAGGATGACACGTAAAAATCGAGAAAAATACTTTTTTTTTTTTTTTTTTTTGATCCCATAAGGTATCGAACTTGGGTTTATATTTCAATAGTTCGTGGGTCTACCACAAAACGTGACAAAACCATTGACGTAAGCCAATGGGAGACAAAAAAAAAACGAAAAAACTAAAGAAGGGTTGTGAAGTGACCCGCCAGCTGGCAGGCAGGAGCTGCAGGCGCCCGAAGTGATGGGCAATCGTTTTGTTTTTTTGTTGTTTTGATTTTCTCTTTTTTTCTTTTTTTTGGACTTCGTTCTTACTTTTCATGTCCTGCGCCTGGTCATTTTGATGAACGGGCAGTAGTGACAAGGAAAGAAGAAGGGAAAAAAAAAACCTAAGCTAACGCGAGAGGTGACACAACATTAGTTACAGGGACGTGTAGTCCGTGAAAAAATAAAGCAACGGGCGTCGCAACGTCCGTTTGTTTTAGGAGGCTTATACCTTTTTGTTTTTTAGGTTTTCCTTTTTTTTCTTTTTTTTTCCCCTCCCCCCCAGCCCCCTCGCCTTGTTATGTGTGCCCGTTCGTTTTTGAAACCAGCAGCAAGTGACTGGTGCGCCCGAACCTGGCGCCATTGACGCCTAGGTGCGAGCGTACATGGGAAAGGGGAGAAAAAAACCCCTATTGTGTTTGATTATGAAATGACTTACGAGAGAGGGGGGACCGTTCAGTTTGGAACGATGAACGACCTTCTCTAAGGAAATGAGAGGGTTAGGAAAAAATAAAAGGAACGATACGTCCAAATTTCGGCGAATTTTGGCAAAATTTTCACCGAAATTGCCATATTTTTCTGTATTTTTACTTTTTTTTTTGTTTTTCTTTTTGGCTGATATGTATGTGCTTTACGGTATATCTGTATTCAATTTCGCCTTATTTGGACCTGTAATGAAAAACTTAGCAAAAACACCGGACTCCAAGAAAGATGTGGCGAACTCCAAAAACTACTCTGAATAGGGTTTTATAGTGCTCTTGAGTTTCTTTTTTTCATTTTGTTTTTACCTGTTTGGTTTTTTGTTGTTTGTATTATGACCCTGCATGGTTTGTTCGCAAAAGTTCCGACAAAATTGCTTGTAGCGCCGCGGCAAAAAATCCCAAATTTTTGGCCTTCCATTAACCGCTAGTAAACAGAAGGGGCAACGACCACGAAAGTGGCCGCGGTTGTGCCCCAGGTGCAGGCCAGTCTAGACTGAGTGTGACCACTCAGACTAGACCTGGAAACTGAAGTACTATATGACAAAAATGACTAAGTACAACCATTTTTGCGATATACCTGCCTTGAAAATTGTATCAGGTTGTAACTCTTCAAAGGAAAATCATAAAAATAAAAGAAAAGATGTTTTAGGAATATCAGATTCCCATCTAGCTGGTGAAAGTCCGAGATAGCTGAGTTGAAAATAAAATAAAATAATAAAAGGGAGGCAGTTGAAACTAACTGCCTCCCTAAGTGTGTCGCCCATGTTGAGCCACACCGAGCCATTGATTTGACTCGGATCCAGGGCTTAGATTGAGTCCGCGATTTCACTTGGGGGTGAGGAGTGCTGCCCACTGCTCTTTAGTAACTATAAAAGAGCACTTCTTCCCCCAACAGCCTCACACTTGCATTGATGCTGCTTTGACTCTACTCATTTGAGTGTTGGTCAGTTTGCCGCATCTCTGCTGCTTGAGTGAAGGGAGAGGCTGTTGGAGGATAACTTGGTGATCTCCAGGAAGATACAGAGTGGGAGAAGAGCATCTATAGCCAAAGGCTAGGAACTCACTGCCCCACCCGTACGCCAGTGTTACGGTCGGAAGGTTGGGTCAGGAACCGATTGAGCGATAAGAGGCAACGTAAAGGGAAGTGCTGCTCGTTTTACGGCGCAGTATCGGTTTCCTTTTAGTGTGAAGAGAGGTGTTGTCTGCATGGCAACGACTTAATGCTGGTATGATGAAAGGGGACCATGGTTTTTAGCGTGCCGACAATATTTGAATGGAAGTACGACCAATTTTGTGTGACAAATTATATTCTTTTTCAAACTGTAGTGTTGTTGGACGGCGGTGGTGACAATACGGCGGGGGGACAACAATAGTACAGTCGTTGGGATTTAGCGACGCTTGCGGATTGTACATAGGACCACCATTTATTTTTTGGGGAACTGGCGGTGGAAGTGGTTGGCATTTTAAAACCATCAGGTGCGGAGTAGGGATCACTGGGGTTTGCAACACCTACAGTTTTGCGTCGAAGGCGGCATGTTATTTTTTAGACAGGCAACGCGAACTGTTTTTGAGTTTGGGATCATCCAGTGCTGCAGCGGTAGCCTGAAACTACCTAGGACCATTTTGGGGTCATGTGAGACGAAATCGAGGTCGGTGCACGAGTGGTTGGTGTAGCAAAAGCGGACGAGGTGATTGAGGGAGGTTTGGACTCGCGGTTGGGGTTGACATTGAGGACGTTGTATAGTTGGGGTTGCGTTGGGATCACGTGGGACTTATTGGCGAGAACACCCTCCTAGAGAGTTATCTCTCTTGAGTCTTTTCGGTGGGTCAACTCTTGCTCATTCGAATACTTGAGAGAAAACGTAGACGCCTTTTTAGTGAAAAAAAGTCACAACGCATAAAATTGTGTGGCAGGTTTTTGTGAATATTATTCGACTTTCTTGTACAAGCCGCTTTTAGCTTCACTCAAGGTAAGTTTTGACTCAGTTCCCTTTACACCTGCGTGAACCCGCACTTTGCTTGACCCTGCTTTGAAGGCTTAGAGGAAAGATAGGGTAGAAAGCGCTATGCATGTGAGAAAGGTGGGCTGACATTGATGAATTCTATGTGGGTTGTTTTTTTTTGTTATGCAGATAGGTAGAAGAATGCATGTGAAAGGAGGACTTTGTTGTGTCTACTTGGAAACGATGAAATCGATTATCCTGATTACCTTTTTTATGCCTGCATGTTAAAAGGTTATATTTTGGAGTGAGAGAAAATTCAATGGATGTCCGAAATAAAAAATAATTGAAGAAAAAAACCAAATTAAACTGGATGTAGGACCTTCCGTTCCATCCCGAAAGACCCGCCTGCCTATCGCCAGTCCAAAATAGTCTTAACCTCCACTTTTCTCCATCTTCTCCTTTCGTCTAAGTCAACTTTCTGAGCGGTAAGTAAGTAGCGGACAATCCCACTCAGGTTTTGGGGACTCCTTCTTTCTAGGAAGCATCTGAGGCAGGGGTTCATTGCTTTAGGAGCCAACCCTGTTATTGACCCAGAGTGGACTGTACTACAGGGGGGGTATCTTGCAGAAATTCGTCGTGCAGTTAACCCGACTTCTAAGATCCAACAGGTGTGCTCTAACGAGGAGGAGGGATATCCCAGACCACTTCTTAAAGGGTAGGATGTGTTGACCGGTAAGGGTGGACATTGTCCTCTCATACTGGTGGACAGAAAGGAGAGTGAACCATAACCTTTTTTTTTTTACCGCCTTAGGAGTCACCAACGTATGGGGAATTCACGCTGAAAGAAACCAAGCTAATGTACTTACTAGTTGTCATATACAACGCAAGTAGCCACTACGTTTGCAGAGGGTTGTGCCATAAGAAGCATAGGTCCGGGAAAAATATAAATTTAGTGGGATTTGGGGGTACAAAAATGTGCTAACCTAAATAAAGGTCGACAGTGATTTAGCTAGGATAGTCATTGACCGATATGATGAGAAGTATGTTGGACCTAGGATTTAACACTTAATTTTTGAATGTAGATTTTATTTAGGATATCTGCGACACTATCAAAATTTTTGAATGTAGATTTTATTTAGGATATCTGCGACACTATCAAAATTTTTGAATGTAGATTTTATTTAGGATATCTGCGACACTATCAATTTTTATTTTTATTTTCAACCAAGGAGTCCGCAGTGAGCCACGTAACGAAGACTGAGAGGCACGAAACAGGGTTGAACCGAGTCGAACGTATGGTTTTCGCCTCGGTTGAAATATTTCCCCAAGGAAGAGACTTGAGAGCGGACCATGACACGACAAGAAATCCGTCCCGGACCTACCTCTTACTAACCTCAATATTAACGCAAGTTTTTAAGGTTAGTTTTAGTTAAGCTCGGCGACTCGGGCGGTATGTCATCCACACCGTGTATGGGTTCGACACCGACGAGCTATGGTCGCGTTTTGACCTTAAAATCTGATGGATTTACCTTAGGCTTATCTTGCACTACGATTCTTTCATGAGAGCGTTTGAAATATTGAATTTTTTAAAAAGATCCGTGTCAATCGTTTCGAGCAGGGGGACAACCAAGTGTGTGAAAAAGTAGTATATCGGGAAGAGGTTCGGAATCTCTAACGACTCATCGAGGCACAAATGTGATTTATATATGTGGACAGATGGTTGGCAGACGACGGGATCTTACCCAGGCGAGATACTTGTTGGTGCGTGATACTGTGGACAAGTAGTTGATCCGGGGAGTGAAACGATTTCAATTGGACAAGTAGTTGATCCGGGGAGTGAAACGATTTCAATTGGACAAGTAGTTGATCCGGGGAGTGAAACGATTTCAATTGGTCTGAGACGATACACTGACTCATTGGACCGGATTTATTGGTCCGCTTAGGGATGGACAATGATTTTTCCTAACTCGTGCGCTGACATCCGTGTCAATATGGCACGACTCCTAGACGAGTTTCATGGATATACCTTGTATTTTCATTGACCGAGTAACCTCCAATATCTCTCTCAGGTCATTGTGAGTGTTAAAATTACCTTATAAGGGGATCAATTCGGCGTCGTTCGGATTAGGAACAGTACAAGAGGGCACCTTTTTCGGATGTGTCAGCCTTTTTACGCCATAGTATGAAGGCTGGTCTGTCAGATGACCTCCCTATATGGCTCGCATATGGTTAGAGTTGTGCAAAAAAGCCGCGTTACTACTTGAATTTTTTACAACGAGAAGCTCGCACGGCTCGATCAGATGGAGGCTGAGACTCAAGAGGTTGAACAACTATATCATGGCTAGACTAGCCCCGTAGAGAGAAGGTTAACAACACATATCATTTTCATTACACATATATTATATATGTAACTTAGTCTCACTTCTTTTTCATTGCTCATATTTTTCTCACTCTCACTCTCAATTTTCACGACTCATTTGAAAAATTGCAGAATTTTCATCGTCCATGTTGTTCCCATCCTAGACGTTGTTCGGCTTGCCCTAACAGGTAGCCATAGAGGTTGCTTTCATACTCTTCATGACGTTCATCACTTCAGGATATTTCATGATTTTTGGAAACCACGAACAGATGATAATAAGGGTTACTTTCATGGTCTTCAGAATGTTCATCACTTCATGATGTTTCATGATTTTCGGGTAGCTCGAACAGATAACCATAAAGGTTGCGTTAATGGTCTTCGGGACATTCATCACTTCATGATGTTTCATTATTTTTGAGTAGCCTGAACAGATGGTCACAAGGGTTGCTTTCATATTCTTCAGGATGTTCATCACTTCAAGGCGTTTCATGATTTTCGGGTATCTTGAATAGATGGTCACAAGGCTAGCCATAGAGGTTGTTTTCATGGTCTTCATGACGTTCATCACTTCAGGATGTTTCATGATTTTCAGAAAGTTTGAACAGATAGCCATAAGGGTTGCTTTCATGTTCTTTGGTACGTCCATCACTTCATGAAGTTTCATGATTTTCGAGTAGCTGGAACAGATAACTATAAGGGTTGCTTATATGGTATTCGGGACGTTCATCACTTCAATACATTTCATGATTATCGAACAACTTCAATAGATAATCATAAGGGTTGCTTTCATGTTCTTCGGGACGTTCATCACTTCAGGATGCTTTATGATTCTCAAACACTTTTAACAAATAGTTATAAGGGTTGCTGACTATAAGAGTTACTTTCATTGTCTTCAGGATTGCATCACTTCAAGATGTTTCATGATTTTAAAACAGATTTAACGGATGATCATAAGAGTTGTTTTCACCGTTTTCGAGACGTTCATCACTTCATGATGCTTCATAATTTTCAGGCAGCTTTAATAAATGGTCATAAGGGTTATTTTCATGACCTTTGGAATGTTCATCACTTTATAATGCTTCATGATTTTCGGGTCGTGTGAATAAATAAGCATAAGGGTTGTTTTCACAGTCTTCGAGACGCTCATTACTTCGGGATGCTTCATGATTTTCGAGTCGCTTGAACAAATGGTCATAAGGGTTGTTTTTATGGTCATCGGGACGTTCATCACTTCGAGATACTTCATGATTTTCGTGTAGCTTGAATAAATAACTATAAGTATTGGTTTCATGATCCTTGATATATTCATCACTTCGGGATGCTTTATGATATTCCAGTAGCTTGAACAGATCACCATAACGGTTACTTTCATGGTCTTCGGGACGTTCATCATTTTGGGATGCTTCATGATTTTCGGGTAGCTTGAACAGATGACCATAAGACTTACTTTCATGGTCTTCGGGGCGTTCATCACTTCGGGATGCTTCATGACTTTCGGGTAGCTTGAACAGATGACCATAAGTATTGTTTTCATTGTCCTCGGGACGTTCAAACTTCGAGATGTCTGTTCAAGCCACCCAGAAATCATGAAACATTCCGAAGTGATGAACGTCCTGAAGATCATTAAAACAACCGTTACGACCGTTTGTTCAAGCTTCCCGAAAATCATGAAGCATCCCGAAGTGATAAACGTCTACAAGACCATGAAAATAACCCTTATAACCATCTATTTAAGCTACCCGAAAACCATGAAGCATCCCGAAGTGATGAACGTCTTGAAGATTATGAAAGCAACCCTTATGGTCATTTGTTCAAGCTACTCGAAAACCATGAAGCATCCCAAAGTCATAAACATCCCGAAGACAATGAAACAAAATTTTATGACCATCTGTTCAAACTACCGAAAATCAAGACGCTTATTGAAGTGATGAACATTTCGAGGATCATTAAAACAATCCTAACGGTCATCTGTTCAAGCTACCCGAAAATCATAAAGCATCCCGAAGTGATGAATGTCCCGTAGACCGTGAAAACAATATTTATGATCATCTGTTAAAGCTACCTGAAAACCATGAAGCATCCCGAAGCGATAAACGCTCCGAAGAACATGAAAGCAACCCTTATGACCATCTCTTCAAACTACCCGGAAATCGAAAATCATGAAGTATCCCGAAGTGATGAACGTCCTGAAAATCATGAAAGCAACCCTCATGACCATCTATTCAAGCTACCCGAAAATCATAAAGTATCTCCAAGTGATGAACCTCCGAAGAACCATGAAAGCAACCCTCATGATCTGTTTAAACGACCCGAAAATCATGAAACATCTAGAAGTGATGAACGTCTCGAAGATTATGAAAAGAACCCCAATGATCATTTGCTCAAACTGTTCGAAAATCATGAAATCTCCTGAAGTGATGAACGTCCCGAAGATCATGAAAGCAACTCTTATGACCATCTTTTCAAGCTATCTGACAATCATGAAACATCGTGAAGTGATTAACGTCCCGAAGACCACGAAAATAACCCTTATGACTATTTGTGGAAGCTACCTGAACATCATGAAACATTAGGATGTTTCATGATTTTCATGTAACTTAAACAGATGACCATAAGTGTCATTTTCATTATTTTTAGGACGTTCGTCACTTCATGATGTTTCATGAGTTTCAGGTAGTTTGAATAGATGGTCATAAGGGTTGCTTTCATGGTATTGAGGGCGTTCGTCACTTCATGATGATTCAGGATGTTTACGTAGTCTATCAAGTAGCTATAGGGGTTGTTTTTATGGTTTTTAAGATGCTCATCACTTTATGAAGTTTTCAATACATATGTGTCTAAGGAATGTGTTTGATATGAAAATTTGAAAACTCAGTTAATTATGTGGTTTCGTCATGATCATAAACAATCCAATACTCCTCGTGATTTCATGATTGAAAAATTATTTTCATGATACATACATCAACATCATTTTTTCTCACTTCACAATTTTCATGTGCGAATTTTCAAGTGTGTGATAACTAGTTGTGGCCCTGTAAAACTTATTTTTAACGAGACCGTCCGGAGGACCATGTTGGGTTCTTCCTATGTCAAAGCCATTGCTTTGCATGACTTAACAAGGTTATTTATAAAAGAAAAAAAAAAAACGTTTTATATAGGACCATCCGGATAGATAATAATAGGGATCAGGGTTGTCGAGCTCCGGTCTCGGGGCCCCGGCGGGGATCTGGGGGTTTGTGGGTGGGCAAGAGTGAGGGCGGGGGCGCTACACTGCAAGGGTGGCGGGGGCGGGGATGGCGAAGGCGAGGGTGTAGGGGTGTGGG